>OZ023313.1:17964603-18432103 GCA_964007375.1 Ophion obscuratus
AATGTGAACACCCTACGTGGGGTGTTCCTATCACATCCTTGTATATAAATAGTCTGCACGGGTCGCCGTAAAACGGGATCGATCCAAGAAAATCAACATATAGTAACAAGTAATACAGACCTGAATCTGAAAGCTGAGAATCATGACGACGAAGACGAAGAATAGTGAGACTCCGATAACAGGCACCGTCAAACAGTACCGGGTGATATTTCGTGCCCAGTTCGGATAGGTTGGCTCGAGTCGCCCCGTAACGGGTGATATTTGCAGAGTGCCCTGAAATATCCGAAACGTTGATTTTAGCTTTTTAAACTCGTTTTCTGTGGTGTCTAAAGTACGTCACGCAATCTCGAGAATTTAGTAGGGTAGACTTGCCTAAATTGTATCGTGTGTCGCACCGATGGATGGAAATGAAACCCTATAGTAGTCAAGCATGTTTGGTAGTGATAATTACAAAAAAATGCTGCCACTGTTTCGTTGAACATCAAAACGTAAGTATTTTACGATTTTTTAATTAATATTTTGGTCACATTAATGGGACTCTGTTGTATTGAGTATTGGATCATTTTACTGTTCAGTAGCACCTTCAGAAAGGTAGTTTGGTTTATTTCAAATGATGCCGTCAACTTTGATAACCACAAGAACTGCATTTCCTTTTAGTATTGTGGTACTTTACGGGTATTGCGCCTAATTCGTACGTAGGGTTGCCCTCAATCGTACTGGTGTGATCCGACAATTACTGTACGGTGATTTTAAATGGACCACATTTTTTTGTTAGTGCATTAACTTTCGTAGAGATATTAGAGATGTATGCGCAAAAGAAGATAGAAATGTTGACAGTTTTGATGAAGAAATTTCATACTGGTGCGATTTAAGGGGCTATACCAGTGTGGCACTTTAAAAAAAAACGATTTTTCTTGCCTTTTTCGACAGTTTATACTTTCAAGAATATTAAATGAGATTTTTCAAATTTGCTGACATTGTAACTCAAAGAGCAATTATCCGATTGACTTAAACTTTGAACTGAGTACTCTTGAATATATTTACTCTACAATGACGTAGGATATTTTTAATTGGATGAAAATTGACGATTTGGCATTGAAAAAAACGACCATTTTACAGGGAAGAAAACAGACTTTTTTCATAACTACGCCATTTTGTTAGGTTTTGATATTTTTCGAAAATCCTACGTCATTGTACAGGAAATACCTTCCAGTTTAACGAGATTTTTCCTTTTTCGGATTCAGTTACTCAATCGGCCGGAATCATGACAGCAGTGGAGGAACTTTTTTTTTGGCGCCTCCGAAGGCAGCCCATAAGTCGCTTGAATCTCAATATTTTGCTATGAAAAAATGACGCAATATAGGTCAAATATAGCCAAATATATTAATAATTTTCCGAAACATTTAATTGAGAACTCTTCTTCCAAAAAATTCCCGAAAATCATCCAAATTTTGAGCGTTCACACTGGTATAGCTCCTCAAGAATAATTGGGTGATTATTATGAGGAGACTTCATTTTCATTCGGGTTTACGATCTTTGTGTTGGAATTAACAGGCAAGTCGTAATCTACGTATGTGACAATTCCGCATAATCAAAAATACTCTGTCAACTTTTTTTTCACTATAAGTACGGTTTAGGATAAGTTTGTCACGATTGAGCAATAATATTTCGAAATCGTACCTCGAGTATATTTATTATAAAATTGTGCATATGTGATGCGTCTATAAATTCATTAAATTTGACATCGTTTTGTGTAAGAAAAATAAGTCCATTAGCGAATAGTATTTTGTTTGCAATTAAAGGTGTTACAAATGATAACGAAAGTCCTTTGAGGCTATGATTGAGGCAAGTCTACCCTACATACTTTTATCAGCATTAGACAATTAATATGCCTATGCACTTAGTTGCCCGAAAGTCTTGCCTCAATAGGGGAGACCTTTAGACGAGGAAAACATTTGCTGATTTTCATGATTTTTTTTAAGGACAGATTTTCATTACTACTTCTGATTGTTACATGGTATTTTTTTAAATGCCGGAGGTATGGCACGGTTTTTTAAACTGCATTTTCATAACTCGCGCGACGTATCGCTAAAAAACTAATCGACCGATTGTGACGAAATTTGATATAAATCTTTGTAACCTTATTGTCTAAAACATGTTCTTGAAAATAAAAATAAAAGTATTTTTTTAATTGCAGAATGTAGCTGTTTTTTCGGAAAATTCAATCTTTTTGTTTCAAAGCGTACCATTTCATCGATTTTCAATAATTCTCACTTTTCCTTAGTTCATATTCTGCATATGAATGTTAAGGGTGAAAATCCCTTTAGGCGCCCGAAAATGAGTCATTTTTCAAGAATTTTTTTAAAGGTCATCAAATTATTACATTACAACTTTACAACATTATCTTATTACAACTTTTAAGTGTCAATTTTTTTTCTTTTTCAAACAAATCAAAATGGCGGTATTATAATGTATTTCTTAAGGCGTCTTTTCGAAAAACTGCTCATGTTATAGCTAAAAAAGTTATTGATCGATCTGGCTGAAATTTTGGGGGGTTTCTTATTATGACATTATTGGAAAGATATACCTAAAGTGTTAAGGTTATCGCATAAATAAATGACTTTTTTGGGGTAAAATTGTCGAGATAATGGTAAAAAATATGAAAATTTGATTACAAAGCCTACTTAATTTTTAATTATCTACTTTAAAATATTTGTTTATCCTTCCAATAATGTTATAGTGAGAAACCTCCCAAAATTTCAGCCAGATCGATCAATAACTTTTTCAGCTACAACATGAGCAGTTTTTTAAACGCCTGAAGGAATATCTTATAACGCCGCCATTTTGTTTTGTTTAAAAAAGAAAAAAATATTAACATTACGAGTTGTAATAAGATAATGTCAAATTTTTTAGATAGTGTGACTATTTTATCACCTTTAAAAAAAATCACGAAAAATTACGCATTTTCCCCCTTAATGAAAGAAAAATCGTTTAGAAGACTCTGCCATACCTCCGCCATTTTTAAAGATTAATAATAATAAATACCATGCAACTGAAAGTAGTAATAAAACATACCCTAAGTCTAAAAAATGGTGAAGAAATCTTTCCTTTGAAAAAAATCATGATATTTATCAATTTTTTACCCGCCTAAAGATTATCGCCTTAATTATGAGAATACTCTTTACCGGCTAGCAAAGCCATGTGAGGCTTTGTTGGACGGGAAAAAAATTAGGCTCACCACGAAAAGAGGCCGCGGCTCCACCAAAAGATCGTCCCGTTGATCGAGGGTGCCCCATCTATACGCGAGTTCAGCACCCCTTCGTTTCCAAGTCTCGAGATAAGCAGTCGCCCAAATGACGTTGAAAATGGAGAACAGAACGTACGCCACGTCTTCCACCGCCTGGTTCCTACCGATGATGCCGACCTGTTTGCATCGACGATTCGACAAACGAAAAGCTCACAATCAGTCGGTCTCGTTGCGCCATGAGACTGAAAGAAAATTCTTGCTCACCCAATATATGACACCAACTACTGCTGGAACGACGAGGGCGGTGGTGTAGTGTCCTAGCCAAGCGAAATACATGGTGATCTTGACTCCAAAATATTTGCATATGTCGTCGAGAGGTTGAGGCGATAAAAACGCACGGACCCAAGTCCTCTGTAGTTTTTCCAAGGCGGGCAACTCGTGCAACGGAAACACCTGGGAACATGAACTCCATTTTTTCAAGCCTGCAGATGATGGGACCAACGATGGCGAAAAAAAATTATTCATTTAAGCCTATACGGCATCTTACCCCCAATGCCTGACATATCATTTCCTTAGCCTCGAAGGTATTTTTTTTTTTTCAATTCGAATGCGAAAAGCATACAGTGCCTAATACGCGTTATTGCAACTCATTTCTCTCACTGTGCTCACGATGTATATTTTGAGGTTATGTCAAGCTGTTGGTCCGGAAAAATAGACTAATAGGTTGGTATTATATGACACCCAACCTGAAGGGAACATTTTTTCGGTCAAATATTCGATACAGCTGTTTCTATTTTCATGCCGAGAACTTATTTTGTACATCTAATACGTCGTAACTAAAAGATTAAAATGAACATTCAAATATTCAATATTGTTATAAATGATCCGGATAATTAAAGATTTATCTTGATTGCCTAGATGTTTCCTGTTTGTATAACCTGAATTATAGGTTGACACATTGTTCGCGGATGTGGTAGAATTACGTTGATGAAAAACGTAATTTGATTTGATCTGCAAAGAATGTGTTTGTATACCGGGTAGCAACTGACCTGATATTTTTATTTATTAAGCGGAGGTACCTGAGTAAACGGCGAGAAAAACAGGTAAACTTCGGGATCTCGAAAATGGCTTATCCGATTTCGTCCAAATTTGGATACAATATCCATCGATAGTTTCTCGTTCGCCACGTAGAGGTTTTTCATTTCATTGAATCATTGTTTTTTTTATGTAATGTGTATGCAATCCAAAATCGTCGGAAATTGCGAACGAAAAACGAATGTTAAATTGAAACGATCGCAATTCCGTCGAAAATGAAAATTTCAAAAAAATCCTACGTGGCGAACGAGAAAAAACTATCGAAGAATATTGTATCCAAATTTGGACAAAAGCGGACAAGCCGTTTTCGTGATACATCTGGCACCGACTTTGAAAACCATATTTCAAGATAATCGCGTTTTAATCGTTTACAGACAACGAATTTATTTTAAAAAATTCCTAAACATACCTCAATGTACATATTTTCCAATAAAAAACCCCGGTTCCAATCGAAACATTAGTTTTTGAAATAAAAATTCCCGAAGTTTACCTGCTTTTCTCGCCGTTTACTCAGGTACCTCCCCTTAATAGAACGTATTATTTATGTGAAACGTACATAATATATTTATTTTAATATATCAGGTGCAAACATGGGGGTTATGTGTGGAACACAATATCCGATAAATGGCCGCCTTGCCCTGTTTGCAAACGTTCACTCTTTTGAAGAACTTGCAAATAGAAAGAGACAACATAGGTTACAAAACCTGCGTAGACGGACTCCGTAAAACAGTAGCAGCTGGCAATGTAAATATGTATACACTCGCACCTAGGATAAGTCTGTAAATAGCATAGTTTTTAGTCGTATAGTTTTACTTTTCTTTTTAAGTTTCGTTTTGTTGTCAAGGAGAAATAACAGAGGTTTTTTTTTGTATGGTACCAACCTAACACTTTTTCCCCTAAGTCTTAGCGCAGACGATACGCAAATACAGTTCAGCTACGAAAAGCCATATACCCCCTCTCGACGTACTGTCACCCTCTATATACTAATACGAATAGAAGAAAAAGAAATCTGCGAGAGCCGTTACAAGCCGCCAAGCACATTCCAACTCACTGGAATAAGAAGGCTTTTTGTTTTTTTGTCTTTATTGTAGCCTAAATTATAAGCGAAATGTATCCTCAAAACAATAAAAGTCTACAAAAAAAAAACGTTCACTCTTTTGAGAAAAAAATTCAATAACATTTAGACATAATTGCGGACTGATTTCATTAATGGCGCGTCCACTTGCTTCTCTGAGTTCCGGAATGGTCTGTGGATCATTGGCATACACTCTTCCTTTTAGAAAACTTCAAAGAAAGAAGTCAAATGGCGTCAAATCGCACGATCTTGGTGGCCAATTCACATCGCCGCAGCGCCAAATAACACGACCATGAAACTTCGTCTGCAATATCTGCATTGTTTCGCCTGCAGTGTAGCAGATTGCGCCATTTTGTTGAACGAATATGTCTTCCAAGTCCATGCCGTTTATGCCATTTATCGGATATTGTGTTCCACACATAACCTCCATGTTTCTATCTTATATTAAAATGAAAATATTCGTACATTTAAAATAAATAACATGTTTTATTGCTAAATTAAAATGTCAGGTCATTTTAAGACACCTTTCATTAACAGTGGAAATATTTTCTAACCTATCAGACTTGGGAGAAAACTTTTTTTCACAAAAGTTGCATAGTTCGAAGTGGTTCATCGAATAGTGGCTCCGAGGTTCATCGAGATGGAGGTGCTTCTGAGATTTCAAAAACACCGACATTTTTTAGACCCGACCACTATTTCTTTTCCAGAATTTTATCAAGCAACTAAAAATAAGTTCAGACACGAAATTTCGAGATGATCGATGAAGATTTAGTATGAAAAATCCATAAAAATGGAATTTTAATGTTTTTAGGTTAGAATCGATTTAAAAAAACCGTGAAAACACTTATTTCTGTAAAAGGTACCCAAAGTGATGGTCATCATTTTCAACAAACGCTTGCAATCTAATTTCTAAGTTCTTCCCTATTTTTTATCGCGTGCTCCGGAACGAGGATAAATGGCGTTTCGCCGCAATCACATTGGTACTAGCGTCCAAGCCTGGTCAATGAGACCTACTCTCCTTTCGCTTGCACTAATGATATTTATCCGGTAATTACATACCTGTGATATAATTCCGGCTGAGATACATTTGGGAATGATAGCTTGACCTTCGACGAGCTTGAGGCCGGGAAGACTGTGCAGATCGTGGGAGGTCGCTCGTAGGGTGTGAAGAAGATGAAGAACCAGTGACTGGCGTTCCTGGGTCGTAAAGAATCTCGTCTCGTCGTCGCTTCCCTCGAAGCAGCTCGCTTCGGAACCCACGAATTCCTTCAGTCCACCGCCAAATTCTTCGCGCAAAACTTTCGGCAAATGAACCTCCTCGGCAGCTTTGAGAAGGCTTTGGCAACATCGAGAGTCAATTATTTCGGTCGTTTTTTCTTTTCTTCAAGTTAACCGCGTGAAATTCATCGTTTCGTCATTGTTGCGATACATACATGGGATAGGGTGCCGTAAGATAAAAGCCGTAGCTGTCGGACGATGTGTGCTGACGTACGTGAACGACGAGGCCCGGAGTTCCGGCGCGTAGACGTCCCAGCAGCCACATCAATGTTTCGTCGCTCGCACCACTCGGAAACATCACGACTACGTCGCATTCCTGCAGAACAAAGTACATTTCGTCTCTTTTCATCCCCTATCGTTATTCTTAAGGCGGAATATACATTTATACGGGGAAAAAATAAGCAATATTGAGGGATTTTAAAAAATAAGAAATAATTATTCTACAATTATTGAACTTTAGGTATACTTTAATGGTATATTTAAGTATACAAAACGATTTTTTTAAATTAATTCATCATCGAAATGGCGGAGCTGTGGCAGAGTGTTACAGCAAGGTCACCGCGGGAGTTGCGAATCGGCGTGCAGTCTTGCTTCCCGTAGACTTTGATTTCCAAAAAAGTTCAAACATTTTTTCAGTTAGAACAAGTATAGTTTCTATGTGACGGTAACTAAAATGAAGAAAATGCAAATTTAAGAAAATGGCACGCATTTACAAAAAAAAATCAACATTTCTCATAGCATTTTTTTAAAATGTGGATTAAGAAAGTCGTTTTTTTTCAATATTTCAAAAACAATTCCCGTCAAGTTGAAGGTACCAATGTTATCAATATTTCTACCAAGTTTCAACTCAATCGGCTCAAAGTTTTTGAGTAATCCTGCACGCCAATTTCGATAATGCAATTTTGAGAAAAACGCGTTTGAAGTTTTTCGAATTTAGCTTTGAAACTGTGGGAAAATATTCTACATATATAGTTCTATCGTTTGAAGAACAAAAAAAATCGTTTTTTCATCGTTGTATATGCATGTAATGGATATCCCGCCTTGAGGAGGTTGGAGCGGTCCAGTTGATGTTTATGCATTTTTTAAACGAACCTCGAAAAATGTATATCAGGTATATATTTATTCTGCAGATGCCTTTATCTTCCATAAAATACAGGCTGTCCTGTAATTAAGGGATAATCCTACAACTGCCGATAGGTCAGATCATGTTCTACTATAATACAGGAATTTCAGTTGAGTAAAAGTTCCATGGTTAACAAGATTGGCTTTGTGTTATTTAAAAAAATCATCTGTTTTTGGTTTTTCCCATGCCATTTCTACAAATGATATGAATCGACAATGAGCAACTTTGAAGTAATTGGCACGATATGGATACTACATTTTTTTACGCCGCATACTAACAAAATCAAATGTTCGAATTGGTTTGTATGAAAATTGTATGAAAACAAATAACTAAAAGTATTTTTAAAAACCGGATAAAAAAAGTTATCATTTGTAGAAATGGCAGGCGAAAAACCAAAAGCAGATGGTTTTGTTAAAAAAATAAAGCTGAAAATCTCGAAAACGGTGGGACTTTTACTGCACTGAAATTCCAGCATATAGTAAGACATGATTTGACCTATCGGAAGTTTCAGGATTATCAATTAATTACAGGACACCCTGTAAATAACTAAAGAGCAAAATGATGCATTTTTATATTTTCATTACCTGAATAAAAAAAAACTTTTGGGTTACTACCAAATTGAAAAAGTGCAACATTATGGATGATTGTTATGAACAAATTGCGTCAGCGAATGTTTTATACAACTCAGAATGAAATTCTGAGTCATACATAATTATGCCTACTTATATTTGTCACGAGGTTATTTACTATTACCATTAATAAATATTAATTGTTGCCAAATTACGGCTACTTCGCGGGCATTGACGTTGGCAGCAATGCTCTTCATTCGCCAGCCAAGATTCGTGATCTTTTATCAAAACTTGATGGTTCAATATTGAATGTATATGACTTACGATGGGCAAGATGGGTTTTTCTTTTACAAAATGCTTACAAAGGTTTAGCTTGCGTTAATCGTTTGTTAGAAATGGTTTACCTTGGTGTTAAGTAGCAAAAAAATACATTCCCCTTAGTGTGAACGTCTTGCCCATTTAAGCGCTCGTAAAAGTACACACATTAAACTATTTTTTATCTCCAGTATTTAGCGGTGAATTTTTTTTTTTAAATCATAAACATTCAGTATAGTCTAGACTAGAAAATTAGTCTAAAAAAAAAGAAATATACATATTTTTTCACAGCATTTCACAGCATACATATATATAGATTTAATCTTGGTTTGTGGTTAACTCTTCACTCTCCTTAAACTATACAGCCGCAAGTTGGTAGCACCTATGTGGTTCCTTGCGGGATGATACGTGGAAAAATTGCTTTTTTTTTAGAGGATAAGCATCAATTGTGTCATCGCGTGTGAATAGACTCGGAATTTAAAAAAATATGATTTTTGTTGCCCATTTGTATAGCCTAGCCTCTCAGTTTTATATTGAAGCAACGATTTTGTTAAAATTCCCAAATTCGACAGACTTTTGATGATTTCTGTGAAGGGTCAGATCGCCCACTGCGATTTACCCTGTTTTTTTTCGTTTTCATCAAAACTATGTTTTATGAAACGGTGTAAGTCGTGTCTCAATATCTATTCGTCCAATTCCCTTCAAATTCGGACAGAGCAGAGTTCATAACATTTTTCATCGTATGACCAGATAATTTTTTGATATATTTATCCTTCCATCGCTAACGAATGATTATAGTTGTCTTTTTTTGTCACAACTCGAACTTTTCATCTACAGCTTGTCATGTTCATGATATTCATAATTTGAAATCAGTATCCGGCCATACCAGAGTTCACTACTACACTACAAGTACATTTATTTTGCATTTCAGATCCTAGATGTCAGAACCACCTATATCGATTGGCCATGCAGCAACGGTGGTCCGTTGTTTAGATAATAATAACTTCATTGTTTATCAGTGTTTTCCAATAATAAAAGAACTTGAACTTGGCAAGATGGTGTTTTGATTGTGTGTAAAATTCCGACCTCGTCATCCCCATACTCTCATCAGAAAAAATGTTTATATTCCTATATATGTTATAATTCCTATTCCATCGTCTATATCAGGGGCGGCCAAACTTTTGAAGTGTACCGTCGACACTACGATTAAAAATGTCTCCGGCGGTTTACCGTCGGCAACAGTTTTAAACCCAACCTCAATTTTAAATCCAAATTCAATGAAAAACTTCTAAATTAGTTTTACGAAGCTCTCACAGAAAATTCTCGATCGATAAAAAAACCGGTCGGCCGCGGTCTACGTCTTCGCCACCACAGATCTATATGGTACCGAAACTCACATCGTCAGTTATTCCTCGTTTCGATCGAACCCAACTTATCGTTGTAGCAATAACGAAAAGGTGCTTGGAAAAAAAATGCTCGGTAATACGTCTTCATTTATGCTTGGGACAGCGTGGTATAGCATAAATGACGACGCTCCCGAAGCTGGTCATGTTCCGAAATAATGTGACGATTTTGGTAGTGCTAGGTCCTGTCTAATTTACCCTTTGCAATTCACTCTTGCTGGCTATTCAAGAGACGAAATTTTCCTCAGGAGGAGTCGCGTTGACGTCACGTATAAAAAAAGCAGCAGAGAGCTCATTAGGAGGGCATTAAAGTTGTAAGAACGAGTCGTTCCCGGCAGGTCTAAATTGCAGTTATTATTCCCAAAAGACGTACCCTGTATGTTGGTATATATATATATATATATATATATATATATATATATATATATTTGTGTTCCCACAAAGGTAACAATCGGAATGGCATGTGTGAAAAAACGTCACGGGTGAAAAGGTCCTTTCAAATTAACAAGATCGAATGTGTTGTGACTCGTAAAAAGGCGGGGGCCGTGATACGACAATGCGGAGGGTGGTTAGAGGGTGAAAGAATCGATTTATTATTGTAGTGTCGGTGAACCCAAGGCGCCTGACAAAAGTGCCTCGTAACGCTCGTCGCCTGGATAACGGTGGATATAGAAAAAACACACGCGTATATCTAGTGGTTACAGGATCACTAAACTTATGTAAGGTACATGCGATATAAAAAAAATGGATTTTTCGGAGACGAATTGCCCGATAGTTTACCGTTTTAAATATTTTCTTTGTATTTAGTCTAGGTATTTATTGTTTACTTTTATAAACGTTCAGAGCATGAAATTTGACACAAAAAATTCCGAGTTCAAAATATGATAATTTGTTTTATTTTTCGGAATATAAAAAATTATCTCGACAGACATAACATTATGCACTGGAAAAAAAATTCAGTTGGTTTAACAAAATATATCTTTAAATACGTTCAACTTGATTTTTCATTGGCATAACAAACATTTTGTTAATCTAACGATAGTTTTAGTGGTGTGAACTGTAGCTTATTTAGCTACAAACATTTTGTTAATCTAACGATAGTTTTAGTGGTGTGAACTGTAGCTTATTTAGCTACAGTTCACACCACTAAAACTATCGTTAGATTAACAAAATGTTTGTTATGCCAATCAAAAATCAAGTTGAACGTATTTAAAGATACATTTTGTTAAACCAACTAAATGTTTTTTTCATTGTGGTATAACATTAAAAGAATCAATGGCAATAACAATACAAGTATGTACAGTATAATATTGCAAGAGTCTTTTTGAACCTTCCGGGTCCATTGACCCATGAGGTAGTCACCGTGGAGACCATGGGAACATATACTTTCGCCGAAAGATTGAGCGACTTACACGTAAATGAATCATTTGTTAATGAATAAATATATATTTTTTAATTGGCAGTGAAAGCACCAATGATTAATAAATTATGAATATTGTTTCGGAGTTTCTACGATCTGCTCTTGCAAAAAAATCCCGAAAGCGTTCGATTTTCGGCTCGACTGGAAGTAAGCATCCCGGAACTGCACATGGGCAATCGCGCTGCTCGATGTCACCAAGGAAGTTATGCACGGACGGATTTTGTAAGGAAAGTTTGCCTGAGCTGCAATCGGATTTCCGTTTTTTTTTTGAGTCGTGAGTTCCAATACTGATCGATAGTTACTGGGGTTTGCCGGAAGTGAACTTTTCAGACAGAAACCGAGAACTTTCCTGCAGGTTCAGAAAGTCGAGATCGAAGAATCAACTTGCTCGCAAAGGGTACATTCGTCGGGGAAGTATTAGGACGTTGAATATGTTCTCACTGTTTTTCAATAGAAGGCGTTACCAGAACTGCGTGCGTGTAGTTTAAGATGGTAACGCATCTATAAAGAAGTACTATAAGCAAGCTTGAAATTCAGTGTATGTCATTTCGCTGAAGTGTAAACAACTTCTTTTTCCCCTAGTGTTAAACATATCAAATTTCGTGCCAAAAAATTATATGCGTGGAATTTACGGCACTATTTTATTTGAAAAAAATCTGCAGCTGAAGCACACAGAATTCTTGTTGAGACTTACAACATGCAGAAATTGGTGTAGACGCTTCAAGAATAATGATTCTGATGTGTTGAATTTGAGGCATTACCGTGGATTGGGGTTACTTTGATCAACTTTAAAATGAAAATCAATATATTTCTTCAAAGAATATTTTTTTTTAATCTATGGGAACATCAACATGGAACATTAGTCTTGGGGAAATGTATGGGAACATCAACAGGAACATTAGTCTTTTTATCTTCCAAATTACAATTTAAAATATTTAAAAAGAAATGAGTAAAACAAATAATTAGTCGTGACGAAAGTTATACTGAGATTAGGGTTACTTTGATACCCCCCCCCCTTTTTCTTAATCAGAATCAGCATTTTTCCTAAAGAAAAATAAACAGTCACTGGGATGGAAAGTTACAACGATTTTTATGGTTTTGGGGTTACTTTGATCGAACAAATATTACACCTTCACTTTTCAAAATCAACTTGATTGATAAACAACTGATTTTTTATACTTATTTATGCGGTTTCATATCCATAAACTTCGAAACATGAAAAAACTAGCAAAAACAAGTTGTAATGCTTATCTACCTGCTTGTCTCGCTAGGTATCTAAATGACAAAACGAGATCACACTGGTTTCGTTAGGAACATGTTTCACTTAAAGTAGGTCACTTACCAAATCACACTAATTGTAAGACAAAAAATATCAAATAACAATTTGATATTTTTTGTCTGACAATTTACGTCTTACAACGAGAAAGAAAATACCAAATAACAATTTGATATTTTTTGTCTGACAATTTACGTCTTACAATGAGAAAGAAAATACCAAATAACAATTTGATATTTTTTTTTATCTTATAATTAGTGTAATGTGGTACAGAATTGCTGAATTGTCGGTTAAGAAATGTTCCCATCGAATACATTAGGAACATTTATTATCCTACACTTGAAGCGTACAATTTAAACAATTATCAAAACAAGAAAATCCCTCAGAATACTCCGAGACTAGCAATAAAGTTGACGAGTGGAGTGAAATTAATCGATGATCAATGTTACGCCGTCGAAGTGATCAAAGACACCCCAACGAAACAGCTGCCGCCCAAAAAATATGTTTTTGAGGTTATGCCACACAGCAAAGCATAATGGTGTTGTTTAATAAACATCTGACATGGTTATTGTTACCAAAAACATGTCATTGCAACACTCAACTTGTTATTTTTGAAGTTATTCGAGCATAAAGAATAGTTTAAAAACATTATTTACGTTCTTAATATTTTTACGGTCACTTATTCCCGTCCGTTCGTGTTGCGTCTGAGTGATGACATAAAGAGACATTCAGGCTTGCCAACCGTAAAAAAAAACTTTCGGTCGTCTTCAGGAACTTCGTAATTTGAATGGAAAAAACAAAAAAAAGTTTAAATCAAAGTTACCCCAACCTACGGTACTTCATGAAGTCTCATTTCAGACGCTAGCTGACCTTGCAGAATCATGAGGAATCGATCTCACAACAGTTTCCAAACGTTTTAAATCATTAGGAATGATTTTTAAAAATAAAGCATTTTCGGCACTTTTTTTTAAATAAGAAGGATGACGAAATTTGTTCACGAAATTTTAAAAAATAAAGCATCACGAAAAAAACATCAAGGACTTATTCAACATCCCAATACAATAGGGTTGAGACGTGCAGATTTCGGATTCGTACACCTTTTCGATAAGGTTGGACTTATATGTCTAGATAATCTACCAGGCTATTTGAATAATTCGACAAATTCCAGATAATTTGCATATATCCTTGGAGTAGCCCTGAAATATACCAGAATCTGCTGAATTCCCCTTACCCTTGAATGTTCATGTTCCGGAGCGGGGCAACAAATCAGTATTCCACATCGCTACGTGCTGTCATTCGTATGCATATTCGAGAATTTCTTTACGGAGTCGTGAAAAAAAGACATATTTCCCCCCCACATCGATCAACGACCCTGACAATAAAATTTCCCCGGAGGCGACAGTCGCCACCGTGTCTGGCTTGCGTTGAAATAACTTGGTCTGGAAGGTTTTCACGTCGGACAAGTTCAAAAGTCCTCTGCGGCGATCACTCTGGTCCGTTTGGTATTTGCTACGGATATTGAACCTTCGTTTTAGTGAAAGTCGTACCCTTGAGAACGCCTTTGATGGAGTGGATAAGCGTATACGTCGATTGCCAAAATAAGTCCTGCCAGTGGAGCCGAAAGAGCACTAAAAACAATATTTGCGGACTAAGAGCTTCTCAAATGGATGTGGGGGCGATGTAGGTGTCATCAAAGTAGCCGTTGATGACATGGATTCATCAGAAGGCTGGCGAATGAAGAGGACGAAAGATGAGATAACTTGAGAGAAGACTAAACTATTTTGGACCGGAGGGTGCAGCAACCCGCCATTTTAGCGTTGTATGCGTTGGAAGGATATGCGCCATCTTGTTACTCTTGTTATTGCGTGAATGATGACCAGAGCTAGGATAAAAAGATAGAAAACGGACAAAAGTAGCTGGCGTATTTTTTGGGCGATCGCAGGGTCGATTCCTTCGACCGGATTCTGGCACAAGCTAACACGTTATTTTGGCTTCGATCCAAGTTGTTCCAGTAAGTTCTTTCTGTCTCTTCGTCCGTATATTACCACGGCTTTGACTTCTGTTAACTTAGGGGGTATGCCTAGTTGTAGAAGTCGAAAAATCACTTTTTCCAAAACTAATGTACTTTGACAGTATAGCATCTTATAAATGTTCCCTCAGAATTTCAAGGTGATCGGATGGAAATTGACAGATTTGTTAACTTACGTAAACGCCCGTCGGAATGCTCGGAGCGTCGTTCGAAACTTCAAGGGGCTATACCAGTGTGACAATTTAAAAAAAATCGATTTTTTTTGCCTGTTTCGACAGTTTATACTTTCAAGAATATCATTATCATTTATATCATTTGTATCAATATCATTTTATCTTGCAAAAATCGATAGTTAAATCTTTAAACGCGTTTTTCTCGAAATGAGATTTTTCAAATTTGCTGACATTGTAACTCAAAGAGCACTTATCCGATCGACTTGAAATTTGAACTGAGTACTCTTGAATATATTTGCTCTACAATGACGTAGGATATTTTTGATTGGATGAAAATTGACGATTTGGCATTGAAAAAAAACGACCATTTTATAGGCAAGAAAACAGACTTTTTTTCATAACTACGCCATTTTGTTAGATTTTGATATTTTTCGAAAATCCTACGTCATTGTACAGGAAATACCTTCCAGTTTAATGACATTTTTTCCTTTTTCGGTTTCAGCTACTCAATCGGCCGGAATCATGTCAGCAGTAGAGGAACTTTGTTTTTGCGCCTCCGAAGGCAGCTCATAAGTCGCTTGGATCTCAATATTTTTCTATAAAAAAATTATGTAATATAGGTCAAATATAGCCAAATATATTCTTAATTTTCCGAAACATTTAATTGAGTAATTTTCTTCCAAAAAAATCCCGAAAATCACCCAAATTTTCAGCGTTCACATTGGTATAGCCCCTTAAACGCGTTTTTCTCGAAAGAACGTTTTCAAAGTTGGCTAGCAAAATAACTCAAAAACTACTGCAACGATCTTGCTGAAACACATAGAGCTGTTTCTAGGTATAAACATATAGTTTTTTATCGAACGTTTTTTCTCGATGTATACTTTCGATTTCATGAATGAAAAATGCCAATTTTTTCGCTAAAATCAAGACTCTTACTTTGAACACGCACCATTTCTTTTTTAATTTTCATATTTCGGAAATTCCATCGATTGTTTATCCTATATTTCGTTTCCTATCCTACATTTAGTTATCGTTCATCTTATATTTAGTTAGCATATTCATAGGATATAATAACGAAATCTGTTTCATTTTTTAATATTAGATGACCTGGTTTAGAAGGGCTCCGCAAAAGACGTTATCGAGAGCTTCCCTGACATCGGCTGTACATCGATTATAATTAAATATTTCGACACAAAAAAATTATAGAGTGTCCTTCAGATAAAACTTTTTCAATTACCTAATTCTTGTAGAAATGTAATAGAACCATCACAATTTCTAAAAAAAATCTCAAAAATGAGCTGCTTTCGACTGTCACAACTAGGCATAACCCGTTAATTTTCGATATTTCGACTATTCTTTTTCATTGTCCACTAGACAAAGAAACTCCAGAAAACAAGTTCAAACAAAATCCAAAAAGTGACTTTTCGAAGTACTTTTCACCCTGTTGCATCTTACAATAAATCCCCAATCGTCCACAAAAGCATCCTACCTGTTCAAGTATCTTTCCGCTTATATCGATTAAAATTGATTTATCTCTGATTCTTCTTACACCATTGGTTTTGATGAATGTGCTTCAGCATTGCAATCTTCGAAAGTAGCGCAGCCACGCAACATTTTCGATGCCCTCAGGGGTTGCTTTATCGAACAGCGATCGCTTTTTCAGGTACTGCACCCCTAAGTCAATTGTGAACGACCGTGAATAACCATAATTACGTTTTTCCACTACATTTCCCTTAATCGAGTTTTTATCTCGCGCTCGTAGCCCAGAAATGTCAGATTAATCAGCTCGGGCATACAAATCTGACGAATCGAGTTTTGGAGCACCTGATAAAAAAAAATGGGCGAGTGGCGCCAGCTGCTTCGACTGTGCGACTCAATAGGGTTTTGCATTAAAGCGTGGTCGATGTGGTTGCGCCTACACACGTCGCGTATACCGCCGGCACAGCGATCAGGCCTAATCAATAAACGAGTACAAGACGCGGAGAAGGTAAAAAGGGAACGACGCGCGGTGTGATCATCGTGAGTTGTGGGTCAATTCAGGCTGATAAGAATGGAAAAGAAAAAAGAGGGGATGAAATCCAACGAGGTGAAAATACCTCATTTGAATCGGCCTGTCAAACATTAGGTCATCAGGCTGTTAAACAAATAAGGTCCCAATAGCCCCGAGAGGGGCTGCATCAAAATTGAAAATAGAAGTATTTAGACATTTTTCCCACCTTAATCCTTCAAGTATGTCATTTTTAAGATATTAAGGCATCTTTTAAGAAAAAGAAAAAAAAGTCGATTTTTTTTAATTCTTACGGTGGCCTTACCCCTTAATAAATACACTTTCGAAATACATTAAACGAATTTTTTTATGAATTTATGTAACCCAAACAAAATTTAAACGCGCTTTTCTGGCAACGTTTTTCGACGGCTTGTTGATAAAATCTTCGAAATTGTAACCACATATTCTTTACAACTATAGCTATAGCGCATATCAAGTATTCAATTTTTTTTTATATTTACTATTTTTGCCAATAACGGTGAAACAAACACGTTTTTTTTTGTTTTTTCGAAAAATGTCCCCCATTTTGTTATTTTTGCACATATCAAAAGTCGTATGATATACGCTATAATCATTAACATACTGAATCTAAAACCGTTTGATTTTTTTGTTTCGGATGACCCGTCTCCGAGATTTCATCAACATCGCAGACCTACAATTTTTTAGGGCATTTTTTAGCTACCATTTTCGTCTATAAATAGTGACTTAAATAAAAAATGAAAAAAATGTATTTCGAGAGTGTATTTATTAAGTGTAACAATTTTTATATCAATATCTCTAATATAAACCTATCCAAAAATTACGAAAATAGCCTTTTTTAGTGTCTGAAATGAGAAGATCTTTTAAGATATCACAAAAGTTGTAATTCATGACGACCCTACAGAGAAATGTCGAAGACTGGTGCGAAGCTGCAAGTTTCTAGTTTTCGAAACCAGTACTATAGTTTCGTCATGGCAACCCAAAACATCGAGAAATTGCACCAATCGCCGAACATCGAAATTCCAATATCAGCCAATAACCCTAACTTATGCCTAGCGAGAACTAATGATGAATATAAATGGTTATGGTGAAGAAAGAAATAGTTGTATCGAATATATCAGATCGATTGACTCATTGATTGCTTTCAAAAATATTAATTATTGAACATGTAACTTTTGTCTATTTAATATAACGATGTATATTATATTACGAGCACCAATTTTTTTCCCGTTTTTACTTTTTAACGGGCTACATCTACATAGGTGGGTAAAAAATTGCTTTTGCCAAAAATATTTGTATTCGATATCACCTTTTAGCTACAGGTATTCCCTGAAAATTTCATCGAACTATTTATCAAATTAAATGAGCTACAGTATCTGACAATCGGCTGGGCGAGCGGTAGGAGCACCATGCTTCAAACTACAAACGCGTTTTTCTAGAAACACTTATCAAAATCGGTGGACATCATATGTTGAGAACGACTCGATGGATAGTTTCCAAATTTGCAGAAAATGCGATGAGAAAGATTTCAAGGTCGTTGACGATCTCACTTTAAAAAAAATCGATCTCCATTTTTTAATAGTAACGTAAAAATGACGACTGTTTTCATATATTTTGTTTGCTCGAATTTCACTCGACGCCACGTTGTTAGAAAAAAAATGATTTAAAAAATCGATGATCGTCAACGATTCGTATTTATGGTTAACTTGAATAACCCGGTTGGTTTTTGGATTTTAGATGGACCGTTGAAGCTGGAAAACGTCCACCGTCAAACGTCACGAAAACAATTTCATCATCCGCCGGCGGCCACGTTTTTGTTGTTCATTTGTATTTTTGGTGATTTTTCAAAGGCTCAATATATGTACTCTTGTTGCGAAAAATGCGTTTCTTTTCCAACAAGTGTTTTCCAGAAAAAATATCGGAATGTGGCCATTTTTTCGGGCCTCTAGGTAGATGTAGCCCCTTAATCCTCTCTTGCACTTACTCGCCCAAAGTTTGTCTCAAATCAAACCACACAGTGACAATGATTGATCATGAGCATCATGTTGGAAAATGCAGATTATGAAGGACGTTTTTTTACCGGTTGACTAATGCGTCTGACTAGAATCACCAGCACGTACCAGTAAACCAACATATGGTTGATTATCGGTAGAAGATTGACCTTACGTGTACCAATGCAAAAACATGCAAATTATCATCGTGCATGTAATTTTTTGCCTATATTTTCATCGCGTCGAGATTCTCTCCACTTTTCCGAGTAAGGACAGCCGTCGCTTACTTCGTAAATGACACGAAGTAAATCGATATTGCCGTAATGATATTTCGTGATTCATTTTAAAGTAAAACGTACGTTTAATGGACCTGATGTTTCAGCCCTTTGTTATCTATTTGGAAATTCACATTACGAAAGGATTTTCAATCAATTTGAGCAGTTTCATATAGGTTTATTATGAGCCGTTGATTTGATTTTTCTGCTGAGCAAAATCTTAAGGGGCCTGGTAACTTTAGACGCTAAAAAGGCTATTTTCGTGAATTTTTCCGACAGGTTTATATTATAGATATTGATATAAAAGGTGTTACACTTAATAAATACACTTTCGAAATACGTTTAAAAAAAATTATTCATTCAAGTCACTATTTATAGATAAAAATGGTAGTAAAAAAAATGTCCTAAAAAATTGTCCTAAAAAACTCGGAGATGGATCAGCCGAAACAAAAAAATCAAACGGTCTCAGATTCAGTATGTGAATGGTTATAGCTCATATCATACGATCTTTGATATATGCAAAAATAACAAAATGGCGGACATTTTTCGAAAAAACAAACAAAACGTTTTTTTTCACCGTTTTTGGCAAAAATAGTAAATATCAAAACTTTTGAAAAACCTTGATATGCGCTATAGCCATAGTTGTAAACAATATGTGGTTAAAATTTCATAAGAATCGGTTCAGTCATTTCGAAGATTTTATCAACAAGCTGTCGAAATACGTTGTTTCAAGAAAAACGCGTTTAAAGTTTGCTTGGGTTAAAGAAATACATTTAAAAAAAATTGTATGAATTTGTGTTTAATTTTTTTATGTATTTACATAAACAAAATTTTAAATGTATTTCGAAAATGTATTTATTAAGTGTATCAACTTTTATATCGATGTCTATAATATAAACCTATAAAAAAATAATGAAAATAGCCTTTTCTTAGCGTCTGAAGTGAGAAGACCCCTTAATCAAATGTAATAATTGTCAATACGGTCGGAAATTAGAACGTGTCCAGCTGTCAGGGCATTCGTCTTATTGCATATTTGGGTTGTAACATTTTTATTTGGGTATATAAGTGCACAATACGTACTTGAGTCGGAACCTTTTGTATCCATAGGCGGCGGGGGGTCATTAGATGGCCTGTGCACGGTATTTTTCTTCGCAAAAGACGCGATGCTGTAAAAAAAAAACGTTTCACTTGTTCAATTTTTCAAAGATCTCCTTTATCTTCTGAACATTCTCCATGGTGATTTCAGAGATCACTCATGTCATTCTTCCGCTCAGAATTTTTCACAGCAATTCAAACACACACACTTCTCGGCTCATTGATGCCATTCATTGATGCTCATATGTGTTGGCGTTTTTGTTATCAATATCTTCAGAAAGCCATTGATCTAGACGGGAAATCGCCGAGAAAGTTCATTAGCCTTTTCCGTAAGAAATTGTCGCGGGGTTTGGTGGTAAATCGTCAGTGGGGATTTGAATTCATGATGAAGACGTTTACTCAACGATGCTACATAATCACGACTTCGTGTTGCGATTACATGGCAAAGAGAAAGGGAGTAGAATAATTTATCGACCAAAGTACATAAACGAAGACAAAGTCCACGATGCCAACGTGCATGCTAACGTGCACGTTGCATCGAGCAGTCCATTATCGCTGCGTGACATTGTAAAATTGTAGAAATGAATTATGAACTTTTATATTTATTCCTTTCTTTTTAATCCACTCTCATTTGCACTTCTCTCTCGGGTGTAATTTTGAGGTGGCAAGTCATGTTTGGATATTTGATTAATTTCATCAGATTTTTTCAGACTGGGTTTCATACTTCGCAGCCCGTCGCGTCGTCGAGCTCAGACAAAAAATGTCATTATTGTAATATTTATGACAGCTATTTATATTTTGAGAAAAATATTTACGAAGCCTTCGTGAAAATCCCGTCCTGTCGAAAAAAATGATTTACGACATGGCATGAAATAATACTTGGATTGTTGACGATACGCAATAATTGAATGAACGATTTATTCGTGAATACCTTCGACATCAAAGGCTGCCAGGGAAGAACTTCGATTTTCTAGATAAGTCCATCTGGAGTATTTTTAAAATGTAGATTCATAATTTATCGAGCCAAAAGTAATGTTGGTTCTATTCATAATACGTGTTCGAAAGGCAGTCGGATATCGGTTCTATACGGGCTGATACGGGCTGTTCTAATATCTGCATGGTAATCATTCCTGATCTATCAAAATCCAAAGCTCCAACTTTTTCTGCAGCATGATGTTTTGTTTCTTCTCTTTTTTCTTCGTTTCGAAGGCATGGATTTCTTATGGAAGGGCTCCAATGACAAATGAATTCTTACCCTCAAGATTTGCTCTACCGCGTAAGAGGGCTCATTGGGCAATCGGAAGTTGGAAAAGGCGAAAAGAATAAAAACGGAGTGATTAAAAAAAATAATAATTCAAAGACTCTGGGAAAAATAGTCCGACAAGTTGAACGGAAAACTGGAGGAAAACGGGGTGTGTGTATATGTATATCAGCAGTGTGGAGCATCATCTTTCCCTTCTCATTCCCTTTATTGAACGAACTCGGTCACCGTAAGTGGGCGGTTGAGAGGAGAATGCAAAAGGCTCAGATGGATGAACCATGTAGGATGCGGAAGCTCTGGCAGCGAGTGGCGCGAGCAAAGTAGAAGACGTGAAGGAAAAAGCGAAGTGGAAAATCGAAGGGGAAAAAAATTAACGGCGACGTCTAACAACGGTCAGCCAAGTTAAATGATGAAAATAATGAGTAAATAAAATCAAACAAACTCTGGAAGGAATTTGGGACTTCGACGTATGTACGAAAGAGCGAAATCAAAGGAAGTTTGGGCAAGACCTAAACAGAGTTCTTGGTAAATCGAAAACAATAATTTATGTTATGTTTGAAGAATTGAAAAGCTGCAGATCAATCATTTCGGCAGTCCAGACCAATGACTCCATTATTTTTTAAAGACAGCTCGATCTCGATCTCAAAATCAGAAGAACTTCGACTGGGCTGCAAAAACTATCGTGCGATCCAGTCGAAGTTCTTCTGTGTCGAGATCAATCAACCCAAGAGTATTCAGGCACCCAGGGCTAAGGAGGAATGTACCTAGGCATGGAAGACTTTGGATAGACGGTACGTATCAGGCATCAAAAACTTTCGAAATCGGCCAGGCTCTTCAATGCTACGGGAGATGAATTTGGACAATGACAATTTTAGTAAGAAAGATCTAAACTTCTATAACAATGGAACTATTGATCAAATATCTCCAAAATTTGCTCACTGCTGTTCTACATCTTTAGTATTACTTCACCAACGCGTTTGTCCATGAAATAAGAGTCTTGCAAACATGACGTACTTCGTAACCAAGTTTAATTCGCACAACGTGACAAATACTTGATACCTTAATCGGCAGTCTGTCAGCGTTAGCTATAGTTTAATGTGAGATAGGGAGTTTCGAGATGCCCAGTTGAATTCATGACACTGGAAACCAAAACTTGGCAACCCGGTCTGGTTCGTGTTGGTCGCTTCTGGCATTCTTACATGGCAATTTGTACTCGATGGTGCAAAGTAACACAAGCCAAAGTTTGAGAGAGATGAGAGAGATAAAGGAGAGACAGAGAGAGAGAGAGATGCCGAGCTTTCACGCCGTTTTTCAAAACTTTATGGTTTAAAAAGCAACAAATTTACCCAACTTTGGCCCCAATACTGAATTTGCATACGAATCAGTACAACGAATTGATTATTAAAATAAGGAAATTGAAAATGTAGTTGTCGAAGTCAATGCTAGTGACAGATCGGTCCGAATCGTGTTTCCGTCTATACAGATAACGAGACCATATTCGCACAGTATCCGCTGAAAGGTATTTATTCCGATAGCCAGTGAATACCGTAAGAATTAGTGAAGTTGTCAATCAATCCGTGAATTCGTCCAGGTTTCGAATGTTTGAGCAGTCCAATGGAGACATTTCGGCATGTCAGTGGATCGCACAGATCCAACGAAACAGTTTCGACCTTCGGGCCACATGATTCCAGCATACGACTCTTGATAGACACGCAAGGAATTCGAGTAGACTCGCCTGGCACTCGATAGTCTCTCTCCCAATGTGAGGAATGGAATACCAATCATCGTGAAATAACGTTGAAATTCTATATGTACGTCAAGATATTACAGCTGTTGTAGCTACCAGATATTTTCATTTTGAAAATACATCAACCCATTTGAACGTCGGGCTTTTGTTTTGCAACTAATTTGGATTATCTGCTCAAAAGCTCAGCCTCTGTGTTTTGCATTTTCATTCACGTACTGAGGCTAACTGTTTTTAAAACATCAATTGAAAACCTCCAGAAAAAGTTCATAGAACAACTCACCCATGAGCTCTTACGCATGGCCGAAACCCTACATGTCTTCATGCGTTACTGAGCCACGAAGGTGAATGAACGTGCCTTGACATCTCTGATCTTTGCAACAACCTCGCCAAGTCAGTCTCCGGCCACGAGCGTTTCGCAAACCAACGGACATTCATTGGAATATATTTCGAGCAGGCCATTATTGGGATATCTATGTCTCGGAGTTTGCTATGCAGGGATGATCCATTTCGAAGGGTGCAAGATGAATACCACGTGATGGGATAGAACCGGTGCTGGGAAGTCATGAACTCTAGACGTGCATGTACAAAATGGCACGGTAAATCTGGTCTCTCCTTTCGAGAGGCTTATCAATTGGGTTTACAGCGACAACTATAATTACATTCGTAAACGTGATGTAATTAGTGATTCTCTAAGCTCATCAATGGACATCTGGAAATTGATTACAATTCTTATAAATTCTTTGAAATGATTGCGAATTTCTATGACTAGAAGACTATCAGTAAATCCGTATTTTCTGAATTCTGGTATGCCTTATGAGCACATGATCCCCTATAACGGACACTAGAGTCATTGGGATTCAAATTCGACCTAAAAAAACATCCAAGTACCTCGAGAATATTGTATTCCGGAAATTCTCTCATCAAAAGCCATGAAGGTATTCCGAGGGCGTCCTAAGAATATTGATGAAAATGCAACGAGGACATATCGGGCCGTCGAGATGCCGTTACGTGGGTGTCCTATGAAAAGCAAATACAGTGTGACCTTTCTTCAGGTTTTTTCTAAAAAAATCTCACTGTTCCGAGAATCTCGCATGTTTAAAGGTTTTCAAGGAACGTTGCATGATGATCCCAAAGATGTTTTCAGATCAGGAATGAACTTCTCATGAAAGTGTCAACGATGTTTTGAATACCCATCCTTGATTGATCGGAATCTCACTTCCTAGGTCAATCCCAAGGGAATCATTGGATTTTGCCACGATATTCCTCCATGCCACGTGACTTGCGAGGAAATCGCTCAAACGTGTCACCAGTGTGACACGAGTATAATCAGGCACGGATCCAATGATTCCGAGCCATCATCCCTGACGTGGGCTGACGAACGTTGATGTCTGGTTAATGTCCCGAGGCTACTCGACAGACATAGCAGGATTCGGCAACTCTAAATTGCTTAAATTGCCATCAGCAAATGGTGATGAATCACAGACTTCCACTGGTCCATTCTGCCGTTACCGCTTTTTCCATTGTCCGTGACATTTTGTGATCGTACGATTGGACGATTGGTCAGCAGGATAAATCCACCATTGGAATGAAACGAAAACAGGCAAGAGTATCGGCTGAATTTTCGTCTTACCTTTGTCAAGTGTTTCTTTGGCCGCGCGCATGACTTTTCTCCTCCTGAGGCCTTCGCCCGTGATCGTCGTGATCGCGGCGGGATCGTTATCGTATTCAGTAGTGTTGCTTGTCATGTTCGTTGTCGTTTTTTCGGCCGTCGGGTCCGAGATAGACGCGCACATGCCACTTTTCTCGCGATTATTCGTCGTATAGTTCGTCTCTTTGTTAATAACTCTTTGTAAATCGTTATGAAAATCGATCGTGGGGTCATTTGACCCCTCGCCGCCTGGCATTGTGGGAAACCCGATCGCGGGGCAGGAATTTCCTGTCTCGTCCTTAATCGAGGACCCTTGCGCTTGTACTGACGGCCGCATGGCGTTGCCGTCGTCGTCTTCTCGTTCCTCCCACCACCAAGCTCACCCCCCGACAGCCCCCATTGTTGGTATACGCGCATACCCCCAACCACGCCAACTTCCACCCTCCATCGACCATCTACCTCGCACCTTCCAGCCGCGACCAGTGCTTCCATCTTCGTCTTACAAATTCGAGCTTCGTAAGCTGCCGGGTGTCGTTTGGGGGGTGGTTCGGGGGCAGGGGCGGCGGGGAGGGGCGACATTTTTTCGCGTCCATGCGCCATCTACGCTACGACCCTACGAACCCGAAGCATGCGCCGTTACGATCGATGAGCAAGCTCTCTTTAACTCTCTCTCTCTCTCTTGCTGCTTCCACCCTCTCAATCGCGCTTTCACCCTTCATCCCTTCGTTGTTTTATCCACCCCTTTTTCACTACTGCTCTCACCCTCTATCTCTCTCTTTCTACCCCAAACGCACCCCCCACTTTCGACCATCTTCGATGTAACAGCCGGACGAGCCGCGTGTTCGTGTCGGTCTACACGGATTCCTAACTACCCTTGTTTCTCGTGGTGTACTCAGCCACAACGTGAATATACCCACTGACACGTTACGGCCATTGCTTGCAAGAGCGCGGGCAACTTTCACGCTTTATTTATGTTGCTCGGAGCAACGAAAAAACGATCGTGTACTGGTCGCCCTTGCCGTTTCTAGCCCCAATGCCATCTCATTGTGGCGAACAAGAAGGTCAGTTGCAGCGAACAAAGTTTCGGTACTCGAATGATGAAATCGAAAAAATCGCACTAAAATGGCCAGATTCGAAGCCATTTGTCGTGTTCAAGAGGGTTGATGACAACGACTAAATGCTACTCGAAATTGAGAATCCAAGCCATTCAATGCGGCTTCAAAGCAGATGCCAAACGAGAGAGTAGAACTGAATGGGTGGGTCAGAACACATCGACGTGGTTTTGAAGTGCAGCAGTTACAGCGAGGACGTGTTTTTTTCGACATCTGGAATTTTTTCACTGCCTGGTATTGGAATGCCATTAGGATTTTTTCGGTTGGATGGTCTTGTGATCGTTTTTCGTGTTGGTTTTTGGGTGAATTGATTACCTCGACGTTCATCGCTGTTTCTCATTACTGCAAGCGAACATCTGAGGGTAAAGTTTCAAATGGAAGTCGAGCAGCTCGACCGAAGGTAATTGCACAGTGGTTGGGGCATCCAAATAAGGCTTGGCTGTGCTATTTTCAAAATTCCACATGTATGGGAGATACATGAAGGTATACATTTCGTACGAATTAGAAAGAAATATATATTTTCACGCGCTTGCACTATTGCTTAAATTTTCCAGTCGATCCTTCTGCTCCATGCAGCAGGGACTAAAAGGTTCGTTTCAGCGAAGAATACGAATAACAGCTGCGTCAGCCGCATAAAGTCTCCTTTTCCCTTGATATTCATGAAAAATTAATGGAGGCAATAGATGGTTCAAGGCCTGTACAATCCAGCTTTTATTAATTTTATTCTGCAACAAAAAACAGGCTAAGACATCATCAGAATTTCGAAACTACATCAGGGTAAAAATGGTATCCTGAAGATGCGAGGAGATTTAAAAAATGATGAATTCGGCAATCAAAAAAAAAAACTGATGTAGTGTAATCGTGCCGAAAAATAGGGCAGAGCTGAAATCCGAACGGTAACCTAACCAACGTTTTCATTCCTTATTCAACGGTTGTGACCACCGATATCCGACCACAGGTTTTTGAACATTGCGCGAAGTCAATTTAAAAAACCGCTGTGATATTCATAGTTTGCCCTTCGGCGTATTTGATCATAAAACGGCTGAGTGATTTTTAATTCATGGTCGTTGGGAATCATTAATGCCATCGAGAGATGATGGGTCGATGTGATATACGTTTTGAAGGCAGGTAAGAAGTTGGTGGGATCACGCACACGAGCTTCGATCCATGTTGATTGCGCAGGTCTCATTTTCGTTTATAGAGCGGCGTCGATCTATTTTCGTTTAGAATCCTTGATTCATTGAAGAGAAGAACAGGGTTCCGCTGGAGCAATGTGAGAAAAATATAGCACGAAATTTCACGTGAAATTGATGGTACATTTCCTCGAAATTTATGGGTGTTACTTATGATCGCTCATGACTGTAAGGGAACTGCTATTTTAGTTTAGTACAAATTAGCACTCTCTATTCAAAGTTTGTCTGCTTGGATTAACGCTTGCTCATTATTCTTCCGGGCTTAAACGGCTGGACGGAGTTCAAGAAATTTTGCATATAGAGATGCATCTTCTGAATTAAGAAGTTTCGGGACAACTGACGATATGTTATCATTTGATTCAAATTTATACGGTAAATTCTTTGTCATATACTCAATGCAAATTTACAAGTGAAAAAACACTTTTTAACATAGAAGATGCCTAATTGTCATAAAGTAAAGAGAGACGAAATTGTCATAATGTACTGAGTGATTTGAGAGTTTTTCATGATATATTAAACATTTTTTTAGACTATTTCGTGGGTATAACTGCCTTCTTTGAAATTGAAGAAAGTGTCTCTTCAATTGTAAATTTTATACAAACGGTGTAGACTTGTAGACGATCGATTTAAAATGTAGAAGGTCACCTCGTTAGGAACATACCTAACCTAGGTTACTTTAGTCCAAAGTCTAAGGATCTCGAGTTATGATGGTAAGTATGATTTTTGAAAATTTCCCTAAATTAGGTACTAACTTGTTCATAATGTTCAAACAGACAATAATTGGTAACTGAAAACTTATTTGCATCTTAGCTTGATGTGTATTCAATCAACAAACACCAATACAATAATCTGTATCCACACAACTCACTAAATGGGACGTGTTGGTAATTAAAAACTTGTCAAAAAATTAAAAAAACCTCTTATGTTAATGCTATTAAAAAAAATAGCATTAACATAGGAGGTACACGAGTCAGTGCCTGATTTTGGGGAATTTTCCAAAAATCATATTCACCATGATAACTCAAAATCCTCAGACTTTAAACTAAAGTAACCTAGGTTAGATATGTTCCTAACGAGGTTTCCTGTTACCCCGTTAAAGCTTTGCGTCGACCTTCCTAACACCCTGTATACTAAGCGATTTACACCTTTTTAAGATAAGATTTATACTTTTTTTTTTAAATCAACTCATTTTGTGAATCTATATGTTTTGTTTTTAAACATTCAACGTACAGATAGTACAGTCGTGCTGTATATTGGAATCGGAAAAAATTAGGAGAAGGCTAGTTTTTTGACAGGTGATTTTGTAGGTGCCACGGGTGATAAAACCAAGTTTGCCTAAAAATCGGGGGGTAGGGTTTTATTAGGGGATGGGGGTGGATTAATGCCAAACTACAACCCCCACGAGGTCGGCGCCGGGAGACAAAATGTTCAGAAAAATACGGGTTTTATTTTTGTCCATAGCGCCGAAGTCGTGGAAGTTCATTTTGGGGGTGAAAAAGTGGGGTGAAATTTTGAAAAATCAATTTCCATTCGATAACTCTTTAGGACAAATTCATACAATTTTTGTTTAAATGGAAACTTTGTAGCCCTTGAAAAGACGCGTCGATCGAGTATTCGATCAACCCTCTCCAATAATATCTTCACCCCCAAAAGAATTGTTGAAGAATTAATAAAAAAAGTGTTTATTGAATAACTCAAAAACAATCGGTTTTTCGGGGATAGCTCCGATGTACGAAATGTAGAGAACAATTTTCTCTATATTTTCGTTCCTATGCACAACTTTTGAATTTTGCTTTGTCGAACCCCTCTTGGTCGAAAATTTAAAATGAAATTTTAAATTTCACGGGGAACTGGGAAAACTATTGACCGAAACTAAAGAGATACGAGTTTGGCGCTGTGGACAAAAATGTAGCTGAGGGTTCAAGCTACAAAGTCTTCCACGGCGGCAAATTCGTGCCGTCAATAGTTTTCCCAGAATTTCACTCTGAATGTTCAACCCCCGAGAGGGGTTGGAAAATCAAAATTCAAGGCTGGTCCATAGCAACGAAAATATGGAGAAAATTATTCTCTACATTTAGTACATTTGAACCATCCTCGAAAAACCGATTGTTTTTGAGTTATTCAATAAACTATTTTTTTTTGTTTTTTAACCATTTTTTGGGGGTGAAGATATTATCGGAGAGTGATGATCGAATACTCGATCGACGCGTCTTTTCAAGGGCTACAACGTTCCCATTTGAACAAAAAACATATGATTGTTTTCTAAAGAGTTATTGAATTGAAACCGATTTTTCAAAATTTCACCCCACTTTTTCACCCTCAAAATGAACTTCCACGACTTCGGCGCTGTGGACAAAACTAAAGCGCGGATTTTTCTGAACATTTTGTCTCACGGCGCCGACCTCGTAGGGGTTGTAGTTTGGCATTAATCCACCCCCGTCTTCTTTCATCCCCTAAAAAAGAACCCTACACTCCGATTTTTAGGCAAACTTGGATTTAGCACCCGCGGCACCTACAAAATCACCTGTCAAAAAACTAGCCTTCTTCTAATTTTCTCCGATTCCGGGTTTTTTAAGCGACAGCGCGACTGTACTAAGAATGCTATGGGATCCATCAAGCATCGTATCGGATTCTCTTCGATAATGTGGAAATCCTTGAGGATTCAACTTGGATTCGTACATTGGATTCCAGTAGTGAATCCCGATGGGAATCCAATATACGAGCGCGACGTTTTAGTATAGGGATCCAATGCGATGACCTATTGGGTCCCAATCACGAAGTGGGGACAAGTATGGAAATCTACTTAAATCCTTACGACAATTTCTGCACGGGTTCTGCACTATATATATATTTTTGTGATATTGTCGGACTGCTGGAATATGCGCTCAAAGCTGATACGAATGGCTTTTCCCCTCTCAGCTCAGGTCCTTTAAAAAGCTCAAGGACCTCCGGCTCCGCGCTCGTGGATCTCCTAAAAACTCAAAACGTACCTGGGGGCAAAAGCTGCGGCTGGAGAAACATTTGTCAGTCTAAAATTTTCTTTTCAAATTTTCATTGCTCGGTAGCAATGCACTGTCGCGTCTCTGGATTACAATATTTCGAATTTTCCGCGTCGTTATTACTATTTATTTATCTACATATATAAACAGTACATGTGTCAGTAAATATTTACCTGCGCTTTTTGAATATGGCTACTAGGATACTTCTGGCTGATGCTCTGCTAAAGTGGCTTGGTTGATGAAAAAAAAACATGTTTTCAAAATTTCGACATCCATATGCTCACCGCACACGTGTGAAATATTGATGAAAATTTATCTTTCCATAAATACAATTTTAATTTATATTTAAGTAAATGTATATTTACGTCAATTTATGAAAAATGTACGAAAAAAGACCGTCACGTAACTACAAGCAAAGTCGCGGACATTTTGGTCTCTTGGAAATTATTATTTTATTTTCCGATTACTATAAAGATGCTGTCAAAGCATTTGGCCTCGAGGTTCCAATGTTGATGACCCGTGCCGAGCATACCCGTAACTACGTCCGCATACGTGGATTACGTCAGTCCAGCCAATTTCATACATCAATACGTTCCATCTCTTCGCAATTCGCGTACTTGCCAGAACCAAATTTTTGCGGATTTATCTTCGCATGACTGCATCCATTGTTGCCGAGTGACAGACTAACGATAATATTATACCATTGATCTTCCATCGCAGTGTGATATTATCTTAATAGGTTATCAATATATTATTGATAATCTAATAGGTTATCAAATCCTCTGCAGAGGGATAAAATTGATTTTTGGTACTTGTCTACGCAGTTAAAATAGTTGTTTATATTCAAAGTAAACAAACGACATAGCACGGAACTAAGGTTTAAGGCGAGAAATCCCTTAGGAGCGTGAAAAATAGGTACTTTTCGGGAATTCTTTTGAGCGGATAAAATAATCTGATCATTTTCAAATTTGGACATGAGTTTATTATAACTGTCAAGTTTGAAACGAAAATTTTTTTTGGGATGACCAACAAAATGGCCGCGTTATTAAGGGTCTTCGGACGCTTGTTTTCCGCGACATCGAAAAGTGCTGCAGTTGTCACTCTTTTTCTGTTGATCTGAAAAAGATTTAATAAGTGTCATTCGTTTACTGACATATTAAGGGGAAGGATATACCTAAAAAATGATGAAAAAGTGCAAAATTGAAAATTTGGGAGCCTTTTTACTCCAAAGTTCCAATTTTCGACCATTTTTTCGACATATTTGACCCCAAAAAAATTATTTATTTACACGCTACCTTTCAAACGTTAGGTATATCCTTCCGATAATATTACTGAGAGTAACATCACAAAATTTCATCCAAATCGGTCGATAATTTTTTGAGCTACAACACAAGCAGTTTTTGAAAAAGTAGTTTCGAGATAATCGCGTTTAAAGTTTCAACATGTGACTCGCTACCTGAGCGCATGCTGTCCCCGCGCTCTAGACTATATGCGATAATTCCGCAAATATTCAATATTTCGAGTTTTCCTTTGGTCAGTATATTCTTTGGGTATACTTTCGAAATACGTAAAAAAATCGATTTTTTGAAAATTCGAAAGGGATTTCTCGCCTCAAGTTCTAAGAAATCGAGTCCACCAATAAAAAAAGGGTCAGACCGGCTGCCTATCTGAGTTTCGCCAATCAAGTGCTCGAATTAATCGCGCCATTCGTCTGAGTTTGTTCGATGAATACTCTGTGTCCCTGTGTGCTGGTAGTAATTGTGTATTGTTATTATTTTTTTGTGAGTCTGAAGGCAAGTTTCCATAAGAGGTTTCTTTAAGGAAATCCTATCGCTTCACACTAGTCATACCACTGATCGCACTTGAGACTTGTACAATTTATATTTTTAACATATGCAAAAAAAATCATTTGTATTAACTCAAATTTTCCATGTGGAAGCTGTTTAATGAATGGTCACATTTAATTAGAAAAATGAAAAAAATAGTTATTCCAACGATTCGCGCAGTATTTCTAGGTTTGATATTTGGTAACATTCGTTCTATCTCCGTTTCTTTTTGCTGAACTAGGCGAGTTTAACCTCCATGCTTTTCAACGTCGATCTGTCAAAACAATGTCAGGTGCGGGAAATATAAAGCATTTTATTCGGGCCACGACTGGTAAAAAGCGTGGAAAATTTGTGACGGCGAAATAAGATGAATGTCCCAATTATTGAACAGCTAAGGATCTGGGGGATTGAATTCGGTGAGAAAAAAAATATAAAATCAAGATAAAACCATCGCTTTCATGTTCAAATGATACTTTGATATTTTTACTTTCGAAAAATCACTCTTTACATTATTTTTAAATGATTTCAAATGGAAAAAAAAAATAACAATGTGAAGTATGCAAATGTCCCAATTATTGAACACTGGAAGTGCCTATGTCCCTAATATTGAACAGGCATGTCCCAGTTATTGAACACTCTCGAGAATTCTTTTTTCGTTCTGAAAATATATTTTTGGGTACAATATTAAGAAATAAAAGCAAAATCGAACACTTAAATAATCTTTTATTAATCATGTAAAAATACAAAACTATATATTTAGTCTCTTTTGACAGGTTTTTGGTTCATTCGCATTTGGTTCATTTTTGCTTTTCAACTCGAACTTTATTTTATTTTTATTTTCAGCTTCCTCGTTTTTATGTTCTGTTTTTGTTTGATTTTGTCGCAGCTTGGCTCCCTGAAATATCGGAGAGCAAAAAATATTGAACATTACATTCACATTTTTAGGTTACATTTAGATTATATTCTCTTTTTACTTTTTTTTTGTGTTTATTGCACGAAAATACAAATAAAAAATATATTTAACGATCTTAGAGTTATTATTAAAAGAATAAAGGTAAGTTTATTCAGGAACTTACAGTTTTCGTTTGAATAAATCCGATTCACACGATCTGTCACACGTTAACTGTCTCGATGTTTTGATGGGTTTAATGACGCCATCTTGGAGAATTCGAGTGTTCAATAATCGGGACACAATGCATTTTCTATGTCCCAATGATCGAACACCGTATTTTTTAACAAATAATTAATTAATGTTTTTTAAATTGTTATTTGTAAGAAATTTTCTGAGGAACGTGAAACGCCTTTACTTTTTGAGATGCGACAGTTTTTGAATTTTGTATGCCCTTACGCATGAAGCGGCGCGTTTTAGCAAGAACGGTAAGCAGTTATCACGAGACGTCAAATCGGGTCACCGTTGCTGATTAAATTATTTTTTTCTCTATTAATTAAAGCTTTTTTGCACAAGTAAGGTAACATTTCGATAGCTAAAAGTTCCATATACGTAATGAAATTTTTATAAATAAGTAAATGCATGCAGGTGCATGAGAAATAATAAAAATACAAGATAGTGTTCAATAATTGGGACATTCACCTTATGTCGGTTAAAAATGAAATATGTGTGGAAATTCGAATGAGTGAGATGAGGTTAGGACTGCAGTCAGCTGTTGCCTTGCTGTCACGTTTCTTCACCGTAGCAAGTGGTAATAAATCCAATACCGGAAGTTCAAATTAAACTTGATATTACACAAAAATTAGGTCAATAAGCGTAATTTTTTCTGAGAGCATTGAATTGACATTGAGTATGACAAGTGTTAAGTATGTAAATCTGATTATTTTTAAGAATCTGACGGATTACCACTATTATATACACTTTTGTAGCGACCGGAAATTGGGTTTTTGTATGTCATCTCGGAATTCTTTCACAAAAATACGCAATTTTAATATTTCTTCTCTGTAATTAGGTCGATAACCCAATCCTGACATTTTACAGAGACGATTATTAATATATTTAGTGGAGCTAAAAAAAATTATGAAAATCCTATGGATTGAAGCTTGGCGATAGGATTACCTCAAGTGTTTATATATAATCATAAGCACCATTAGAATAGAGCGTCTTAATTTTAGAAGACGAAAACCTGCTAAGTTCGTTTATTCTTGTCGTTTTAATACATTATATCGGATTATACTCATGCTATATCTTTCTAATAGAGTTACTTGTGAACCACATGAAATATGTCAATTTGTTTGCGAAATTTTTCGTCACTCATACAAGTTTTCCTTAATTACAGAATAGCTTCGCCATTTTCTTTCGCTCATTGAACCACAATAATAGTAATATGTTATTTATATGTAGAAATATATGTCCAAAATCTCGACAGTGCTTTTATATTCCGTCCAAGACACCTAACAGCATATTTAACCCACAAAATGTAGGCGAAATAATCTTGCCTCTCTACTTTATGAAAATACCACACTGTGCATCGTTGCGAACTCAACGTATCGCGGTATATTTTATGGTAAAAAGGATTTCTCGGAATGGAGGAAAAATAATGACAATTTTCGGATAGAAAAATATTGTTTTCCGGTATTTTTATTTAAATATCTCTATCACACCTAGGGATCTAGGAATTCTTTAACTCAATATATAATACACGTATGATATGCTTACATAATAAAAGATCATGAAGTATGATAATTAAATAAGAATTATACAATAGTAATAACATTTCGAATATCCTTATCGTGATATCATTACAAAAGATTACAAAAAATAATACATTCCTTGTGGAAAGAAACGAACGCGTATCATCGAACGTGCAATCGTTTACGCTTCAACAATTTTTGTAATCAGAAATAATTTTATGTGTAAATAAATGATGATTCCCCCATATAATTTATTTATTTATATATATATATATATGTATGCGTTTGTAGGCGTATACATTATCGAATCGGGGCAATTTATGATAATGAGATTTGGCGTCAATGTCGTTGTCGGCGCAATGTAAATTTCTCCCTACGATGAAATACATTTCGCCGTTGCGCGATGAATACCGGCAATTTGGCGCCCGCCTGCCTTCCAGCGCGACGATGACAGAACCGTCAAATAAATAATGAAGCAAAAAAAAAAGAAAAGAAAAAAATTATAATTTCACATTGCTGTCATCGTCGCCATAGACGTATGCAATTCCATTTTTTTTCTGAATTGGCTGTAAAACAAAAAATACCATGACGTATCCGGAAATATGAAAATTTCTATACACATTATCAATTAAAGGTCAATTTTCAATCACCGTTTTAAAAAGCCATACGTATCCCCACAAAAAAATGTACATGTGAAAATGTAAAAGTCTCGACACGGAAATAAAACCTGCATGCGTAACAATCGTATTTTATTAATTTATAAATCGTCCGTAAGATAAATTGATTATACTTTTTTCGTATCCGTTCCACGATTACTTGCAAAACGTGCAGAATACATTTTCGCATATATTTCTTTGATTCGTATTTTACTTTATGTTATTTTATTTTATTTGTTCAGTATTTTGGAATATTTTATTATTTTCATATATGTATGGATTGCTATTAATATCTCGATATTACTTTTTTTTTCGTGGGGACATGCTGCTACAAGATGAGAGAAAATAATTAGCGAGGAATAAAAAAAAATGAAGCGCGTATTTCTCACATCACGGCAGATCATCTCGCGTAAATTTCATTCTTCGGCTTCGTCATGACGCATCGGCCCCGATAACATATCTCAGTCATGTGGGAAACCTTGGTGGTAGTCGACGTGCGAAGTATAGCGCCAAGATTCATCTGATGCGAGCCTTTAGTTGTTGGCGAACTTTCAGTGGTAGAAGTCGTGATTTGTTCGATTTTCGATTCATTCGGATCAGCAGATTCCACGATCGTCGGAGGTTCCGAAGATTCCAAATTTCCGGATGCACTCGAAGAATCAACGAAATTTCCGTCCGTCGACATTTCCGTCGTAACATCGACGTATTTGGTGGTTGCCTCGATGTCCGTATTTTTTAGCTCTTCCGTAACTTCTTCATCGCCATTGGAATCCTCCATGTTCACGGGTTTTTGGCTTTCCGGCTGATTTTTTTCCTCGGTCTCCATCCGGCTGAAATTCGAAGGCGATTTCACCGAAGAGTCTTCGGATTTCTCGGCACTTTCCGTTGAATAACCAAAACTCGATGGAACGGTGGTTGGATCGATTTCGAAATTTTCGATCGTTCCGGACGAGTCGTTGGAGTTGGTTGAGACTAGTTGATCATCAGACGACATCGAATCGGCGGTGGGAAAAGTGTCTTTTTCGATTTTCCGCTCGTCGGCATCTTTCATCGTGTCGAATATCGCTTTGACGTAATCGGAGAGAGTTTTCACGCTGGCGTCACCATCCGATTTTGTCTCCGTTCCGGGCAATTGGGTGGTCGTCACGTTGAATTGGCGATGGTAATTGTAAAATTCAGGATTCGTTGGATAGCGCACCTCGCTCCATTCGCTACGATGATTTTTCGGGTAATTAAACTCCCCGTTGTTTTGGGTCAGGGAATTTATGTCGTTTTTGGTGGCTGCTTCCGTGTAATCGTTCTCCAGTACTTCGTTGTGCTGTCCAGTTATTCCGTTGTCATCGAAAATGCCATTTTCGCTGCTCAGCCCTGACGCGGCTTTGAACGGGTCCGTCGAGTCCGGAGACTTTCTCGGATTCATCGTGATACTCATGAGTGGTGTACTCGTCGAAGATTCGCTCGCATTCGAATAGTCAACGGTACTCGAATATTCGTCATCGGGATGTGGCGATTGCTCAGCCACGATGTTGGTAGAATTTTCAGATGTGTTGACAACGTCGAACTGATTCGCGGCGGTGGTGACTACTTCTGATTGGTTTGCCATGATTTCTGATTGACCGGTAACAATTTCGGGCTGTTCCGTCAGAATTGCCGGCTCTTCCGAAGCTACTTCCGGTTGGGTAGAAACCTCAAGAGGATGACTCGTCACTTCGGGTTGATTGGAAACTTCTTGGGGTGCGTCCGTCAGTACATTCGGCTGGTCCGTTGATACTTCGGACTGATTTGAGACTGTTGGAACTTTTTCGGTCTTCTCTGAAGTGGCAACATCGCTGATCGTGCTCGATTTATCGTCTTCTTTGAACACCTCTTTCAGCAAATCTTCAAAAATACTTTCCTCCGGTTTTTCCGTGTTTACGTATCTGTCGAACGATGACGCGGCCACTGGCGTTGTCGTTTCCGTGGACTCCTCATGGCGGCCACCATATTTCACGCGATCGCGGAACAAATTGTTTATCGCCGAATTGAAATGTTGAGATTCCGCAGTAACGAAGTCATCGGATACAGCCGGTCGAACGCGAACTCTGACTCGACGCCTTCGTCCACTCACCTGTCGACAGTTCAATGTATTTTGTACTTTTAACTTTTTTTGGATCGAATTAATGAAAGAATAGGAAGTAAGCTCGGATCCAAAACTTGTTACTTATCTGGGAATGCCTCGTTCGATAGCGTTTAATAAGATTTAGGGTTTAGTAAAGAAAACTGTGATGTCCGTTTACGAAATCTCAAGGGGCGTCGAGGTGCACCGTTTCTAGCTCGAGATATTCGATATCGAAGCAACTTTTCGCGTATAGGAAAATGTATTAAGGGGCTATACCAGTGTGACACTTTCAAAAAATCGTTTTTATTTGCTTTTTCGATAGTTTATACTGTCAAGAAATATAGTTGATTAGCAATTTTTATGGTAAATATCATTTTATCTTGCAAAAATTGATAGTTAAATCTTCGAACGCGTTTTTCTCGAAATGAGATTTTTCAAATTTGCTGACATTGTAACTCAAAGAGCAATTATCCGATTGACTTGAAATGTGAATTGAGTACTCTTGAATATATTTACTCTACAATGACGTAGGATATTTTTGATTGGATGAAAATTGACGATTTGGCATTGAAAAAACAACCATTTTATAGGCAAGAAAACAGACTTATTTTTCATAACTACGCCATTTTGTTAGATTTTGATATTTTTCGAAAATCCAACGTCATTGTACAGGGAATACCTTCCAGTTTAACGACATTTTTTCCTTTTTCGGTTTCAGCTGCTCAATCGGCCGGAATCATGTCAGCAGTGGAGGAACTTTTTTTTTGTGCCTCCGAAGGCAGCGCATAAGTCGCTTGGATCTCAATATTTTTCTATACAAAAATTATGTAATATAGGTCAACTATAGCCAAATATATTCTTAATTTTCCGAAACATTTGAGTACTTTTTTTCTAAAAAATTCCTGAAAATCACCCAACATTTCAGCGTTCACACTGATATAGCCCCTTAAACACTGTCGTCGAATATCCATATGCGAATATCCATAAGTACGAATATTCAAAAGTCGAAATATCCATAAGTACGAATATCCAAAAGTCGAAATATCCATAAGTACAAATATCCATAAGTACGAATATCCATAAGTGCGAATATCCATAAGTACGAGTATCCATAAGTCGAATATCCATAAGTCGAATATCCATAAATGAGTATGGAGTAGAAATGAGTGCCAGACATGGCGGGAGTCAGAGATAAGTAAATTTGTTTGGGTTCCCTCTATACTCACTTTTCTTCTGCCTCCCGCCATTTGTTGCACTAATGTCTACTCCATACACACTTATGGATATTCATACTTATGGATATTCGACTTATGGATATACGACTTATGGATATTCGACTTATGGATATTCACTTATGGATATTCACTTATGGATATTCATTTATAGATATTCGGTTATGGAAATTCGACTTATGGATATTCGACTTATGACTATTCTACTTCAATCGTATTAAAGTCTCGTGGTTGGAATTTTTAAAAATATTGTTTTTTGGTGACGGATTCTCAAAATATAACATTTCAAAAATATTCTTTGAAAATTTCAAGTCAGTTCGCTCAAAATTGATTGTGCTGTGGGCGTTTATATGTAGGTTCCGCGAATCGGCAAGCTTGAAAAGTGCTTTTCTCAAAATTAATTTTTCAAAATCGGTCACCACGACATCTCAAAAATCACTTCACTGACCAACTTCAAAATTTACGAGCTTCTTTTTCTTATCAAGAAACAGGGCTTAAATGAAGCAATTTTTTTCGGTGCACAGCTTTTTTTTATCAACGGAAATAGAGCGTTTTGTTTCACCGAAAATCGATACTCTCACATTGGACTGCAGTCATTTTTTCAAAAATCAATATTTTATCAAATCGTCCATCTTAGGCACTACATAATTTCATGCAACAAATAAATGCGTTTGACTTTTTTTTTGTTTCCGAGCAGCAGTGGTCACGGCGAAGTCTGCATAAACCATTGTATCTACCACATTTATAAATATTTTTCGATAAAACAAATTATAAAAGATACGTAAATGTACCCATACTGTAAAATGTAAAAAAAGACGTAAATACCCATACGTAAATACGTAAATACCCATACTCTAAAATGTAAAAAAAAACTCAAAAACCTGCACACTTTTTTCCAGGAAAAAATCATAAAAATTCCTCTTCTTTCCAACCACGAACAAGGTGTAACTCGTTAATGGGTCTTCTCACTTTTGACGCTAAGAAAATACTATTTTCATGATTCTTTTTTATTGGTTTATATTATAGATATTGATATAAAAGTTGTTACACTTAATAAATACACTGTCGAAAAACATTTTTTATGTATTTATGTAGTCCAAGCTAACATTAAACGCATTTTTCTCGAAACAACATTTTTCGACGGCTTGTTGATAAAATCTTCGAAACTACTGAACCGATCCTTACGAAATTTCAACCACATATTCTTCACAACTATAGCTATAGCGCATATCAAGGATTTTTCTAAATTTTGCATTTGCTAATTTTTTTGCCATAACGGTGAAAAAAACGCGTGTTTTTTTTTTTTTTCGAAAAACGTCCGCCATTTCGTTATTTTTGCATATATAAAAAATCGTATGATATATGCTATAGCCATTGACGTACTGAATCTAAAACCGTTTGATTTTTTTTGTTTCGGATGATCCATTTCCGAGATTTCATGAACAGCGCAGACAATTTTTTTAGGACATTTTTTTAACTAGTAGTAGTACAGTTTATTTCAAGTATACCCTCTCCGGGTGTTTACATAATTGACCCCCTCCGCCATGTCCATTCGTCTTTACATACGTTCTCTTATATCTACTTATATTCTATTCCTTATTCTATTTCTTTTCACAGCTCTCTTTGTCTCTTTTCCCTTTCATCATTTGTTATTTTCCTAACCAACCTTTCGAATTCTTTAACATAAGTGCACAGTTGTGTCGTCGGCTTCTTTTTTAATTCCGCCTCTATTTTCTCCTCTATCCGTTCTCCCTTCTCGTCTCCCAACCACCGGTCTAGGTCTTCTACGATTTCTTTTTTGATTTTTTCTCTGATTTTAGGACACGTGCAAATGTGTCCTAAGTTTTCCTCCTCCTTTTCGCACGCCCTGCATCTGTTATCGTTGTATCCCTTCTTACCATCTTTTCCCACGTTTCCGCATCTTAACCTCGCCCATGTTTCCTTCATATCCATTGATATGTTTCTTTCTTCCCAGTATTTTTCCGCTTCTATTGTGTGTTTCCTATTTTTGTACTGTTTACAGTATGTTGATTTTTCGATCTTAATCCAGTCCTGCTGAATTTCCTGGTCTATTTTTGTTTTCTTTCCCCTTTCGAATATTCTTTTCATTTCTCTTACGTCGTTATTTGCGATGGCTTTCCACAGCCCTCCTTCTCCCACTTCTTCCAATGCTTCCTTAACCTCCTTTCCCCATTTCGTTGGTTTCCCATTTAGTATTCCTCTCGCTTCCTCTTTTAGACATTTTTTCGGCCATCTTTCGTCTCCCATCTTCATAATTTCTAATAAATAGTTTGCCGCTCTTTTCCACATTTCCACCGTTATGCTCCTGCACCCCGCTTCCATCCGCCAAATATAACCCGGCGTGTTCCTATTGAGGCCCATTGCCATTTTAATATACCCCGCTTGTAGCCTCTCAACTACCTCCCGTCTCTTCCACCCCCAAACTTCGCTTCCGTATAGCATCCCACTTTTAACTATGGCCTCCATTAGATACATTCTCCTCTTCAGACTGTTTATCCCTGCCCTTTTAAAGGTTCCCCATGTCGCGTTTGTTGCTCCTCTTATTTTTCCTGTTATGCTTTTCAGGTGTTTTTCAAAGGTATTACCCGTCGAGAAAACTACCCCTAGGTACCGGTATTCTTTAACTATTTCCAGTTCTTCCTTCCCGTATTTCCATTTCTGCTTCTCCTTGCTTCTGCCCCCCCTCTTGAATCTAACTATTTTAGTCTTTTTTATGTTGACAGTTAGCCTATTTCTTTTAACATACTTTTCCAGTGATCTTAACATCGCCCCCAGTCCCTCCTCTTCATCTGCCACCAACACTATATCGTCTGCAAATTTAAGGGCAAATATCTTCTCCCCTCCTATCACCGTACCTCCTTCATTTCTCGACTTCCATATGTTATCCATGTCTTCTATGAAGAGACTAAAGAGGGACGGGCTCAAGGGACAACCCTGCCTCACCCCTCTCATCGTCTCAAAGCGTTCAGTAACCCCTTCCCCTGTAATGACCTCGTTTATATTTTTTTCATATATTTTTCTAATCATCCTATACATTCTCCCTCTCACCCCTATCTCGCCCAATTTCTTTATCAGCAATTCCCTGTCTACTGTGTCGAAAGCCGCCTTAAAATCTACGAATGCCGCAAATAACTTACCCCCTTTATTCTTTAGTTTGTTGTTTACTAAAGCATTCAAAACAAACAAGTGGTCCCTCGTCCCCCGTCCGCTCCTGAAGCCCGCCTGACTTTCTTTCAAAATTTTCTTACCTTCCAGCCATCCTCTAAGCCGACCTGTTACTATGGAAGCTAGTAGTTTATATCCCGTGTTTAGTAGCGAAATTCCCCTATAGTTTTTTGCACAGCTGACATCCCCTGCTTTATATATGGGAAAGATTCTCCCTACCTCCCATCCCTTCGCCAACACCCCTCTGTGCCAAAATTCATTTATGATCTCCTTTAGTTCTTCGTATCCCTCCCCTGTCATGGCTTTCAAAAATTCTATCGCCACCCCGTCTTCCCCTGCTGCTTTTCCATTTTTTATCCCCTTTAGGGCTTTCTCCATTTCCTTCAAATCTATTTCCCGGTTCGCCCTTAACGTCCATATGTCTTCCTCCTGCTCTTCCTCTTCCTCTCCCCTTAATTCCTCGCCTCCCTCTGTCCCTTCTCTTCCCTCTCCTCCTAATAATTCGCAGAAATGGTTCCTCCAGTCCTCTTTACTAACGTGTCTGCCTACGTTTAGTCGCTTCGATCTGAAGGGTTGGATCGCCTTCCACAGATCCCCTACGTTCCTACATCTTTCCACCATCTTCCATTTGGTTTCCAAGTTCTGTCTCTGTATTCTTTTCTTTATTGCTTTTAACTCTTTGCGTGCTTCCTTTAGGCCTCCCTTCAATTCTCCCTTCTCTTCGCTGGTTTTCGCCCGTAGATATCGTTTCAAGTGTGTCCACACTGTTTTCCTTTGTTCTCTTATTTCTACCGGTATTCTCTTTTCCCCTTGATTATTTCCTCCTATCTTCGCGGTCATCCCTACTTCTTCTGCCGTCATTTCTATGATGTTCTTTAGCCTCTCCCACCTATCTTCTCCCCCCTGTACCGGGTCTGTTTTCGCCCAGTTTTCTCGAAATTTTTCCTCATATTCCTTTCTTAGCTCCTCTTTCCACCTGAGAATTCTTACTCCTTCATTGTTCACGTCTTCCTTTTCCATTCTCTCGCTTCCTCCTGGCTGTGAGTCTATCTCAATTGTTACTGGTAGGTGGTCCGATTCCACCCTCGTTTCTATTTTCAATTTCGCTACCAGATAGTCTTTTGCCTCATTGATAATAATGTAATCTATTACCGAACCGTCTCTTTCTTTTTCCCCGACATACGTATATTGTCCCTCCCAATCCCCTTCACAACGCCCGTTTAGTATCACCAGTCCATTGTTATAACAAAAGTTTAAAAGCTTTCGCCCCTCTGAATTTTTCGTTTTGTCCTTGGACTTCCTTCTTCCTTTTCCATCATCATCTTCGCCTATACTCCCCCCCTCTTCTCCGGTTCTTGCATTCCAGTCCCCAATTATAATTACACTTTCCCCTTCTTCCTCTAACTCTTTCACCTCTTCTGACAGCTCATGGGATAGCTTTCCGACACCGCAGTTATTGTACATTGTTACGATCGCTATTTTCTCGGCACTTTTACCCATTTTAAACCCCTTTATTATTAGCCCTTCTTTCCACCTTGTTATCGAAACCTTATGTGCAATGTTCTTTCTTATTCCCAACAAGTGCCCCCCCATCGCCCTCCCTTTTTTATTCAATCTTACCGCCGGTTTCGTATACCATTTAAATTGTTTGTCCAAACCGCTTAACATTTTATTTTCATTTTTCTCCTCAATCCATGTTTCTTGTAAAGCAATTACGTCATATTTTTTCAGAAAGTCCCACGAGTCACTAATTTTTTTCCCCCCCGCAATATTCCAAGATATTATCCTAGTTGAACCCCCCGTATTGCTTATTCCTTCTTTCGTCTTCGCGAAACCCCCGAAACCCCCCTCTAGCCCTCCCTCTTCTTGTTTCGTCGTCGAATCTTCCGTGATCCTCTTCCCAGTCTCCTTCCAGCTCGTTCCATCGGCGCCATCTTCCGCCGATTCTGATTTTCTGATGGCCCGTTCGTATTTCCTCTCCTTCTCTCCTTCGTGTCTCCGCCATATATTCAATCCATCGCTGGACTTCTCGTTCTCTGTAGGTCCAGTCGTCCGTGATGCTTAACTCTCCCCCTCCTCTTCTGTAATTACTTTTCATAATCTCTGCCTTATTTCTTACTCCCCCTAAGGTCACCAGTAGCCCCCTCCCTGTCCACCACCAGTCCTTGATGATCGGTCGTATCCCTGTCTGGCGGTGTATCTTGGTTGTGGCTTCGTACTCTGGTTGTCTGTTGGTACGCCTTATTCCTCTGATGACAATGTTGGATCGCCTTCTTCTTCTTTCTTCACTTTCTCTTTCCCATTCCTCCTTCCGCATTCTGCCCGGATACTTCGGTTGCTTCGGTTGTTCTTTATTGTGCTGTCTTTGATCCTCTCCTCCTTCTTCCTTCCTTCTACTGCTACGTCTGTCATCACGGGTGAAGCACGGCTCTTCCTTGTCCCCCGCCGTAGCCCCGGTATCTGTGTAGTTTATTCCCTCGTTGTCTCCCCTTCGGTTTTGGTCCTTCTCCCCCCTCACGTTCCCATTCTCGTCCTCCTCCCCGAATGGTTTTACCTTTTCCTGCCGCCTTTTCTGCTCTTCCACACGTCTATTTGCTTCCTCCACTTGCAATTCATTTTGTAGAGAGGTGATCTTGGCTTCTAGTACCTCTATCCTTACCTCCTTATTCTGACACCTTACTTCCCACTTTGCCTCTTCTGCCCACATTTTAGCTTGCATTATTGCTAATTCCTCCTCCAGTTTTTCCTTTTGCTGCTCGCTTTCCTCTAATTTTACCTTTTGTTTCTCGCTTTCATCAAAAACTTCTTTCATTGCTTTCACTACCGTCATGAGTTCCTTCTGTAGTGTTTCTTTCCACGAGTTCTCCCAATCTTTTTTCCACTGTTGCATCACCTCGTTCATTTTTCGTTGTATGTCATACCACTCCTCCCCTTGCTGTTCCGAGCTCTCCCTCGTGTGGTTTTTTTCGCTCCTTATCCCGTCGTCTCTGCCCGTGGCTTCTTTGACTGTCATCTCTTCCCTCTCTTTCTCTCCATCTGACTGCGTCTCTTCCCCTCCAGCCAAGTTCCCCTCGTTGTCCTCCGGTGCATCCTCTGTTTCCGTCTCCGCTTCTCTACTTTCTTGCCAATGAGCCTCTTCGTACGTCATCTTTTTTGTTTTATTTTCTGGCGATCTCGTTAGCTTATTCTTTGTGCGAAAGGCATCGTTCTCCTCTTCCCCTTCCAGTTCGCCATCGGGATCGTCTTCGCCGTTGTCGCCCTCTGTGCCCCTCCAGTTGGGTGTTAAAAATTTGTCCAAGCTGCTTATTGGTGCCTTGCCCTTTCCTTTTCTTTTGGGCGCGCCGGGTGGCCGGCCTCTCCTCCTTTTACCGACTGCAGCCTCCGTTTCTCTACCAGCTTCCTCTTCCTGCCGCGCTTCCTTGCTGTCGCTCGCGGCCTTCTTCCCCACATCTTCCATCTCTTTCTCTGACCAGCTTCTCACCTAACCTCCTTTATTGTTTCCACAATTTTTACTTCACTTTCACTCCTCTTTCTGGTCTTCCCAGTTGAAGCCTATTAGCTCCACTTATTCTCCACACTTCACTCTTCTTTTTTCTGCAGTTTCTTTTCCACTATCACCTTTTAACTACTCTGTGTTGCTCTCGAATCACGAGCTACACCGAAGACGCGTCCGCCTTGTTCCAGGCCTTCACCGCCATTCCATTTTTTTAACTACCATTTTCGTCTATTTATAGTGACTTGAATAAATGAATAAATTTTTTTTATGTATTTCGAAAGTGTTTTTATTAAGTGTAACAACTTTTATATCAATATCTATAATATAAACTTATAAATTTGATTTATGAAAATAGCCTTTTTTAGCGTCTAAAGTGAGAAGACCCTTTAAGGCAAAGTTTACTCATATTTTTTTTCAGCCAGGTCGTTGCTGTTTGTGGATCACGACTATCACAATTGCGACAACCAACAAAATGACTGTTTCTGACGTATATTACTGATTGATCAGAATGATAAAAAGCATTCGCCAGCTTCACCAAACCTGTGGTATTTTAAAATCATTTTTAGCTTACCCTTCGAGGTGGCTGATTCGGCCATTCGGAATCTCCAGATTTTTCTTCTTCGTTATTCACCGCCATGTTGGTAGCGTTCGACACAAGCGTCTTCCGTCCAACGGGTGCTGGTGTAGTTTTTTCAATTGGAGGTTTACGGTTGTCAACGCCCATTTTCATTCCGTAATTGATATCCGTCATTGGCGAAACTTCCAGGGACGAGTCAGCGCTCGGAATAGCCGGTTTTTCGGATAAATCGTCAGAGGACACCATTATGGTAACGTAGGGTTCTTCCGGTGGGGCAGTTATAACTTCCGGTGCCTCGTTCCGAGCTTCGTCGTTCGAATATTTATTTTTTCCGCTTCTGGTAAAGCTCGCTTTCAATGGATCATCATCGACGAGTCTGTTGACACTGGCACTCGGTTGAAAAGAGGTGCTCGTCAGTTTAGTCGACCACTGTGATTCCGAACCGTAAATGTCGCGTTCCTGATTTGCCCGAAGTTGGCTTCTCGAGCCAGTAGCACCGGGACGGCCGTATTTCCGTGACGGTTGACTCGCCAATTGCGTCTGATCCAGTTCTGGATTCGAAAGCTGATCGGACTCCGATCCAAAGTCCAGCAGGAAGGCTTGGTTCGAGAACTTGGCCAACATGATATCAAAGAAGGATCGATCAGACGCGTTGAATGAGACGAAAATTGTGAATTTACAGACAAAAGCAATTTTGTCACGATATTATTCGAGTATTCGCTCTTTCACTTACCGAATTTTCTCTCTCCTGTTGCTGACCCGGATTTGTCAATCCTTCCGAAGTCAATGACTGAGCTTCGAACTTTTCGTCGAAGAACTCTGGTCTATCTTGGGCCAAATCATCAAGATGTTGTGGGGGACGAGGATAATTCTCCTCGAGTGGTAAATCGTTGTTTTCCTCGAGCACGTATTCCGTGGTGGTCGTGGTAGTGGTCGTTGTGCGTCTTCTTCCAGGCTTCCTGCCACGAGGGCGGATTCTGTTGTTCTTTGGCTCTTCAACTCGAGTACGAGATCGCTCCGTATAGGGTGAAGTGTCCGAGGTGAGCGTCGTCGATGAAACTACTTTGTTCGCTGGACGACGATTTGGTGATTGATACTTGGGTCGATTACGTGACACCTGGTCATGATTTGGGATTGTATCTGATGCGGTTTCATCCGTAGGTAGAATTGATTGCACCTGAGGCTGCAAAAGATTCAATGAAACCAAAAACAATGTTTGGATCAGAAAGAGATATCAATCATTGAGATTCAAATAGCGTTTCTTTAGATATACATAATTGAGATATACAGAATCGATTGCAACTGAGCCTGCAAAAGATGCATCAAAACCAATAACAATGTTTGGATCGAACAGAGATTCAAATAATTGAGATTCAAATAGCTTTTCTTCAGATATACATTGTAATCAGCGAATTGATAAAATCTGAATCTTCGTGTAATTGATCTTTGGCTAATTTGATGGCGGAAACTCTTTGCGGTTTCATCCGCAGGTAGAATTGATTGCAACTGAGCCTGCAAAAGATTCATCAAAACTAAAAACAACGTTTGGATCAAAAAGACATTTCAATAATTTGAGATTCAAATAGCTTTTCTTCAGATATACAGCGTAATCAGCGAATTGATAAAATCTGAATCTTCCTGCCATTGATCTTTGGCTAATTTGATGGCGGATTTTCTTTGCGGTTTCATCCATAGGTTGAATAGATTGCAACTGAGCCTATAAAAGATTAAACGAAACCAAAAACAATGTTCAGATCGAAAAGAGATTTCAATGATTGAGGTTCAAATAGTTTTTCTTCAGATATACAGCGTAATTAGCGAATTGATAAAATCTGAATCTTCGTGCAATTGATCTTTGGCTAATTTGATGGCGGATATTCTTTGCGGTTTTATCCGCAGGTAGAATTGATTGCAACTGAGCCTGCAAAAGATGCATCAAAACCAATAACAATGTTTGGATCGAACAGAGATTCAAATAATTGAGATTCAAATAGCTTTTCTTCAGATATACAGTGTAATCAGCGAATTGATAAAATCTGAATCTTCGTGCAATTGATCTTTGGCTAATTTGATGGCGAAAACTCTTTGCGGTTTCATCCGCAGGTAGAATTGATTGCAACTGAGCTTGCAAAAGATTCATCAAAACTAAAAACAATGTTTGGATCAAAAAGACATTTCAATAATTTGAGATTCAAATAGCTTTTCTTCAGATATACAGCGTAATCAGCGAATTGATAAAATCTGAATCTTCCTGCCATTGATCTTTGGCTAATTTGATGGCGGATTTTCTTTGCGGTTTCATCCAGAGGTTGAATAGATTGCAACTGACAAGGGGACAGTACGGCAGTCGGATTTTTGTAATTTTTCGTACTCATGGTACGCGAAGTTCAGAGCTCGAATATTAATATCCCAAAGCAGTTCGACGCCATATTCAGAAATTTTCGAGTAAATTGACTTTGAAGTTTTCGAGCGCACTCTTATCCCACAAAGATGCAACGATATTCGAACCGGGCTCGTGGCGTACCCGGTAGCGCTCGAGTGTAGTAATCGCGGGGTCGCTGGTTCGAGTCTCACTTCGATTTTTTTTTTTTTTTTTCATTTTTTTTTAATTCGCATCCCTCCGTTATTTAAATATCCCGATAAATTTTTGTTGTATATAATCACATATTATTATATATAATTAATATAATATATCTATATATGTTTATATATGGACAAAATCCATATATAGTTATTTATGTACAAAATTCATTATAGTTATACATAATTATATATTTTCTCATATATGATCATATATTATTTATATATAACAATAGGTGATTATTTATAAAAAAATAAATAAATAATCCCGGGATAAAAATCATAAAATCTATGCTAATTCACATATATGTAATTATAATTGTCAATGATAAATGCAAGTCTTATTTTTGATTATCTCTTGCTTGAAATTGCGAATAGGCGACGTAAAAATATCCAGTAATAATATTTACATAAACTCCCTTGTAGATTAATAGGAATATAAATAGAAGAATAAATGTTGAAATATGTGAATATAACGCTTGCTTTGGCAACCGTCGAGATGCCGTGAAAATTACTGTTTTCCTTGTTTTTACGATGGTTATCACTCTGGCTCGTGTAACATTACACCCGATGTATAAAACAAACGAATACAGACCGAATAATAAAGTATTCAATTCCTTACCCGACGTTTTTCATTTTCATCCTAAAAATATTGATACTTGAAAATGTATGTTTATAATCAAGAGATAATTAAAAATATGACTTGCGTTTTTTCATTTAAAAAAAATGAAGAAAAAAAAAATTTCGAAGTGAGACTCGAACCAGCGACCCCGCGATTACTAGACTCGAGCGCTACCGGGTACGCCACGAGCCCGGTTCGAATATCGTTGCATCTTTATGGGATACGAGTGCGCTCGAAAACTTCAAAGTCAATTTTCTCGAAAATTTCTGAATATGGCGTCGAACTGCTTTGGGATATTAATATTCGAGCTCTGAACTTCGCGTACCATGAGTACGAAAAATTACAAAAACCCGACTGCCGTACTGTCCCCTTGTGAGCCTACAAAAGATTAAACGAAACCAAAAACAATGTTCAGATCGAAAAGAGATTTCAGTGATTGAGGTTCAAATAGTTTTTCTTCAGATATACAGCGTAATCAGCGAATTTATAAAATCTGAATCTTCGTGCAATGGACCTTCGACTAATCCGACGGCGGATATTTTTTCCTGTGTACCTGATTATCGGCAAGCCTGTAAGAATTCTGATATCGATTATCAACTGGATGAATCGGCACGAAACTTGGCGGTCGGATGAATCCATATTCCAGCTCGTCGTTGGGTGACTCGTATTCGGCGGTTGTAGTCGTCGGTGCCTGAGTCGTGGTCGTCCTCTGAGTAGTGGAGGGCGGTGTAACGATAGTCTTCTGATAGCTCCGTACTGGCGCCTGAATTCGAACGTACTCATTGCCTTCCGTTTGCACTTGACTTCCGTGGTGTTGTTGGCGAGCTTTGGGCTTGGATCGTTGACTTTCCCGATGTCGAGTCGTTGGACGTTCAGTCGTTTGGATGTTTTGATTGTTCACAGCGCTGAACCGAACGTATTCGTTGTTGGAACCACGTGGCTTCGTTTGAATAGGAGAATCAGAACGAGGCCGCCCTCCCAATCTTGCGCGAACGCGTTGGCGAAAGGTGACAGGCGCTGCTTCTGTCGTGGTTGTCGTTGTAGTTGGCACTTCAGTTGTCAGCTAAAAAATACATTTTCAATCATTCTTACCATCGCCCCGATACATCGCCACTCTGTTTCTTTCGATTTCATCATTTCAGAATATCATTTGATTTCACATTCGAGTAGATTTCTAGTACCTCGAGCGGAGCTTGTTCCGGAAGCAAATCAGTGGATCGAAGAGCATCCTCGTTATCCCGAGAGTAGGGATCGTAAAGGCTGTCGTGACTCACATCAAAGTCGGAAGTTTGGTCATCGCTGATTGGGAATTGAGACTGAGGCCTGACGAGTCCCGGATTCTCATAGTGCCCGGGACGTTGATAATGATTAATTTGCGACTTGAACGGTGCGTTCGTTGGTACAACGGGAATCTGCGAGCTGTCGAAGGCTTCCTGTTTGTCCTGATAGTACGGGTAATCTCTGGACGTGGGTGGGACGATGGTCGGGGTCGTGGCCTGTTCGTTCCTGATCTGATAGTTAAAACCATTGACGGGAGTGTCTTCGAGCCCGGGCTGACTGGAATCAGAGTTTGGGTAATGTTCCTGAAAGTGATGAGCAATGGGATCTCCTTGATTCTGCAAACTGGTAACCGCCGCTGCTTTCGTTTGGGGCGAGGTTAACGTCTTGGTAAATTCCATCTCGCCTGTCGTACTGTGGACCTGTCCTCCATGGTTATCCGGGATAGGATAATTCTCACGGCTAGTCGTGGCAGAGGCAAAATCATATTGCGCGTACACTTGCTGGTTCGAATCAACTTCCCCGGCTTCAGGTTGAGGAGAATTTGTATCCAGCGAAGGATTTCTGTTTGCGGCTTCGTGTGCTTGAAAATTGTGCGACTGATGCCTCGAGCTATGAATGTTTCCGTCGGTTTCGCGGTTTTTGGATTTCGTCAATTTGGCGGGGACCGGCCGTCGCGAAGTGTCCTGTGTGTTGTATCGCGAAGTTGTTGCTGCAGCTTTGTTTTTCGTCGGTTCATAAGGTTCCATATATTCTTCAGTAGTCGTGGTGAATCTTGATCTCGTCCTCGCGAAGGGTCGTCTTGTTCGATCGGTTTCTCGGGACTTGCCCGGAGGACTGAGGGTGGTTGTGGTAGTAGTGGTAGGTCTGGTAGGTACCACTCTTCCTCTTTGACGTCCTCTTGATCTTTGGGTTGTCAGTGGTGTCTCAGTTGTCGTGGCTATCTTGGTAGTGGACGTAACCGTGGTCGTTGGTAGGTTGGGATGTCTCTCGACGAAACCAGCCTGTGCACCGTCTTCCAATAGTGAATTTACAAGTCCAGGCAGCTGAGGATGGATCGGCGGAAGTTCAGCAGGAAGATTATACTGAGTAGGACCTGTGGGTGAATCCTCGTATCGGACCGCATCTGGGTTAACGTGCTCCCTCGGATATTCTTGGCCGCGTTCGTTCTTGCCTTGATCCGTGAATTGATAACGATTTCCAACTTCCCGATGTTGCGTCGGGTCGAAATTGCCTGATGCAAGCTGAGCATTGGCAGACGCGTGTGGGGTGTCATCGCGTATGTTCGAGTAACTTTGATCGTAGACGGGTGTGCTGGACGGTACAAGCTGCGAGCTCTCTTGGTACGCAAACGCAGTCACTACGTTCGGTCGCCTGTAAACTGGAGTCGTTGGTCTCGTGGAATCCTCATGGTACTGCGAGGCAATATCATGATCCAGGTGCAATGATGATTCCTCTTGGAAGTTCGGGCGTAACTGCGACTGTTCGTGATACGTCAACTTCGACTGTCCTCGGGATCCTAAACTGCTTGGAGATTCACCGTTGAAAGACTGACGGAATCTGTAGTTCGAATGCGGACCGCTTGTTTCGACGTTGGAGTACGAAGAACTTGGCTGGTATTGCGATGTGCTTGACGGCTCCTCGTGTCGTACGGTGGTATGAGTTGGGGTTGTCGAGGAATCGTAACTCGTCGAATACAAGAGGCCCTTGTTGGATTCGTCGCTGAAGGAATTCGGTTCTATGAGAGGATTCAAATTCGACTGCCTAACTTCGTCGAGACTTTCGTCGGGCTGACTGACAGGAGTATTCGAATCTAGGTTGTTTATAACGACGGAGCCTATGTGAGGCGCGGGGAAAGGGATTTTTGAATAGCCGGGTGGAGGATTGAAACTGAGGGGGGCAACGAAAAACGGCAGTTTGTCGACTCGACGCTCGACCCTGTTATTGTCAATGGATGACAGATAAGGAAGATCGAATTTCGCATAATTGCCCGGTACTTCAAGATTCGACGGTCCAACGAAGACGTCAGGCGCGTTTTGGCCCACGTTATCAAGTACATCGATGGTTTGGGCGCCTTTGAGGGTCTTCAGAACATCAGTTATCCTTATGTTACGTCCATCGCCAACCAATTTACTCATGTACACTGCCAATGGCGGTTGATTGGGCGATGGTGGCGTTATCGTCGTTGTCTCTTGAACGGTTTGCTCAGAATTGTCGATATTCTGATTATGCTGACGCTGTCGCTGCTTATTGCGAATTCTACCGTGTCTGTGATATTTGCCCGATTGTCCAAGATTCTGTTGATTATTGTGCTGACGTGTGAGCGGTTGGGCCTGAGGTGAAACTCCGGCATCGTCGTGACGATTTTTCGAAGCCTCTTTCTGGCGAGCCAAATGCGTCCGTTCGGCTTCTCTTGCGCGTTCCTCTTCCTCCTTCTGTAGTCTCTCCAGGTCTTTTTGCGCTGCTATCGTTCTCTCAATTTCTGCTTTCTTCTGTCTTTCCAACGCTGCCAACCGATCAATTTCTGCCTGTCGGGCTTCCTCCTGTTTTCTCTTCTCCTCGTTCATTCGTGCCTGCGCCTTCTTTGATCTCTCCAGCTCTTCGAGCCTTTGTCTTTCTCTTGATTCACGAATTCTCTCGAGTTCACGCTGTTTGGCATCTTCCTCGAGCTTGTCGAGCTCTTTTTGCTTCTTCTCGGCGTCTCGCTGCCGCTGAATTTCTTGCTCCCGTTGCAACGCCGCTTGTTGAAGCTTGGCGCGTCTCTGTATCTCTTTCCTCTCTTCGCGCAAACGCGCGAGCTCCTTCTCGCGGGCTTCTTTCAATAGACGGTCGGTACCTTCGTGTTCTCGCTGCAACTGCTGAAGAAAGTCGCGCGCGTAAGCGTCCTCTTCCGGTGAAACCGTTGTCGGATTGTTGTCACGTTGATGACTACCGCCCTCGAAAGAGCCGTGCTGATGGGAGTAGGGACGCGGCTGATGATGCCTCGTGTCTTGATGACCAAACTGTTTTCTGTCACGATCACGCTGTTGGTTCTTCGCTTGACCACGTTGAGCCAGCGTTTCCGCCGGTACGTAGACTACCTGAACCTTTGGAATAAGAAGCAGATGGTCATTTTTGATCTCTGAGATGGAATTATGATTTAGGTGATACCATTGAATCATAGCTTACCTCTTCCTCGCCATCGTTGTTGCTCTCGCCTTCGCTACCCGGACCTGAGGACGTTTCCGGTCGGTATCTTCCCTTTTCTCTCAATTCCTCTCTCACTCTTTCCGGGTTTCTGTAATTGGCGATCTGACGATCATTGTAGTCCTCGTACTGCTCCTGCTCGACAGCTTCACCCTGTTGCTCGTGGAAGTTTTGAGACGTGTACACCGGCAACTTCGGCTGACTCGAAAGTTGATGTGGTATCACATCGTCAGGTGCTAACTCGGGAAGCCCCTGAGCTGACAGAGCGCTCTGGTGCAGAGCCTGCTTATTCTCCTCGCTCTCGGGCAGTCCGTTGGGTAAAAATCCCTGGCCCTACAAATTATCAATCCTAGTGTTTAACTTTTAAGGAATCATTACAGTTTAAAATTTTCCAAAGATCGATTTTTTTGCATTATCCGAAAGTATACGCGGTTATGAACGTTCTGTCCAATGTTCAGATAGAAATTTGAATTATTTCGGTCGCTACAGCCTTTCTTAGAAAAAGTTACGCCGTTTTTAACAACCTTTCTTAGGACTTTAAACGCGTTTTTCTCGGAATGGTGATTTTCAAAACGGTGGCCACTCTCAAAGGTAGAGTTTTCAAGCTATCCGTTTGAAATGTTAACAGAACATTCTTCACGTCATTCCTTATGTTGGTATCGAAGCCTTTTTTTAATCTTCCTACTCTTTTTTTACGAAAAACTGTCGAAGAATGCTAAATTTGATACTTTTTGTTCAAAAAGACGCCATTTTTTCAAATTCCACTAAAAAAACCTCCATAGGAACATAGCGGCTTTCCCACAGATTAATAATCATTATGAAATTTTTGTTTCAGATAAAATTTGCCGCCGCAATCCTGGCCACCATGGGACACCATTTTTTCCACGCAATTTTCCGCAAATGAAAACAATGTTAAACAATAAGTAAAGAAATAAAAAAAATCATTTTGTATTCTTTGTCAGTGCTTCAATTTGTACAAAAAAAAATTAGACCGACTTGCTTATCATACCCACCGAAAAAATTCGCGACAATCCGCTATTTTTCGGGCGGTCAGACTGTGATGATTCCTCAAATATCCAAAGGTTCAATGCAGTATTTATGACATCATAATCATTACAGTCTTCTATAATTAACGATCAATGTTAAATAACCGAAAATTGATGGCCGGGTATAAATCATCCAAAATCAATCATATATCGATACATCGTGAACTTAAAACTGCCAATGATCGGTTATCAATTTACAGACTGATTACAATCCATTTTTGACATCACAATTGATTTTATCGACAGCATCAAAATGCTGTTACCCGAAGACCAAGCGTTTTCTTTGTTCAACTACTGTAACTACCTGTAATAGGTGTTGTTGCGCTTTGAGCTGCTGCTGCAGCGCCAACAGCCTCTGTATACTCTCCTGCGTCTTCTGCAGTTGAAGCAACTGTTGCTGATACTCTTGACGCAGTTCAGGCGGCAATGAACTGGGAATCAGCGGTTGATGAATCTGCGGAAGTACCTGAGGCACGAGATTTTGATTCTGTCCCTGCTGATTTTGCGGATTAGCCAGGGGAATCCATTCGCTGTTGGAGACTTGACGGGACCATCTTTGGGCCCTAGCCAATTTGGAAAACGCGAGTACCACGAGCCAGATGGACAGAACGAGTGCTATTTTCACTCGATCGGCCTAAAAACACAAAAAAAAACGATACCAATTTGTTGTATCAATTTTTTAAAAAGGGCATCAATGTTTTCATGGCATGAGTTCTATGATTCTGTTAATCGATTGGTTAGTCATCAGCCAACGGAGTCGTCGGCCAAATTTATCGTGCGCACACACCAAGAAATTGTTGAATATTCGTGACATTGTCTGCTCGAAGAGAACAGCTTCGATACAACTACATGGGATGGCGTTTTTTTTTTTTTACATAGACAATTATGAGTCGGCAAAGTAGCTTATGATAGCAGTTAGGAGTTGCCGTTCCGTGAAGTAAAAAAAAGCGTGACCTATTCGCGACGTAATAATTGCGGGGGATAAGGGGTCCGGTTGTCGTTCGCTGACGGCGAAAGGAAAGCGATCGCGTTTCCCCTTGGCAAGTATCAAAGCGTCGCAAATCGGTCATCTGGACTAGATACAAGTATCATACAACTGGTTTTTCGGTACTTTCTGGTCTGTCCTGATCGAATATACTTTCATCGGAGGATAAAAAGCTGTGTCGATTGAAACCAGAAAAATTGCGAGAACACGCATCACGGAGAAATATTCGCCACTGTCACAAAAAGATACTTTTTTTTATAATCATAAAAAGGACTTTTTCGTGGCATCTTGAAGGTAATGTATTCATAATTATTTGTGCAGTTATTGTATAAATATGGCAACATGATATGGTAGAATATTTTTTTCCTCGCTCGAGTTAACTCGCTTAACCAATTAAGATGGTACGCGCGCACAATCTTGATTTCTATAGATTTTGTTCATATTTTTTCTTATTTTGTTCATATTTTGTTTTTTTTTTTGTTTTAATTTTTATTGATTTTCTTTTGTTTTTGTTTTTATTGATTTTGTTCATATTTTAACCAGACATTGTTCATATTATTATGCATGTTTGAGTGAAATTTTAGAACAGTCGACTATTTAGATTGGGAGATAATGGGTTTTAAAATGGCAATTTTTAACACTGCAGGGTCTGCATTGAAATTTAGACAGAATAATTTTCCGTAAAAAATATTTGTCCCCTATAATAAGAAGACATATGGCAACACAGCGTCGTTCCACGCATCCAATGACGTGAGTTTGCGCGGCATATTTAAAATAATACTGCAACACACATTTTTATTTGGAAGTAATTTTTAATCGAACAAAGTTTTCCAATTAGTTATGAATGAACCAACACTTTTATTTGTTGATGAAGCTAACATAAACAATATAAAATATTGATATTTATAATGCAATAATTTTGTTAAGACAACATTTTTAACTTTAGGAACACGATAATTATTTTTTCTCGAAATATTGAACAATACTGTTCTGCGGTGTTGCCATATGTCTTCTTAATTATAGGGGACAAATATTTTTTACGCATAATTGTTCTGTCTTTACTGAACGTTTTTAGCAAAACTGAATAGTAAAGGCAATTCAAATTTTTTTCACTTTTTCCCCAACTAGTTTGCTATGTAAACATAATTTTGATTCAAAATTTAAAAACACAATAGAATGGTACGACGAATTATGCAACCTGACTTTCGGTCAATGCAGACCCTGCAGTGTTCAAAGTTGCAATTTTGAAACCCATTAACTCCCAATCGAAATAGTCGACTGTTCTAAAATTTCACTCAAACATGCATAATGATTATGAACAATATCTGGTTAACATTTGAACAAAATCTATAGAAATGAAGATTGCGCGCTCGTTCTACCTTAATACGAAAAAAGTAAAAGATCGAAGCCACATTTTTTTAAATGCCAATACGAATCGGAACAATGCTGTCTTCGGTACACATGGGGAATTATTTTTACCGCGAATAAAATCAATTGACACCAAAATGGAGCGTACATTTGTCAAAGCCGATAAATTTACAATCTCCAAGGGTCGGAACTCGGGAAAAAATAATTCATTACAGCAGATAATTTTCAATTGTCATATTTGTATGATATTCTTTGCGAACAGTTTTTTCAACGTATTCTCTACTTTTCTTACTTTATTTTCATTGAATATCCTGAATAATAGCGAATTTTCTATTTTCGAGACACGCATTTTCACGCGGTTTACAAGTTTTACGAGTTCTAGGTTTACGTCGGCTTTCGCAGTATGGCGGTGAATGTAGTCGACCTTCTATTTCGCTCTACTCCGCTCTCAAGTGCTTGGAAAGCAAACTTGCATGCTTGTACTTATATGAAATTTCTGTCGCGTGAAGGGTCGATGGAAGCGAGCGTTTTAGCGTTTTGTTTTCACTTTTTGCACGATATCTGCGACTCTGACTATAGCGGTAAAACACAATAATTTTATTCTCGTTATTCACAATGTGTATTATTTTTTGTAATATTTCTCGAGTCCGTGGCTAACACTCATTCATTTGCAAAAGCAAAAACGCTTGTCTTTCCTCCTTTGTTCGTTGAGGCTCCTTATAAATATTTTATTTTATGATAAGCAAAAAAGTGTAAGAAAATATTTTATTGTATTGAACCGACACTGGTGGATGGACGGTTGGGGTTTGGCTCGAGCGGTACCTCGAGTTAAGGGGGACTGTGACAAGCTTAAAAAGCTCGTTTCTCCGATCTTTTTGTCAACTACATTTTTTATTTGGCATTTGGAAAAAGGTGTGCTTTTAAAGGTATTTTTTATTGAAAAAAAAAAAAAATAACATCCACAACGTTATTGAGGTATAATAAAGCCTTTGTATACAAATTTGGTGCAACGGCCGGATCGATAACATGACAATGGATGGTCCGAAAAATAAAAAATGAAAAAGTCTATAATCTATATAAATGTAGGTCTCGTTATACGTAGGCGTTTTTCGAATAAAAAAATCATAAAATAGCAGGTGTTAAAAGTGTAATTATGGTGAAATTTTCACTTATATTCGAAGGCTTAAAAAATACTCAATTGAAAAAAAAACGTCTATGTACAACGACAGCTACTGGAATTTTGGAAATTTTGTTTCTTCTAAACTAAAAATCGGACAAATATAGGTAGAGTTATGATTCCAGGTCGAGAGAAGTCGTTTCGAGAAAAACGCAATTGAAAGTTTTACCATACGTTGCCCTCCCGCTGTCAATAAATGGTCTGTAAGTTGTTCAATTTTCAATATTTTAACTTGAACATTTGTCCACATATTCTTGAATATGTATACTTTGAGAAAGTGCCAAAAAATCATTTTTTTCATCTATCCCTATTCAACCCTTCCTTGGCACACTTATATTTGGCCACGATTGTGCCACCCTGGGTCAATTTGACCCGGACAGTACTTCATCCATCTGCCATTAACAAACCCTCAGTCAGTTTTTGTTGAAAAAATCTGGCGTACACTTTGAATCTTTCTTTATATGTCTGTACATTAAAAATGTGAGCATTTTAATTCAAATTCGTCCGGGTGAAAATGATTCAGTGTCTCAACGTAGGGTTGAGGAGGTTGCTCAGCTAACGCGAAATAGTAAGAATTTACTGAAATTTATTGAGGATATTTGCGAACAGGTGTTACGACTTCGTGTAAAATTCCAAGTACTTCGTCTGCGTGATTGTTGAGCAATTAATTATTGAAGTGACGCTCTTATACACGGGTGACATAGCAAAAGCTTCATGAGAACTCTAATACGACTGTCGCAACATAATAAAAATAGTAAGAATTGAATGGAAATAAGCGGAAAAAATTCTTGAGATTTTGATGAATAATTTCAACGAAGAGTACAGTGTTTTGTCTGTCTCGTTATCGAGATGTTCGTAAAATAAAACAGGAAATTTCAGCTGATTGGCGTGAAACGATAAAGCGCCCTACGGCACGTGGCAACGCTGCTGTCAAGTCGGCCATTTTGAATAGGCGCCAAAATTTGAAACGCACAAACTATAGCTTCCTTGCTACAAATTTCTTACCGCGGTTTCATAAAGAGTATTTAAATATTTTGAATCATTCTTTACAGAAGCTGCAGTGCATGTGTTTCGACATAACCTTCAAATCAATTACGCGTCGTCTCTCGACTGCGAATTCGTTCTCCGGCTCAACTACTTTTTTTCCGATGCTTTCCAGGTTGTACTTGCTCCAACCGTCGATCCTACTGTTTTTCGGTTTGCATTTTTCCCTTCCATCTTTTCATTTTCCCTCAACAAAAAAACGGAATTCGCGAAGGATGTCTGACAGCTACGCGCTCACTATGTGGCGTTCGTATCCGAGCTCAGTGATACCAGTTACTGATAACTAAATTGCGCGTTTGCCACATTGTAACTTGGTTAAGGGGTTAGGCCACAGTAACGGGTATAAAATCATGTGTGTATTTAACAATTTTTTTTCGTATGAAAAAGTGATTCACGCATGAAATTAATTACACATCTATTTAGTATGAATATCAAGCTGTTAGGAAAAATATATATTTTTTTTTCGATGCACAAAACGGCCGACTACTAATATTTTCTTTTGTTATCTTTTTTTAGGCGCTCCACGGCGTGACATTTAGCATCCACAATTTTTTACCTAGAACAAAAAATAAAAATTCTCGTCAATCTACATTAGAATACCTAAAGAAGTACGTACGGAATTAAAAAAATATTGTTTTATTCAAAAGTTGTAGGCATTTGAACTTAAGAAATGAATTTTCAGTGAAAAATTTTGCTATAACTGCTCATAAACTGCTCGTAAAATGAAAACTTTTCGATTAATCAGAAATTCCGTACGTACTTCTCTGTGAAATGCAATTAGGAACATAATTTTTAAATTTGAAGTAAATCGAGTGAAAATTGTTGAAGTCATTTGACACGCCAATTGGAAAAACGTTGTTTCGGGAAATTTCGAGTAGTCGGCCATTTTGGACATCGAAAAAAAAAAAAATTTTACAGCAGCTTGATATTCATACTGAATAGATGTGTAATTAATTTTATGAGTGAATCACTTTTTCATACGAAACAAAAATTGTTAAATTCGCACATGATTTTATACCCGTTGCTGTGGCCTAACCCCTTAATAACTTATTCGCGATGTAAGAAAACAAATAAGATTAATAACCTTTCTAAACAGTCAGTTATATGCATTCCACATATTCGTTAGCAGAAATTTATTTATTTTACGTAACCGAGCGAGCAGCCTCTTTAAGGGGTTACCCCCACTTGCGATTTTGAGAAAATCGATTTTTTTAAAAGTACAAGTATCTGAGAATATGTCCTGAAAATTTCAAGTCGATCCGAACAAAATTGACTGAGATATGAGCGTTGAAAGAGAAGAATCCGGTGTGTAAACGACCGGAAATTGAAACTTTAAACGCGTTTTTCTCAAAATGGCATTTCTGAAGTCGGTGACCAAGATTACTCGAACACTAATGAACCGATCTTCTTGAAATTTTGCAGGCTTATTTAATACATAAAAATGTAGTCTTTAATCGTTCTTTTTTTTTTCGAAAAAAATGGCCGTTTTATAGCCAAAAAACGGCCGTTTTTTTTCGTTAAAATCGAACCATTAACTTTGACTGTCCGCCATTTTGTGAAAAATGAATATTTTTTAAAATCCTTCGATTAAAGACTAGTTTATACTTATATTTGACTAAATCCATCAGCATTTTTTTTCAGATGATTCACTTCGCCGCAATGTTGGTCACCGCAAACCGTGTATATAAAAACATTATTTCATTGACGGCCATTTGCCACTAAACAATGGAATATTTTTCAATAAAAAAATTACTGAAAGTTCTTCAAGATGTGTTCTTTAAGATGGTATATTGATCGATTAAAAAAGTTTTGTAGTTTTCTTTAAAAAAATTCATGAAAAAGGACTTTTTTTGCGCTCCATGTGGGGGTAACGCCTCAAGCAGCGTTGTGCATGGCCCATACTCGGAGCGGTGACCGCTTAGCGGGGCATCGAAAGATGGTTGGCGCAAGAACAGTCTGGTGTTTTCGAGCAGTGAAGCAGAATTCGAGATAATCAAGTGTCAATAACGTCCATCAGAATTTTTCGAATCTCCATCCGGCCGGTGACCGTACGATTTTAAATCAGTATGCTGAAATAACTATAATGGAAACGAGGGAAAATGATTTTCTCTGGCACGCGGGCTCATTTTTCCAATTCTTCCTCTCTTCCTCGCACTCTCGTAACGCGTCGTAAGAGCATCATCGTGTTTTTATCGCGTGTCGTAACTCATATAGTACGTAAGCTATGTATATACGCGTATAAATGAGTTGCGAATGGGTACTTAGGAATAATCGCGTCAAGGCCTTATCCCACGATGCGGGAAAGGCCAACTCTCGTGGAGGATCTGGAGTGAGACCGTGAGACCTAACGAACTGTAAATCGGAGCTGCATCCTACGGCTCTCGGCGATACGTTTCCGACGCGTGGCAGCTTATCCCAAAGCGAACGCAAGCCTTTCTAAAAAAATAATCCGGCAATTGGTCATCGTCCTTGTGCTTTCTAACAATAAGCTCGAATCGCGCCTCGATCGAAAAAAATCGAGATCTCTTTGCTCTCACTTCCGGATATCGCTCGGAACGCAATCCCCATCGTTTCCCGGGTCGATATCCGTGAAAGTTTTTTCCTGCAAATTGCAGATCTGTATGGGAGCTTAGATGAGAGATCGAAGGTGTAGACATTCCGCAAGTCTTCTCAAGGACGGAAGGTTCGAGAGAGAAGACAGGACCTCCAGCCATTTTTTACCCCAGATGAGGATAAAAACCTTCGGGGTGGTTGGTAAGACGAGATTCTGGGGACATTCGTAAGTGGCTCAATTGGTCAGTGATATACGAAGTAGGGTAAACCGACCAGTGAATGTAAATAACGACACTGTAGGATTCAGATTGAACTTTAAGGGGGTATACCAGTGTGACACTTTACAAAAAATCGTTTTTCTTTGCATTTTGCGACAGTTTATACTTTCAAGAATATCCTGTGAAAATTTAAAGGCTGTATCTCTAATCATTTTAACTTGCAGAAATCGATGGTTTAATTTTTGCATTGAAAAAAACGACAATTTTATAGGCAAGAAAACATACTTTTTTTCAGAAGTACGCCATTTTGTTAGATGTTAATATTTTTCGAAAATCCTACGTCATTGTACAGGAAATACCTTCCAGTTTAACATTTTTTTCCTTTTTCGGTTTCAGCTGCTCAATCGGCCGGAATCATGTCAGCAGTGGAGGAACTTTTTTTTTGGGGCTTCCGAAGGCAGCGCATAAGTTGCTTGGATCTCATTATTTTTCTATGAAAACATTATGTAATATAGGTCAAAAATAGGCAAATACATTCTTAATTTTCTGAAACATTTAATTGAGTACTTTTCTTCCGAAAAATTTCCGAAAATCACCCAAATTTCTAGCGTTCACACTAAAATGGAAATATTATTAAAACAAATTTTTCAATCGGTATAGCTATAAGAATCAATTATGGTGATATTAGAACAAAAATATTCGAAGAAATTGCAACTAGTACGCAATTATTCGCAATAGTATGAGAAAATAATACTGAAGGAATTGATAGATCAGTAACGAAATGACTAAACCGCCAACGTTGTCAAGCATAGCGATTTATTTGTACTAAATGCTAGATTTGAAGATTACTGTGTTGCACAAAAATCATAATATTCTTATACATATGAGTATTGTATTCGTTATCGCGATTTCGTAGAAAATACGTGAAACTTTTTTGCATCTTAAGGGGTAACACCACTCTAGCGGCAGAAAATAAGGCCTAACTTTGACAATTTATTTTGGGAGTATGAAAAAAGCAATAGGATTTCTTTTGAGAGCGTTTATTTAACACATATTGAAGTATAAAAAAAAATTATTACAATTTCCATACAAAATGGCGGCGACAGAGCCCAGCTTGAAGAACGTGTTTTCCACAAATAGCTTCACGGGAGGACGGTTTTCTCGTAAAGTATAAGACCTGGAACAAACCCAAAGAAATTATAATCTATATATTATTAGCTATGAGACTACGTAAGGATTTTTTAAATTCAAATTTTGAAAAAATGCCGCACTTTGAAAGAAATGTATCGATTTTTTACCCAAAAAATAAGCAGTAAATTGTTTATAAAAAAAGTTTACATTTAATCAAAAAACGGCTATGTACTCCCATAGAGAATGTAATTGTGAAGCTACTGTCGAAATTGCAAATCGATCCATGCAAAGGTGTTCGAGTAATCCGTCCTCCCAGTTTGACCAAAGTGGTTTCGAGAAAAACGCATTTAAAGGTGTACAAGGCGCCCGAAAAAAGTCCGAGGCGCCGCAGGAAAATCGAAAATTGGACCTTAAAAAAAATTGTTTCGCTACAGGGTCACTTGCATATTGTTTTTATAACCCCAAAGTATTTTTTAAGAATGTCACGTTGAGTCAACAGAGAAACAGAAAGTTAAATTTTGTCAGAAATAAAAAACGAATGAGTTGATTTTATGACAACATTCAATGAAATGTACATTGTCATATCTTAAGAGTAATTTATTTTGCAATTTTCAACAGATGGGCTAAATTTTTTACCCTGCTTTCAGAATTATCAGAACAGAGCCATGCCCATTCACTGGAAAGAGGTTAAAATACAGCACCAGTGAATAAACATGTCCAATTCTGAGTTATTATTACGTATTTATTTTGAAATTTTGCAAAAAATCAAAGCTAGATTCTTTCTCAAGTAATTAAATTAATACTTACCCTTACAACTTATCAAAACTATTGTTTTCGCGTTTAGAATACCTACTGTATACAGCCGGTTCGTAACTAAGTTGCGCTGTGTGCAAGTACCATAAACTAGAAAAATTCCATGTGGTGTTGAAATTCGCTATTAAACTGACAAATTGGTTTTAACGACGGCGGTGATATTTTTTTTTGCTAAATTATAATGATTCGCGTTTTTATCGACAATTCATATTCTTTACTGATTTTAACTAAAAATCATCTTTCAACCATTTACTGGTCGGTTTACCCTACTATGGCCATGTTTACCTGTCACCGATTCGGATGGACCAACGTTCCAGCCTGATGACAGTGGTCCTGAATTATTATTTTTTTTACAGCTCGTGAAAAGAAATGTTTACACTATTATTCGGTACGAGTGGATTCTGGAGATCTAAAAGTGGTGCAAGCAGTGAGAGCTCTCTTAATCCACTAACATCCTTTATGGATTACGTACCGGGACGACGGGCATCCCCGAGCGATATTTTCATTATATATATCGCGTGTGTGCCTCACGGCACGTCACGCCACATGCCAGCTCTTTTTTCAGCTTTCCTCGCTAATTTCCGATTTTCTATCTCATCGCGAACGTGCATGTGGCGCGATACTTGCGTTCTATCTTCGGTAAATCCCCAATTGACTTTTTTTTTCGTCGTTCTTATTAGTACGTGTCCTTGGAGAATCGAGATACGAATATTCAAGTAGAATGAAAATAAAAAATATCGAAAAATATCGCTATTCCGGAAACCGGATAAATCGGTATAACTTTAAGAATTTTTCGTGTAAAAAAACGGCAATAAAAAATCTATTTGAGGGGTAAAGCGACTGAAGCTCATATGAAGATAATTTTAAGAATTTTTTCTACACTACAATGAAAGCAGTAAAACATTGAATTGGAAAACTTTATTATAAATAATTTTAAGTGTATGAAACAATTTTTTGGTTATCTTTTTATTGGAAATTGCGACGTCAGAGTCTAAGATCGTTTTCTCGTACAAGTGTTCCACGGCCGGAAGGATTTCTCCTTCAGTTTTCAACCTAAAACGAAAAAACAAATAAAATTTTAAAGAAATGGCTGTAGTTCCGAAAAGGACATACCTCCGATTAATTTGGAATTTCGTGTATCCATGTATTTTGACTCACTGATTAGGAATATGATAGTGATAATACCCAAAAATTTGATTTTCAAGGTCAAAACACGCAAAAACGGATTTGTTAACAGTTTTTCTACTTTATTTCAATACATGTTGATCTCAGAGAAAAATATTTCCCACAAAAGTTGTAGCCTGTGAAAAGATTGATCTTTTATGTTCTATACAGTTTTTGTCTAAAACCATTTTGTTTCGAGAAAAATGGGATAATGCTCCAATAAGTACATTTTGCTAAACTGTGTTCGTTTCGATATTATCTACTTACGCACTTTATCGCGGGAAGGTTGGAGCTTGTTTGGATTTCTTTGTTGTGTTGTTCGTTGAGTGTTGTTTGGGTTTGTTTGTTTTGTGTTGTGTGGTGTTTAGATATGCGTATAGTGTTAAAGATCAAATTGCAACCTTCCCGCGGTAACGTGCGTAAGTAGATAATATCGAAACTAATGGAGTTTAGGAAAATGTACATTTTGGAGCATTATCCCATTTTTCTCGAAACCGATTAGTTTTTGACAAACCGACAAACCGATTAGTTTTCGACAAAACTTGCATAGAACATAAAAGATCAATCTTTTTATATGCTACAACTTTTGTGAGAAATATATTTCTCTAAAATCAACATCTACTACAATAAAATAGAAAAACTTCTTAAAAAATCAGTTTTTGGGAGTTTCGACCTTGAAAATAAAATTTGCGGGTATTTTCACTATCATATTCGTGATCAGCGAGTAAAAAACACACGGGTACACAAAATTCCAAATTAATCGGAGGTATGTCCTTTTCGGAACTTTATCCAAAGATATTTGGAAAAAGCTGTGAAACTGCGTACGGAAATTATAAACTATCTTTTTTATAAAAATTGTGCAGAAGAAAAATTGTGCATTTTTGAGAAAACAATCACGTCAGTAATTGTTTATGAAAAAAAGTTGATAACTTATCGCAAATTTCGTACGCAGTTCCATGAAGAGTGCATCTGAAAAGAGACGTTAAAAATGTCTAGTGTATCGGTGCATGTTTGGCTGAGTTACGCTTTTGGCCAGTTTAAAGAAATTTGCTTCGATAAAAACGCCTTTGAAGTTTGAAGTAACATTTAGCGATACAAAATTTCGATTTACCTTTAATCTGCAATGCCAGCGCCATACAATTGGCCTTGCAAATTCACACGGTCCCCTTCCTCTTCTCATCTGATCGATTTCAAAGTTAGCAATCGCTCAGAAATCACATTGCACTGGGTCAAAAGGAATCGGTGCGCGCAGCGGAGTATCACAACAAAAATCGACCCTTTCGAAAAACGACCCCTTTGAAATTCTTCTGACGTATAAAGCCTTTAGTTTTTTGTTTTCGAGATCCAAAAGTATCTTTCGACCAGAAAAAAACATTTTTTTAAATTCTCGGGTCGCTTCACCTCTTAAAGAACTTCATCGTGCGTGTTTTGAAAGTCATCATGCATATCTTGAAAATCTATTCAAAAGACGTCCTCGTACATGTCTTGTATATAATCTTTTTTGAATAATGCTAAAGCTCCGTAAGCATAAGAGTATTTTGCTGGGGGTGCTTTGGGGCTCGCAGCATTAGGACCTTATTAAATTTTGAATTTGTTAAAAAAAAAACACGAAAAATAAGAAACTGCATGATAATATTAAGCCATTTTAAAAGATAACATACATGAGGAATGCATGAGGACCAACAGTTTTTACTTTGTTATAACAAAATACAAAAAAACAAGAAACTGCCTGATATAGTTTAAATATTTTAATATACAAAAGATATAAAAATGTAAAATATATCGAGGATTTAAAAAAAATGGTTTTCATAGAGACGGCAAGCATTTAAAAAAGTTTGATTTCCACAAAAAATTGATTACAATAACAAAAATTTTAAACGAAATGAGAGAATTTAGTTTACAAAATCTCGTAAAAACTAGGAGTGTTTCATTTGAATCACTCCCAATTTTTACGAGATTTTCTTTCTAACGTTTACAAGAAACCCTTTTTAGAAAGAAAAGATTTTAGAAAATAACTATTTTAGAGAGAAAAATTTAGAAAAAATGTATAAAGATTTTATAAAGAAAATTAGAAAATTAGATTTTAGAATGAAATTTAGAAAGAAAAGATTTTCTTTCTAAAGTTTACGAAAAACCAAAACAAATTTCTATTTAGGAAAATTGTCATGGTTATGCTGGAAGTCCATTTAAAAAACATCGTTTGGAGGAGAACGCCTCCATAAATTTTGGATCACATTATTTTGAATTCGATACTGAAAGTTGAATAGTTAAAATAGCATTTTTTGCTACCAGAGATTTGCTACCAAAAGATAAGTTGGATCTTGTTTTGAGACCTTAAAGTAAAATTTAAAGCTCAAAAAAAATTCTTCCGGCCCGCCGGATCAACGTAGCCCCTCAAAGCCACTCGGAGCAATCGTTGCGCGGACGTTGTACTTTTAAAAACCGTAATTTTCGCTACCACAAAAAATTCCCAAAATGGTGGCGCGTCCCTGAAATGGCGCCTTCTGCATTCCTGCGGCGACAAGCCGTGACCGTAAAAACGTGCCCAGGTCGTTCATCTCTCGTTCTATAGAAGATTCGATTTCTAAAATAATTGATTATTATAATCCAGACAATTAAGAATTTACATTGAAATAATTACCCGATATAACAATACCGATTTCACGAATTCTGTATGCCTCTTGTTATTTCGAATAAGATAAATAATAAGGAGAATGCGAAGCGATGCCCCTTCCTACTTTCTAAAGCTTGATGACGAGGCTTCGTAATTTCGCCCCCCCCCCCCCCCCCCAGCTAATATAGTCGAGATGATGATCGTAGGAATCCTTGAAACCGGCTGTGCTACGACCACTTAAAAACACGAATACTCCACGCCCAGGCCAGTTGGAGAAATTACTTTCTCTTTATTGTGTGATACCAGGTCCATGAACGCCTCGAGACTCGGCCGAGTTTCTTTCTTTCTCCAACATAATATCTTTCTTCTCTCTCATATACACAGAACTTCACCTGTTTTGCGCATATGCATATCGTCTATTCTATAAATTACCGGATCCCTTATACGCGCCTAAGTGTCGACAAAGTGCAAACGACGAGATCGCAACATCGGCACCGGTTGCACACGCATATCGACATGTACACGCATATACTAGGCCTCTCGAAAAGAGGTCGACAGCATTTTTTGTCGCATTTTTCTTCCTACTCAGTGTCGATAATTAAATTCTCGACAGCTCGGACTCTTTGTATACGCGTTTGGAACCCGAGCCCGCCCACATCTGGCACAGGTAGACACTTTCATGACTTGTGCTGCTCCACGTCACGTTCATTTGTGACGAACGGATTACCACGCGTTTCAATAATGAAGTTTTGGTATTTCTTGAAGGCATACGGAGCCTGTGTTGGCTTATGCTGTCAAGACTCGAGGCTTCAGGTGTACCTTGGAATTGGCCCGAACAAACGAAAGTTCTTCGAGTTCTCCACGCAATTAGTGGAAAAATAAGGTTTCTGGAGCTATTACCAGTTTGGGGACGATGTTTTTGTGGCCTCCAATGGTCTAAAGGAGTTCTCATGAAATGACATTGTGTTTTTATACATCCGAATAGTTGTCAACCGCTTGTAAACATTTTCAATGGTTTTGAATCATTTTTTATGCTTACCGATGATATTCGGTGATCCAAAAATCGACTATAAGCAATGGAGAATCATTGTCTAGTGTAAAATAGTTGGTGATGATTTTTAATCCACCGGATTAGTTGTCGATTGCTTGTGAACCGTTTCAATGGTTTTTAATCATTTTTGATGATTATCGATGATCTTCAGCGATCCAAAAAATCGACTGCAAGCAGTAAAAAATCAATGTCTACTATAAAATATAACATTGGGTGATGATTATCAATCCATCCAAATAGTTTTCAATGACTTGTGAATATTTTTCAATGATTTTTAATCATTTTTGAATAGTTGTCAATTACTTGTGAACATTTTTTATGGTTCTTAATGTCTTTTTTGGATTGTCGATGATCTTCGGTGATACAATGTATCGACTGAAAGCAGTAGAAAATCATTGTCTACTATAAAATAGTTAATGATGATTTTTTAGCCATCTGAATTTGCATATGGCTTGTCAATGGCTTGTGAATATTTTTGAATGGTTTTTAATAATTTTGTATGGTTACCGATCATATTCGGTAATCTAAAAATCGACTACAAGCAATGGAGAATCATTGTCTACTATAAAATAGTTCATGATGACTTTTAATCCATCCGAATAGTTGTCAATGGCTTGTGAATATTTTCGAATGATTCTTAAACATTTTTCATGATTACCGATGATCTCTGGTAATCCAAAGGTCAACTGCAACCAATAGAAAATCATTGTCTACTATAAAATAGTTGGTGATGATTTATAATCCATCAGAATAGTTGCCCATTGGTTGTGAACATGTTCAATGGTTTTTATTATTTTTTTATGGTTATCGATGATCTTCGGTGATACAAAAAATCGACTGCAAGCAGTAAAAAATCATTGTCTACTATAAAATATAACATTGGGTGATGATTTTTAATCCATCCAAATAGTTTTCAATGGCTTGTGAATATTTTTCAATGATTTTTAATCATTTTTGAATAGTTGTCAATTGCTTGTGAACATTTTTTAAGGTTCTTAATGTCTTTTTTGGATTGTCGATGATCTTCGGTGATACAAAGGATCGACTAAAAGCAGTAGAAAATCATTGTCTACTATAAAATAGTTAATGATGATTTTTAAGCCATCTGAATTTGCATATGGCTCGTCAATGGCTTGTGAATATTTTTGAATGGTTTTTAATAGTTTTGTATGGTTACCCATGATATTTGGTGATCTAAAAATCGACTACAAGCAATGGAGAATCATTGTCTACTATAAAATAGTTGATGATGACTTTTAATCCATCCGAATAGTTGGCAATCGCTTGTGAATATTTTCGAATTGTTCTTAAACATTTTTCATGATTATCGATGATCTCCGGTAATCCAAAAGTCAACTGCAACCAATAGAAAATTATTGTCTACTATAATATAGTTGGTGATGATTTATAATCCATCAGAATAGTTGCCCATTGGTTGTGAACATGTTCAATGGTTTTTATTAATTTTTTATGGTTATCGATGATCTTCGGTGATACAAAAAATCGACTAGAGCTATAGAAAATCATTGCCTACTATAAAATAGTTGGTGATGGTTTTTAATCTACCCCAATAGTTGGCAATGGCTTGTGAATATTTTCAATCGTTGTTTATGATTTCTTATTGTTACCGATGATCTTCGGTAATTATAAAATCGACTACAAGCAGTCAAAAATCAATTTCTACTAGAAAATAGTTGGTGATGACTTTTAATCTATCCGAATAGTTGTCAATGGCTTGTGAATATTTTTCAATGGTTTTTAAACATTTTTCATGATTACCGATGATCTTCGGTGATCCAAGAATCGACTGCAAGCAATAAAAAATCATTGTCTACTATAAAATAGTTGGTGATGACTTTTAATCCATCCGAATAGTTATCAATGGCTATTGTGGCATCCGAATAGTTGTCAATGGCTTTTCAATGGTTTTGAATAATTTCCGATGATTATCGAAAATCTTGCCTGATTAAAAAATCGACTACGTGCAATAGATAACCGCTGTCCATTATAAAATCGTTGGTGATGATTTTTAATAACTCATATTGGAAACTCAATTAGTTTCCAAGATTTTTCAACGGTTGTGAATCAATCTTGAACGATAGAATTGTGCAATCGTAAACGTTAGACTGGAAAACGTTTGCGTGAATTTCACATTCTATCTTGATCGCCGCGATCGTGTTCCATACGCCCGACGTTCACCAACGTTTCCCCCGGATCTGTGGTGCACCACAGAGGCCTCTGGATACGCAGGCGTGGCCCATTGGCCACTGGCAGAAGGCGCTGTTTACTCGGGTATAACTTTCTTCGAGGGTCCCGACGACGACGACGACGATCACCTTCGCTCACGCTCGCCGGTCACCGCACTCAATTTCGTGAGACACCGTTAACCGATCGCCGAACGAAAGGAGAACCGCAAATTTTATTACATGTAGAAGATGAAGACGAGATTTCCGAATACATTCTCCTCTTCGTGATCACTCACAATATACACTTTCTTCTCAAAGTCTGTCATTGAGATATCGCAATCTACCACACTTCTCTCAGACTGGGTATTCTTCTTTTGATTCTTTTGTCCGCAGACTCATCAATCCGTTACACGGCCAATCGGGGATGTATATTTTGCTGAATTGAACTTTAGACGGTTCCTATATATTTATTTTTAATCGCATCAAACTTTGGGTTGGGATTTCGATCTGTATCTGATGACATTCGAGATCGTTCCATCAAAATATTCTCGAAAATGATTTGATAATTTTAGAATTCATTCTGGCTGGGGAAAATCGTGAACTTTTCATACAATTGATGGTCTTTCTACACCCTGTTGAAAATGAATAGTCCTAGCTCCGATTCTGAGTTCACTATGCCTTAAATCCATTTTACTGTCCATATAAATTTGGCCTGAAAAGTCAAATAGTCAAAATTGAAGTTCAGACGGTTCCTGTAATTTCTTTTCATTCGGATCAAACTTTGGATTGGGATTTCGATCTGCATCTGATGGCATTCGAGATCGTTTGATCAGGAAATTCTCGAAAATGATTTGATAATTTAAAACCGATCCTAGCTGGAGAAAATCGTGAACTTTCCAAACAATTGATGATCTTTCTATATTCTGTTGAAAATTAAGGGGCTATACCAGTGTGACACTTTCAAAAAATCTTTTTTTTGCCTTTTTCGACAGTTTATACTTTCAAGAATAACATTATCATTTATATCATTTATATCAATATAATTTTATCTTGCAAAAATCGATAGTTAAATCTTTAAACGCGTTTTTTCTCGAAATTAGATTTTTCAAATTTGCTGTCATTGTAACTCAAAGGGCAATTATCCGATTGCCTTGAAAGTTGACCTGAGCACTCTTGAATATATTTACTCCCCAATGACGTAGGATATTTTTCATTGGATCAAAATTGACGATTTGGCATTGAAAAAAACGACCATTTTATAGGCAAGAAAACAGACTTTTTTCATAACTACGCCATTTTGTTAGTTGTTGACATTTTTCGAAAATCCTACGTCATTGTACAGGAAATACCTTCCAGTTTAACGATATTTTTTTCCTTTTTCGGTTTCAGCTACTCAATTGGCCGGAATCATGTCAGCAGTGGAGGAACTTTTTTGTTACGCCTCCGAAGGCAACGCATAAGTCGCTTGGATCACAATATTTGTCTATGAAAAAAATATGTAATATAGGTCACATATAGCCAAATATATTCTTAATTTTCCGAAACATTTAATTGAGTACCTTTCTTCCAAAAAATCCCCAAAATCACCCAAATTTTCAGCGTTCACACTGGTATAGCCCCTTAATAGTCCTAGCTCCAATTCAGAATTCACTATGCCATAAATCCATTTTACAGTCCATATCAATTTGACCTAAAAAGTCAAATAGTGCAACTTGAACTTCAGACGGTTCCTGTAATTTCTTTTCATTCGGATCAAACTTTGGGTTGGGATTTTGATCTGCATCTGATGGCATTTGAGACCGTTCAATTAGGAAATTCTCGAAAATGATTTGACAATTTTAGCAACGATCCTAGCTGGAAAAAATCGTGCACTTTCCAAACAATATATGGTCTTTCTACACTCTGTCGGAAATTATTAGTCCTAGCTCCGATTCAGAGTTCATCATGCTGTAAATCCATTTCACAGTTGATATAAATTTGGTGTAAGAAGTGTATCGTCGAAAGTAAACTTCAGAAGGTACCTGTAATTTTTTTTTCATTGAGAGCAAACTTTGGTTACGGATTTCGATCTATAGCTGATGGCATTCGAGATAGTTTGATCAGGAAATTCTCAAAAATGATTTTGTAATTTTATAAACCATTTTAGTTAGCGAAAATCTAGAAGTTTGCCACAAATCCATTTTATAGTTCATATAAATTTGGCCCAAAAAGTGTATCCCCAAAATTTCAAAAAATGGCCGCGCTATCTGGGAACATCTCTGTCCAATTATTCGATATACGGCATTAAAAATAATCCAAATTTCATACCTAGACAAGATTACAGAGATGAAAAAAAAAAATAATGCACTGTGATTAACCAAACTTCCGCAAGTTTCGCAGCAACCTTATTGTTTCGCTTTTTATTTCACTTTCTTTCCGTTTCTCGTTAATGTCCCACACAATACGTCACGTATTTGGTCTGGGTGAGGTTTCATATTACGACGTATTTCTTTTGCCTCTACCCACTATTTCTCAGGGAAAAAATGCAGAGAAAGGTATAAAAAAAAGTCTCACGTAAGACACGATACAGCACCTGTATTTAATCCACCGCTAAATTGAATTGTCACGACAATAAAATTGTCGGCGCGAAGGCGTCGCGTACTTCCTCATTTCCCATTGCTTGCGAAGTTGAACTTATTTATTTTTATTTTTCGCGGACGGATTCTCTCCCGTCAATTCCCGAGCTGAAGCAAACGTGAGACTTCCCATGGGAACACCGGAAGGCGTCTTCCGATTCTTCCCTGCGTTATGTGAGACGCCTCGGAGAATCGGTACCATCCAAGTGACATAATGGGCCTTCAAATGTAATATAAAATAATATTGAGTAAAATATTCCTTGCGTTAATTTCAATTCCATTCATTCGGAGATTTTTTTTCGCGAATTCCGTTTCGTACACAATAGCGATGAGAAACAGCTTACGCAAGTCGAGAATTCGGCAAGCCGGAAAGACCCTACTCGCTTTTTTCGCCATTCACATGGCGCGAGCCTCGTTAAGGCGGCGCGAGCGTTGCACTAATGAATGGTAGAGGATAATTCATTTTTCATATGGACATGTCCTTATCAAAATGTCCTTAGCAAAATAAAACTTTTTATTTTGCAATTTCCATGAGTTACATTATTATGAGCTTCATTGTTACTTAGAAAAATCATGAAAATCAAGATAGTTCCGATGAAATTCCGACGTTTTCTGATTTTTCAAAAGAAACAGTTTTCAATAACCTGGATTAATTTTGTTTCTCGAATACGATGTACAGTGAAACCGAACTTTCACGAATTTGAGCTTTCAATGCTATACTTAAGGGAGACTTTGTCCCGGATTGTGCAGCGGGAGATGTTAGCGGCTCAACATGAGCAGCTAGAAGAAGAGGAGGGATGCCTCTATGGACCAGGCATTGCCGATTTGCGGTAATTGTAAATACATTTGTGTAAACACATTACAAAACTTTAAACGCGTTTTTGTCGAAAACACGTTTTTAAAAATGGCTGACATTCTCCTGACCGCTGTAATTAACATATCGACTTGAAATTTGGAGAGCATACTCAGAAAATATGTCTTCACGGAATGACGGATGGTTTTTTCGATAGATACATTTTTGCTTTTATTATTTATCTTTTTATGCGAAAAAACGCGAAAATTCGATTTTTTTTAATTGCCGCCATTTTCTGAAATTTGTACTAAACGAAAAACCCATCCGTCATTCCATGACCAAAGGGTCACAGATTGATAATATGCTTTGAATTTGTGTTTCAGATAAAAAAAGAGGGGGCAGTGATGTCAGCCGTTTACCTCCCGCGATTTGAGGACCTGTTTTCGCGGAGCTGCAACGGCCGCCATTTTGGTTTTTTTTTTTTTCAAAAAAAAAATTCGTAACGTTCTGTATATCATGAATAAAAGCAAGAAAAAAACCGCACTCAAAAAGCTTTACTCGTTTCCTTTAAAAAAACTAAAATGTAAACACCTGAAATATGGCACTCCAAGTACAAAGTCTCCGTTAAGTGCAAAAACAAATTGTCGCCAAATACTCATTGGTTGAACGCTGGACCCTTTTTAAAGGGGTTAGGCTACTGTGGAAGATAAGAAATACTTGTTCGTCGCTTGAGGCAACGCGAATTGAAGAGGAAACGAGAAAAAATGAGCTTTTTTCTTTAAATAGATAATATTGGCTGAAACTTGACCGAGCTTTTTTGTCATCGTGTTTCAAACATCAAATATTTTGTTTTTATTTTTTAATCGTTTTTTCGAGCATAAATGACTTTATTAGTTGTTAACAATAATGACGTCATTTTAGCTCGAACAACGATTGAAAAAGTAAAACAAAATTTTTGATGATTGAAACACGATAACAAAAAAGCTCGGTCAAATTTCAGCCAATATTATTTATTTTAAGAGAAAGCTCCTTTTTCTTCGTTTCAGATCAACCGAGTGGCCAAAATCTAGTACACCGTTGGGCCCCTCACGTTCAACGGTCCTTCGCGAAACTGTTTATAACTTCGTTGATTATTAATATTTTTTAATACAATTTGGTACCCAAATTTGTTGATGTACATAAAAATAAATGTCCGAACGATTTTTCTATCATATTACTTATTCCTTCAAAATATATATATTTTTTTCAATGACGCTGATATTCGGATCGTCACAGTAGCCTAACCCCTTAACTGTATCTACTTTCATGTTTGGTCCATTAATAGTTATTCGAAAGTGGTCATCAAAACGCTTTCCAAAACGGATTGAACTAAAAATATTTCTAAATTTTCTTCTCACGATCGTTCCATGGAAATATTTCCGCGAGATAAAATCGACTTGGCAAGCGGACAGAAAAAGCAACGAAAAGTGAGCGGGTACTTTGAGAACCGAAAAAATACGTGACGAAACGGAAGAAAAGAGCTCCGGGAGGAGAGTATCGGAGATACCGGTCGGTGAACTCTGGATGTGGGTATACACACGATCGAGTCGAAACGAAGCTGCTCACACACTGACCTCCATTCTCGTTCTTCTCTCATTCTCAGATGAGCCACGTAAAACATCGTGCAGCACTGAGGTCTTCGCATATATATAGAATATAGGATACAGAGGCAGGTATCTTACGAGGAACATACCATCTTGAGTGTGTTCCAGAAGCTTGCGCCACTTGACCCACGAGTTTCCTGAGTTTATGATCTACCGATATTTCATTATGTTCCTTCGGTACCAAAACCAAATACCATGGTTTTGCTGATAAAAATATTTATCATTGTTTTGGACCGATTGCCATGGTTTTACGGAGAAAAATAATAATTATTATTTTGGATCGTTTGAGAGCGAATAAAAAAAAGATCGTGCCGGAAACAGGTCTGCCCTTAAATGAGATATATCCCTGTCCATTTGAATGATTATTTAAAAATATATTGGCTGTTTTAAAAAGAAAATTGTCACGGGGGCAAAAATTGCCACGGAGGCCAAAATTGTTTCCAGGTTGCAAAATTTTTTTATTATTATTTTGAATCGGATTCCATGGTTTTGCGGATTTAAATATTTATTATTATTATGGATCGTTTGAGAGTGAATAAAAAAAAAGATCGTGCCGGAAATAGGTCTGCCCTTAAATGAGATCTATCTCGGTCCGTCTGAATGATTATTTCAAATTGTATTGGTTTTCTAAAATGAAAAGTGTCTCCACGGAGGCAAAAGATGTTTCCTGGTTGCCAAAAATGTTTATTATTATTTTGGATCGTTTGAGAGCGAATAAAAAAAAGATCGTGCCGGAAATAGGTCTGCCCTTAAATGAGATATATCTGCGACCATCTGAATAATTATTCCAAAATCTATTTGTTTTTTTTTTTAAATAAAAAGTATCTCTACGAAAGCAAAAATTGTTGTTCAGGATGCAAAAATTTTTTTTTCCTATTTTGGATCGGATGCCATGGTTTTGCGGATTAAAATATTTATTAGTATTTTGGATCGTTTGAGAGCGAATAAAAAAAAGATCGTGCCGGAGATAGGCCTGCCGTCAAATGAGATTTCCACTATCTCTGTCCACCTGAATAGTTATTCAAAATGTATTGATCTTTTCTTCTGAAAAGTGTCTCCACGGGGGCAAAAATTGTTTCTACATTGCAACAATTTTTTTCATTATTATTTTGTACCGGATTCCATGATTTTGCGGATAAAAATACTTATTATTATTTTGGATCGTTTGAGAGCGAATAAAAAAAGATCCCGCCGGAAGTAGGTCTGCCCGCAAATGAGATCTATCTCTGTTCATCTGAATGATTATTTCAAAATTGTTTTTTTTTTTTTTTTTTTTTTTTAATAAAAAGTTTCTCTACGTAGGCAAAAATTGTTTCCAGGTTGCAAACAAAATATTTAACCACGAAAACAAATGACAATAACAATTTTAAAGAGTTCATTAAACTTTCACGATGTGTATTCTTATTCGTTGAATTTAATTTCACTGTTTTTTTTTTATTGCCTAAGCAAATGTAGCCTTCTATGCAAGTTTCATTCACTATTTTTATGGTACAAAATTTACGATGAACGAGAAATACGTAAATGAAAACGGTATTACTACAGGACACTTGTAATTCTAATTTTCGAGTATCCGCACTTACCATCGTGGCGAACGTATATCCGGTCACTGGAGATCGAGAAACTAGCAGCTCCTCGATCCAAACTTTTACGTTGAAAGTTTCAATAAAATTCAGTATACGACGTTGCAAATACGGATGATCTTAGATTTTTTTTAAATCTCGAGTGAGTTCACCCTTACACTCTGCACAATCCACAGTTCATGTTGCAATTATCGCACCGGGGGGGTGCGGATCTCGTTTTCGTGTGTATCGCGTATGAAAAATGCTTGAAATACGTTGCCGAAGAACCGGAAGTAAACTCGCGGCCGTTACCGCTGGACGCGCGTTCCCGTCGTATTAAGCGCGCAGAACTCCGCCACAACTCTCCGGTTGTATACTCCGTGTTGTTAAGGTATCGCGGATAGTTTGAAGCGCCTTCGAGGAACTCGGAAGCCTATATAGAGTTCCCCACCACACGAAGCCGCTACGAGAGATTCAACGGAGGCTAACATACACGGGGAACGCCGGTTCTACCATTAAGTTCAATTCTGTACCATCCAGATGGAACACCCCGGAGACAGAGCAAGAGAGAAGGAGAGAGAGAGAGAGAGAGAGAGAGAGAGAGAGAGAGAGAGAGAGAGAGAGAGAGAAGAAAAAATGCAATCCTTATGAAAGTTCAAATAGAAAAATATTTCATCTTGACAACCAAAGACAATTTGGATGTAACACAAATATTATTAAGCGGCTAAAAAAGTTATTTGTTAAAAAAATGCTTAAGGGGCTATACCAGTATAAACGCTGAAAATTTGGGTGATTTTCGAAAATTTTTAGGAGAAAAGTACTCAATTAAATATTTCGGAAAATTAAGAATATATTTGGCTATATTTGACCTATATTACATAAATTTTTCATAGAAAAATATTGAGATCCAAGCGACTTATGCGCTGACTTCGGAGGCGTAAAAAAAAAGTTCCTCCACTGCTGACATGATTCCGGCCGATTGAGTAGCTGAAACCGAAAAAGGAAAAAATGTCGTTAATTTTGAAGGTATTTCCTGTACAATGACGTAGGATTTTCGAAAAATATCAAAATCTAACAAAATGGCGTAGTTATGAAAAAAAAGTTTGTTTTCTTGCCTATAAAATGGTCGTTTTTTCAATGCCAAATCGTCAATTTTCATCCAACCAAAAATATCCTACGTTATTGTGGAGTAAATATATTCAAGAGTACTCAGTTCAAATTTCAAGTCAATCGGATAATTGCTCTTTGAGTTACAATGTTAGTAAATTTGAAAAATCTCATTTCGAGAAAAACGCGTTTAACTATCGATTTTTGCAAAATAAAATGATATTGATATAAATGATATAAATGATAATGATATTCTTGAAAGTATAAACTGTCGAAAAAGGCAGAAAAAATCGATTTTTTAAAGGTGTCGCACTGTTATATCTCCTTAACAGGAAATTATTGAAAAAACGACAACGAGAAAACAATTTGGATGCAGCAAAATTGTTAGTTTGTTGCTGAGAAATTGATGGGCCTCCAAAAAGTAGATCGCACATTATCTTAGCACAGTTTTCGGAGACTAAATTCAATGCGTACAAAATAATAAATCAAAAACATTCAACATTGTCAATTAGAGGACAATTTTGATACAGAAAAAAAACTTATTACTCGCAGAAAACTTAATTTATCTTGAAATAAGTAGAGAATTGCATTTGGAGTACGAAATACAATCCACATGAAAATTCAAACTGATACACATTTAATGTTGACAATCAAAGAACGATTTGTAGTGTTCCGATCAATGATCGGAACAATCAAAGAACGATCGGACCAATCAAATGATCGGAACAATCAAAGAACGATGAAAATATGACCAAGCTGCAAAAAATCTTATTTGAGTTTAGGATAATATTTTGAAAAAAATTAGAAAAACAACGACGTGAGAACAATTTGAATGCAGCAAAATTTTGAGCAAATTGATAAGAACTTGATTAGACTAAAAAAAGTAGAGAATTGCATATTGAGGACAAAATACAATCCGTATGACAATGCAATGTGAAGAACGTTTAATCTTGACAACCGAAGAACAATTTGGATGTAATGCAAATATTACCGAGCTCCAAAAAACCTCATTTAATTAAAAAAAACGATTAGAGAAACAGCAATGAGAGGACAATTTGGATATATAGCACAATGATTAGCAAATTGCAGAAACTTTTCTTACCTAAAAAAAAGTAGAAATTTGGAGACAAAAAACCGTATAAAAATTCAAGCTGAAAAACATTTCATGTTGACTACCATGAGCAATTTGAATGTAGTAAAAATACTACCAAGTTGCAGAAAAACCTCATTCGATTGAAAAAAAAAGATAAGAAAAACGGCAATGAGAGGGCAATTTGGAAACAGCAAAATGATTAGCGAATTGCTGAAAACTTTATTTGCCTAGAAGTACGCCCATTGTCTTACAACGTTTTTCGAAGCCCCATTTCAATGTGTACAAAACTATAAATCAATTCAATACTAAGCAGTAACATTTCGATTTGGATGGACCAAAATTATTATTAAACTGCAGAATAACTTCATTCGTTTATAAAACAAATAGACAATAATAATTTACCGCATAGCAGTTTTAAGGAGCCAGTCCACTTTGAAAATTTCAAAAAATCGAAAGCAAGCAAGATTCGAAGAAATCGACGATGATGAGCAATCAGAAGGGACTTGTACGGTGCAGGAATTGCCGATTGAGTTTAGGTAAGAGTTTTTCATAGTATTAATCTCAAACGCATTTTTCTCGAAACAACGTTTTCAAAATCTAGCTCCATCGTATCTCTAAAACTAATAAACCGATTCTCTTAAAATTTGAACCACATATTGTAAACATGATTCGCAACAAGATGACCCTCGATGATTTTAAAATTTTCATTTTTACTGTTTTTTTGCGAAAAACTGTGAAAAAACGCGTTTTTTTTACTTTTTTCGTTTTTCATCTGCCATTTTTTTATTTTTTGATAAAAGTTTATATCCGAGGGTCATTTTTGTAAGTGGTGTCATACTGAATCCAATGGACTTTTATTTTTTTCTTCCAGACAAGCCGTTGCCGAGTTGTGATGGAGCTACCTAGCCCACCTACTTTTGAGGCGTTACGTTAAACTATAGTTTTTGTACTTAAAAATGAATAAAAATAAATACATTTTTTTTAAAATGTATATCAAGACCTTATTCATCAAGCCTAACAACTTTTATATTAATATATTTTATAAAATCCTCAAAAAAAATCGCTAAAATAGCCTTTTTTCATGGCTCCAAAGTGGACTGGCCCGTTAAAGATTTCGTAAATTCACAAAGTTACGTCAAGATAAACCGAGCCCGAATACGCAAGCTTTCACATCTAGAACCTCCGTTAACGTCGAATGTTTATGCGGGTGACAAAAGTTCAAAAATTGTTAAATGATAACGAGAATAAAAGTGAAGATTTTTCCTTTCAGCCAGCGTAGAATGTAGGGCACCTTTTAGGCTCGGACTTTCTGAGATCAACCGAAAGTGACCCATTCGAAGCAATCTCGAAGCAACAAGGCAAAAGTAAAAATATCGAAGATCATCGAAAAGAGTTGCTCGCTGTGTATCCAGGCCTCCATAGCTCCCTGACCACGCCAGTGTGAACGCACTAAACCTATAAATATATACACATTCATCTATACACATGCACACATATATGTGTGTGTACACCTCGTGCTTCCCTTTCACTACTGAGCAGTGCGAAAAACGCAGTGCGACGCTCTGTACAGTCCGAGCCCTCGGACTTCAACCATTCTCATGGTGCGATCGCGCCAATCCATTTTTATGAATCTCTCCAGCGTTTCAGTAAACGATCCACTGCACAAACCCAATGCTAACTCAATCCAGCCAATGCATCCAAAGCCATCGTAAATTCAAACGAGCCTAAACAAATCCCATGCCCATGTTTCAGTATTGCATGGCCCCAATCATGTTGCGCCCAAGTATAAAATCTTGGAAACCCAAACCCAATGTAAGCCTAAACCATCCCAGTGTTCATGTTTCAGTACCGCATGGCCCCAATCATGTTGCGCCCAAGTATAAAAGCCTAAAAACCCGATCCCAAAACTCAATGTAAACCCAAACCATCCAATGCTTATGTGTCAGTACCGTATGTCCCCAATCATGTTTTGCCCAAGTAGAAAATCCTGAAAAATCAAACCCAATGTAAACCCAAACCATCCCAATGTTCATGTTTCAGTACCGCATGGCCCTAATCATGTTGCGCCCAAGTAGAAAATCTTAAAAACCCGATCCCAAAACTCAATGTGAACCCAAACCATCCAATGCTTATGTGTCAGTACCGCATGGCCCCAATCATGTTGCGCCCAAGTAGAAAATCCTAAAAACCCGAACCCAATGTAAACCTAAAAACCCCTATGCTCATGTTTCAGTACTGCATGGCCCCAATCATGTTGCGCCCAAGTATGAAATCCTGGAAACCAAAACCAAAAGTAAACCCAAACCAATCCAGTGCTCATGTTTCAGTACTGCATGGCCCAAAGTCATGCTGCGCCCAAGTATAAAATCCTGAAAACGCTAACTCAATGTTCACGTTTCAGTACCGTATGATGGCTCCGAATCATGTTGCGCCCAAGTATAAAATCCTGGAAACCCAATGTAAACTCAGACAAACGCAAACCAACCCAATGCTCATGTTGAAATACCGCATGTCCCCCACCATGTTGCTCCCAACAATAAAATCCTCCATTGGGATAAACGTAGTGTCGATCAATTGAATCATGCTGGGCTGCTAAGTTGCAAGAGCTTGCACTATATATCTGCATCAAGGATAATATAATGCCGCGATATACTAGTGGATATGCCGAAGTCAGGAGCATAAAAGCGTGTACATGTGTATTTATATACATACACATGCGCAGCCGAGAGCACCGAAGTAAAAATTGGCACAGCGGTATGCACGTCCGCGCAGACCAAGGTCCATTAGACCGGAACATACTCTACTACTCGTACTCGCACATTTTCATTATACCTCTTATGAGGCACCATATTGGGACACTTGGGTCTTCCGCTTTTCCCTCGTTCGACGTCCTCCCACGATTAAAACGCGGGGAAACATATTATATGACGTCTTTGATATGTGATATGTCCTTTCTTCATAGTTGATCCATTAGGGAATAAATGTTTTTGCAGGACTTCTTGATTGTGCATACTGTATAGGGAGACATACTGAATTATACTTCCAGTCTCTTCGGCTGTTATTATAGGTAGATCTATAGCTCTACGGGTCCCGAAAGATCGCTATGATCAGCTCTTTCACAGCGAAAAGCTTGCGTGACAGAATAGTCGGATTGGGACACAGCGTATCCTGAAGGGAATGAGCGTAATCGGATTCTAATGAGTCAACTCCTCAACATTCGCTATGCGAGTGCCTCGGACTCAATGACGCAAGCCCCGGCTTGAATAATGGCGGATATCCACCCCCCGCTGGACTTTAAGGAGGGCCGAGTGTTTCATCGATGAGTGTTAAAGGACACTCATTCTCTGTTGCTAAATCTACATACATGGTGCATGAAAGAGCAGATTGGAAGTTTTCACGCACTGAAAAAAAAAATTCGTTCATCCAACCAAAATTCAGTTGGTTTAACAAAATGTATCTTTAAATACGTTCAACTTGATTTTTGATCGGCATAACAAACGTTTTGTTAATGTAACTAATAGTTTTAGTGGTGTGAACTGTAGCTTATGTAGCATGTCTGGGAACTGTTAAAACAACAAAATTTCGAGACAACAAAATGCATTTTGCACATTCAACGATTTCTGTTTCTCAGTGCGGGTTTGACTGAAACGCTTGCAAAAAAAGCATCAACTTCTGGAACATTTTGAACGATTTTTTTGTGAAAAATCGCACCTTAAGCTGGATTTTTATTATCAATGAGCGGAGGTGATAAGGGAGGGAATTTTTCTTGCGGCCAAATTCACATTTTTTTAAATAAGAAAATCTGCTGTGTTGGCTCGATTTTTTGCTTTAAAACTGTGTGGTACAACACACGGAAACTTTGAAATTGAACTTTTAGGTTTTACGTTTCGACATCCAGAGAAAAGTCATTATTCTTCAACACGCATCGGCAAAATGTTCGACCCTTCTTGACACTTCTGCAGGAAATATTGCAAACGCGCCTAAATTTATAATAATAAAAAACTGTGCTAAGCCCGTGCAGAAATTTGCGGGGGATTCCCAGATCCTACTACATCCCTATAGGGATTTGATGGCGACTGGAATACATCCCTATAGGGATTTGATGGCGATGGAATTTGTTGGATGTCCCAAAAAAATCCTCTCGTGATGCTGTGCACAAATCTGTTGGGGAGCCCCAAGATGCACTCACATGTTTATAGGGATTTGTTAGGGGGCACCAATCATACGGAATCCTCATTGGGATCCAATTGGGTCCTGCACTGTTCCCCAATGAACGCCGTTTGAGAATTATTACCACGTTCTAATCGAAAATATGTGAAAAGTCACAGTAAAGTAAATAACGAACGATAATTACAGTGGATTTTTAGTCATGTGATTCAAATAGATTTTTAAGATATATTTTTTTAAGCGTTTTATACTTTTTAAAGATCCATACATTTGATATATCTACACATTTCGTTAAGAGAATTCAACGTACAGAATGCGATGGACTCCATTAAGAGTCATATCGGATTCTCTTCGATAATGTGTAAATCCTTTAGGGTTCAAGTTAGATTCGTACATTCTTATGGGGAATCCTGATGGGAATTCGATATACGAGCGGGGCATTTCAGCATAGAGATCGAATGCAATGGCTCATTGGATTCCTATCAGGAAGTGGGGACCAGTATGGAAATGCAATTGGATCCCTACGACAATTTTTGTACAGAATTTGCTTATAAATATTTTTTTTTCATAAACCATATAGGGGAATTTGTATTTGAGTTGTCAATACGTAGAACTTTTATTAACATCGGAATGCTTCGTTATTCAATTTAATACGCTCGATCTTCCTCAAATGGTACATATATATATAAACTATTTTGATTCGGACCAAACTTGAGTGAAACCGCAACATGGCGTATCGCAAGGCGAGCCTTACGTAACGTTTAACCTCTAGAACCGACTGATTTAATTTCTTTCTCCTTTCTATTTGGTTTACGAGTCTTCGGCGTCCGCGCACAGCTCTCGATCCGATACCGACAACACCGCAACTCCATCACCTATATACCTTTGCTCAGCATAACGGGCCACGTCTACTTAGGCGGGTAAAAAAATGGCATTTTCCAAAAATGTTTTTATTCGATAGTATTTCCTTTTAGCTATATATTACCTGAAAATTTCATTTAAATATTCCTAAAATTGAATGACCTACAGTTTCTTACAGTCGGCCGCGCGACCGGTAGCAGCACCATACTTCAAACTTTAAACGCGTTTTCTCGAAAGACTATTTTCAAAGTTGGTGGACACGATATCTCGAGAACCACTTGATGGATTGTTCCCAAATTTACAGGAGATACGATGATAACCATTTAAAGGTCGTTGACGATCTCACTTTTTAAAAATCGATCTTCATTTTTTAATAGTTACGTAAAAATAACGACTTTTTCATGATTTTGTATACTCGAGGTTCAATTCGTCGCCACGTTGTTAAAAAAAGTCATTTAAAAAATCAACGATCGTCAATGACTCGTATTTATTGTTAACTTGAATAACCCGTTTGGTTTTTAGCCTTCGGATGACCGTTGAAGCTGGAGACGGTCCACCGCCAAACGTCGCGAAAAAAGGTCGCCTGCCAGCAGTCATGTTTTTGTTGTTTTTCTGGTGATTTTTTTAAGGCTCTCAATTATATGTACCTTTGTGTTAAAGAAAAATGCATTTCTTTCGAAGAAGTTTGCAACGTATCAAAAATCCTGTCGATACTTCGATGTATAATATTGTGATAATATTTTTAAAAAATCAAATCATTCAGTGAAAAATTGGCGATGTAATGTCGCCAGTCTGACACTATCAGACAAAAAAAATTGTTGGTGACAACTGTTCCCGGAAAAAAAATCGGAATTTGGCAATTTTTTTCGGGCCTCTTGGTAGATCTAGCCTCATAAAGCCTTTGCCAAATTCGTGTTGTTCGCAGCTACGATCGCGCATGTCTCGATTGATTTTCATGAATTCGCGCACCCGTACTTTTACACTCGGATAGAAAAATCGCGCGGGAGGAAAGAAATGGCGGAACGAATTTATCGGACGAAAGAACGAACCGAGCAATTTCTTGCGGTAATTGGTAGCTGTAGGTAACCGAGGTTACCAGGTAACGAATTCCGAATAGTGGAACTGCGACGAGCCCAGTAGATCGACCGTTCGCCGATCCACTGACACTTTTGCAGTCATCCTTCTCTGCGTTGCAGCGATAAGTGTAATACGAGTCTGGAAATGGGGGCGCAGGCAAACGTCAGGACGCCGTGTATCCGGTCATTGAATTCGACGATCGCGCCACACGCGCTCGCAGTAAAAACGAAAGAAAAGTTATAAGCGATTGTCGGCTTCGAACAGAATCTTCTTCGCGTCTCCTTCCCCCAAGCTCCTCCCTTTCATTGTCTTTTATATACGGTGTGTCAAAATGACCTGACATTTTAATTCATTAATAAAACGTGTTATTTATTCGAAAAGTACGAATATTTTTATTTTCATATAAGGTACAAACATGGAGGTTATGTGGGGAACACAATATTTTTTACAACGATTCTATCTTACACTCTCCGAATTTTAATTTTGCAGACATATTAAGAAATGTTTAAAGTGTATCCCGGATTTAAAAAAAATAAAAACCGAAGGGTTGTTAAGGTAATCCTACCGCTTCACACTAGCCGTACCACTGATCATACTTGAGACTTGTACAATTTATATTTATATTCAACATATGAAGAAAAACATAATTTGTAATGACTAAAGTTTTCCATGTGTAAACTGTTTAATGAATGTTCACATTTAATTAGAAAAATGAAAAAATAGTTATTCCAACGATTCGCACAGTATTTCTAGGTTTGATATTTGGCAACATTGGTTCTATCTCCGTCTCTTTTTACTCAACCAGGCGAGTTTAACCTCCATGCTTTTCAACGTCGATCTGTCAAAACAATGTCAGGGGCGGGAAATCTAAAGCATTGTATTCGGGCCACGACTGGTAAAAAGCGTGGAAAATTTTTGTCGGCGAAATTTGTCGGTTAAAACCGAAATATGTGTGGAAATTCGAATGAGTGAAATGAGGTTAGGACTACAGTCAGCTGTTACCTTGCTGTCGCGTCTCTTTATCGTAGCAAGTGGTAATAAATCCAATACCGGAAGTTCAAATTAAACTTGATATTACATAAAAATGAGGTCAATAAACGTAATTTTTTCTGAGAGCATTGGATTACTACAAGTGTTAAGTATGTAAACCTGATTATTTTTAAGAATCTGACGGATTCCCACTATTATATACACTTTTGTAGCGACCGGAAATTGGGTTTTTGTATGTCGTCTCGAAATTACTTCACAAAAACACGCAACTTTGATATTTTTTTTCTCTGTAATTAGGTCGATAACCGACTCTCAAATTTTACAAAGACGATTATTAATATATTTAATGAAGCTCAGAAGAAGATTATGAAAATCCTATGGATTGAAGCCTGGTGATAGTACTATTTTAAGAGCAGGTGGATGAAGTACTATCCGGGTCAAATTGACCCACTGTGTCCAAGCCGTGGCTAAATACAAGTGTGTCAAGGAAGGGTTAAAATAAAAATATTCGTACTTTACAAATAAATAGAACGTCTTATTAAGGCGGGAGCCTGAATTAGAAGGTCCAAAAAAGCGTTTTCTCGGGAATTTTTTTATAAGGGAAAAAACAAGCGAGCCCAGTAAACATTGAGGTTTCATGTATGTTTTAAATGTATAAAAAAAAAGTTCAACATGAAACAATAAATGACCGCAGATTTATTAGCCTATTCCATGTGCGTCTTGCCACTGCAGTCCCCAATCGGCGGGAAAGATGCAGCTCGTAATTCTTGACTGAAACATAAAATAAAATTTTCAATTGTCATATGTTTTTCTTCTGGGTGAATTAAGAAAAAGCTGAAAAAATCGTGAAATTATAACTTTTCTCAGGTTAAAAAAATGTGTTAAAAAAACACTGTGACGTGCTATATTGTTTAAAAATACTTTTTCTACGACTTTTTTAATTCACTTAGAAAATATTTTCATACTGATGAAAATAAACTTTGGTTTGATTCAATAGGTCGTTTAGTTTTTCTGCTGCCACACCCGCCAATTTGGAAAAATCGTGAAAATGAAAACTGGAGAATTGGCCTCTGTAACTTTGTAAATATATTCTTCGATAGTTTATCTATCGATTTAAGCAATAAAAAAACGATTTTTCGGCCCTTCTGATTCAGGCTCCGGCCTTGATAAATAACAATGTCAGGTCATCATGAGACACCCTTTATATACGCAAGGCACACCACGTTTCCACTCGCGTACAGAGTACGCCGCGATATTCTTAAGAGACGCGTCGTTTCGTAACGCGTAATTGGTCCGAGAGGTGCCGCATCGTGTGGAATCAACAATCCGTTTCGTCTTCCTTCTCAGACGTCGGGTCGTCGGTTTTTTTTTTGTTACCTACCTTTCAACTCGCACCGACCGATCTCCCTAGGGAAGATCCGATTCGATCTTTCCGAGATATGATTCTTCATCGATGCTCTCGTAATGAAGTCTCGAGCAAAGTGCCTTCCTTTCTCTATTTTTTTTCTCCCAATTTACCGAATGGTTGGAAAAAATGAATAATCACTTTTTTATCCAGGAATTTTAATCGTGACGTACATCCCACTGTGTATACTTCCTGTAGGTGACTCAATTTAATTCGTATATGACATTCCATTTGATGTTATTAGTATTGCTATTATTACATCACTGTTGCCTTAGCAGAAGTGCTTTTTCAGTGGGAGGGTTTGAGAACTTCCATTGTACTTTTGCTTCGGGCTCGTCATTTGCGTTTAAGGGGTTATGCCAAGTAAAAGTCGAAAAATCACTTTTTTCAATATCCATATAATTTGACAGTATATCGGCCTATAAATATTCCCGGGAAATTTCAAGGTGGTCGGATCAAAATTGACAGATTTATAGGCTGTTACGTTGACGCCAGTTGGAATGCTCGGAGCGTCGTTCCAAACTTTACGGTTTTTTCTCGAAAGTATGTTTTCAAAGTCGGTGAGCAAGATATTTCAAAAACTAATGCATTGATCTTTCTGAAATTTTTATGACTTTTTCTAGACGTAAGAAGATAGTATTTGATCGAAGGATTTTTTCCTATGTATACTTAGGAAAATATATGGAAAATATAGTAAATATTTCCTATAAAATATAGGAAAATATTATCCTATATTTGATAAGGAAAAATGCCTATTTTTCCTTATCAAATCACTTTAAACACGCACTATTTTATTTTTATTTGATATTTCGGAAATTCCTCCGATTCATAAGAGTATAACAAATACACTAACGAAATCTGTTTCGTTTTTTGAGTTTAGATAATCTGGTTTAAAAGGGCAAAAAATGTTTTCGAGAGGTGCTTTTCGGACATCAGGTGTAAATCGATTATCGTTAAATCTTTTTACACAAAAAAATTACAGTCGGTTCTGCAGATGATACTTTTCCGAGTAGGTACCTAATTTTTGTAGAAATTTATCATGACCATTTTCTAAACTACTTTTTATGGATACTCAGTTGACAGAAGGAAAATTCCGTTTAGTGGGCTTTGTTCTACACATCTTTAAAGATTTTTACAATTTTTTTTGCTGAAATTTTGCTGAAGATTTTGTAAGAAAATGGCGACGCTGAAGCTGGATGGAACGAATCATCCTTGTCTGATGGTGTCCTGCGGCTACAATTTTTTTCCTGAAACGAAAATTAACATAATGTGAGTCCTGGATAATATTTGCCTTCGAAGTACGGATGGAAATCGAAAAACATCGATTTTACATAAAATGGTGGAATTTTGAAAAAAAAAAAAATTATCTGTGGTCGAAAAAAAAACGATACTATCAGACAAAAAGTGACTCGCTTCATCCAGCTTCAGCGCCGCTAATTTCTTACGAAATGTGAAATAATTTGTAAAGATACTTGAAGATATGCAGAATAAAGGTCACTGAACGGAATTTTCGTTCTATCAACTGAGTATCCGTAACAAATTCTCGGAATTCACCTTGTCTCGAATTTTTGAATTTTGAATCTTCACTTTTTTTTAAATTTGCATCGCACGTTTGTATGTAAGAAACCAGGGTTGTCATTTTCCTATCTACTTTTTTTAGTAATTGATTCAATCCTGAGGATTTATTTGATCGAACAATTTGACTATCCGTCATATAAATTGTCCGATCAATAGAATCGCAGTTTTAAGGGAAAACGGTTGATAAAACGAAGCTCACGATAAAACCCATAATAATTGGTCCTCTCGCCTGTACGCTTCTCTTGTTTGAAAATCGGATTGGAGTATGCAAATATAGAGCTTTGAACAGACGTCCAGCGCGGAAATTCAATTTATCGGGTTCCTTGTTCTTTATTCAAATCAGTGTCATTTCCCAAGCAGAGTGTAGAATTAAATAAATGAATAATAAAATAATTGAGGGGGGAGATACCTTTAGGCGAGGAAAAAATTTGCCGATCTTCATGATTTTTTTTCTTTGATAAAAATTTCTTCACCTTTTTGAGACTTAGGATATGTTTTATTACTACTCTTTGTTCTCACAGGCTATTTTTTTAAAATTAATCTTTAAAAATGGCGGTGGTATAGCAAGGTCTTCCAAACTGCATTTTCAAACCTGACGTGACGTATAGCAAAAAAACAAATCGACCGATGTTGATGAAATTTGGTATACAAATTTCTAATCTTATTGTCTAAAGCATGACCCTAAATGTATCTGAAAATTGAAAAAAGATGATTTGTTACTGCAAAATGGAGCCATTGTTTTCGGAAAATTCAATCTTTTTGTTTCAAAGCGTCCCAATTCATCGATTTTCAGCATTTCTCGCTTTTTATTGGTTCATATTCTGCGTATGAGTGTTAATGAACGAAAAATCTTCGTCGGTTTTTTTCAGGTTAATCCCGCCGACGCTACGTGTCACGGCGTCTGACAACATCCGCCGCAGTCCGCTTAGTAGATCGTGCCATACCTCCACCATTCACAAAGATTAATAAAATTTAAAAAAAAACCAGGTAGCAGCGAAAAGTAGTAATAAAACATACCCTAAGTCTCAAATGAGGTGGAGAAATATTTTCGATGAAAAACAATCATGAAAATCGACATTTTTTTCTCGCCTAAAGGTATCTCCTCCCCGAATAAAAACGAGTTTGTACGAAGCATTAATCCTGTTATATTGCACATATTTATTTTACTATTTTTATTATATATATTATTATAAAATCGTAGTATTTTAACTTATTTTTTATTTTACATGCACATCGTGTGGGGGTAAGAGAACGAGTGAGAAATACATGTATAGTGGTCGAGTTAGTTTGATGTGCTTTGTACAGAGTGGCCACAATCATCACTGAATCTGTGAGAAATTTATCCAATGCGATAGGTAGTATTGCCGTGGCAAGGGAGACACGAGACTCCGCCCGAGCGCAACACTTCCTTCTTGCAACGCCGCTCACTTTTCACGAGCAAAGTCCTCATTGCGTGTAAATATGTATGAATTACCCGGTATATAGAGGTGGAGTGGTTTTTTCCTGGGGTTCACTGATTTTAAAGCAGATCCTGAATTTATCCCAGCTTTATTAAAATGAAGAGCTTATGCAGTCGATGTCTTTGAACTGGATGGGTACAGAAATACAATTTTCGAACACTTAATTAGCGTGCAAATATGGGACAAAAATTACGGATATATTGACGGAAAAAAGGAATTGCTGCTGCTACTGTATACGAATCCTGCGTAACAGAAACATAGAGACAGTGTTTTGACCAAAATAAAAACAATAATACTGTATGCATGTAAAAAGAAAGTTGCCCGATATTTCGAAATTGCAGAGAGGTGCAGCTACATTTTTTGCAGATTCAGAATTGCACAGAAGACAAACCTCTAATTGATTGTATTCAAATTAAAAACCAGCCTCGAATGAGACGACATGAAATAAAAATTCACCGCACATCTCAAAATTTCACCAGGTTAAAGCCCTCGCAGTATTTTGCTAATGAGAGCAGTTTAATTTGTTATACAATCTAAAGCTTCCCAATGATTTTCGAAAATTCGATAAAATAAAACGAAATAATAAATTCGAGAAAATGAAGGAAAATAATAAATTCAATAAAATAAAATAATGAATTCAATCAAATAAAATATAGTTTTCGGTCTTTTCATCATCATTAATTGTTTATATTACCATTAATATAATACAATTATATCTAACCCTCCACGGTCACACGTTCGGGCTATAACACGCTAAGCACAGGGGGTAGAAATGACTCCAGCCATGTTTTAAACGATTGCCGCGCTGACCGTATCGTTCCGAATGACTCATAAAAATTCTGAATATTAGTTCGAACATTCTAGAATGTGGTTTTCTTGATATTACATTTTAATCGAGTCTTAAAATGACGGAAATAATCAGCAAGGGGTCAATACGTAAAAAAGCCCTTTTTTATAAAAAAAAACCATAATTCTTGCTATTTTAATTTTTTTCCATTTAATTTTAGGGTGATACTCTTGAGATATCATAGTTTAAGGAAAAAATTGCTCCATAGTGGGAAATAGTTTGAGGAAAAAACAAGCTCCACGTCCGACCTTAGTTTGTACTTACAAAGCATTACCCCAAAGTACCATAATAGAAGGCAGGCCAGTCGCCTTGGCCGCCAACAACAAATAATTTTGGCTTAAAGTTGCGCCTGGGGTCATTTTGACCCCGGGTGACCGCGGAGGGTTAAATAAGCTATCAAAAAAAAAAAACCTGCAAAAACATTATTTATTATTGGAAGCGTTATTTGAGACAAGTGAGGTTTGTAAATACCTTGTTACTCGCTGTATGCATACCTTCTACGAGTCGACCTCGACCGAAGAATGGTGATATCACAACCCTTCCGTCGGAATGGATTAAAAGAAGGGCGTATCTATTGTGATGGAATACGGCGTGCACGTGTTCTATTGATAATGCTGAGCGACCTCTCCTCTCTCTCTCGGTCATCTTCGTCACTCTCGCACAGCTGATTGTTAGTAGTACGCCGGCTGTCGAGGTGCAGTAATGGATAAGATGTGCAATGTTATAGAGCGCGTGCAGTTGACACCTGTCACTCACACTCCCCGATCGAATTGCATCATCATTGTTCAGGGTAATTAGATCGAAAAGTGCCTGGGATATATGTTACCGGCGTTTGTGGAAGTGCAACCTCAAGTGGCACTCCTATTCATCAGATCGTGTGTGATACGAGTGACAATAAATCGATCATGATCACTTAATACAATTGAATTGAAGAAAATGAAATGGCAGGTTTATATCGCCAGTATTCGAGGGAGTGCATTATAAATGTATGCTTTCATAATGAGTGATAATGCACGATAAATTAATGATGATTGTGTGACATGCAGATGGAACGGAATTATGACGACTGGGAGGACGATGCATGTTAGTGCCATTTAGGTCAGCACAAGCTATCATATAATAATTATGGTAAGTGGCTTTGAATTATAAAAAAAAACATTTTATCAAGGAAATGAGAATTTCGAACTCAATTTTTTCACTTTGATGTGAGCTGTTCAGGTTACCGGTGTGATCATTTTCATGAACATTTTGGACCAAAAGAATGAATTGGAGAAAAGAAACAATTGGAAACATAATTTGATTTTAATATTGCCATCTTGTTTAGTGTTGCGATATTCTTGATTTGTTCCAATAATTTTTTTATTTTTTTACGTACTTCATTTGTTTCGTCTTCTCTTGGCATGGTCGAAATTTGAATCACACGAGTGCGTATTAATACACATGCGTGTGACGCGGGTGACACATACACATGAGTGTGATGCGTGTGACACATAGACATGAGTGTGATGCGTGTGACACATACACATGAATGTGATGCGTGTGACACATAGACATGAGTGTGATGCGTGTGACACATACACATGAGTGTGATGCGTGTGACACATGCACATGAGTGTGATGCGTGTGACACATACACATGAGTGTGATGCGTGTGGCATATACACCTAAGTGTGATGCGTGTGACACATACAAATGAGTGTGATGCGTGTGATATATACACATAAGTGTAACACGCAATACATGCGTCTGATACGTGTGACACATACACATAAGTGTGATGCGTGTAACACATACACATAAGTGCGATGCGTGTGACACATACACATAAGTGTGATGTGTGTGACACATACACATGAATGTGATGCGTGAGACACATAGACATGGGTATGATGCGTGTGACATATACACCTAAGTGTGATGCGTGTGACACATACAAATGAGTGTGATGCGTGTGACATATACACCTAAGTGTGATGCGTGTGACACATACACATGAGTGTGATGCGTGTGACATATACACCTAAGTGTGATGCGTGTGACACATACACATGACTGTGATGCGTGTAACACATACACATGAGTGTGATGCGTGTGACACATACACATGAGTGTAACGTGTAATGTTAAAATATAATGTGTTTTGCTCAAGGCGGAACACTACCGTGACGGGTCAAAAAAGATCGATGTTTTTTTGCATTTCTTCAAAGTATACACTTTCAAGGATATATAAAAAAATTAAATTAAAATTTTGAAAATTGACCAACTTATAAACGATTTAGTGAGAGCAGGTAGCGCAACGATTTACTTATGCTAAAACATTCAATTGCGTTTTCTCGAAACGATTTTTCTCGATATTGCCGGAAGAACTTTAGCTCTAATTTTCCGATTTTTTATTTAAAAAAAAACAAAATTTTCGCAATTTCAGTTACTATTGCTGTACGTGGGCGTTTTTTTGTTTTCTTGAAATTTAGTATTTTTTAAGTCCCCGAATATAAGTAAATTTTTTGCCAAAATCATATTTTTTTTAACACGCGCTAGTTTGTGATTTTTTTAAGGCAACGGCTACGTACGACGAGAACCACGTTTATGTAGATTATAAAACTCTTTTATTTTTATTCTTCAGACCAACCAGTGTCAAGCTATCGATCCGACCGTTGGATCACATTTTGTTAATCCTTAATTTTTTCATAAAAATGTACACTAAATCATTTCAATATATGCTTAAAAACATACCATTTTATCAAATCCCAAATTAATAATTCAGTAGGCAAAAAAACTCAGAAAGAATGACATTTTTGAGCGCGAAAAAGTGCATGTATATCAAAGCCCGAACGACTCGGCTTTTCAATAGCAGTCATTTAACAATTTAGTACAATAACGATAGCGAGGGTATAACAATATTTGCTAATCTTTTTTTCTCATGCGGTGGCACAAGTTATAACTATTCACGGCATAATTTTTCCTAACTCGAACTTCCTCAACCGCCGTCAAATTTTGTAAAGGAATGCAGGATAATATAAAACGACTACGATCGATGTTAACCGGAGGGCGACCGAGGGAATGAAATGTCAATAGATCGCGTGTTAATCGGGTTTAAAATAATTCTCTCAGGTCGAACTCAAACCATTTTATTTTCAATTTCAATTTCGAATTGCACGACGCAGCCTCAAATAATTTTTGAAATTTAATTTATTCAAGAATAGCAGTCGGTGTTTAACTGTTTTTTCGAGCATTCACTACTGCACAGTGGACTGAATGTTCAATGAGGAACCTTGAAGTCTCTCGATTATACCGAAGCACTTAAAGCTACTCCATGAGCCATGGCCACTCAAGACACTCATTTGCACTCAATGCACTCGAATGCAAGGTCATTAGAGGCTATTTAGACACGCGGATAGGTTGATCTCCTCTAGGTACTGTAAGACCGATCTAATTTCTCCGCTACGATTCCTATGGGTCGCAAATGAACTCAGTCAGTAATGGAATTTTAATATCTGGAACATCGCTGAATGATCGAACGATGAAAATTACCGTTCGCTGGACGCACCCCCGTCATTGTCTAGCATCTTTTTTTTGCATAATCATCGCTCAGTTTTTTTCAGTTTCGAATATTCCGTTCAATATGTGTCAGTGAATAAGAGTGTGGCACCTTCCACTCTGGGAAAAGACTGCGAGCTGCCCTTAATTTTTTCGAGCCTACGACCATTATTAAAATAAATTGGAAACTTTCGTTTCGGAACTTAAACTGTTCAAAGAGACGCGGATATTCAATTTGCCGACGATCGCCGTTGGCCTCGTCTCGTGCACGGTCTCGGTGCTCCGGCATTTATCACAGTACAATATCCGGTTCGGCGGATGAAGAATTCTCCATTTTCGCGGTCAACATCACGCGAGCATTTGGAACGCAATATTGGCGGCACAAATTGTGCACGCTTTGGACACGTTTTTTCATTTTATTTCTGAATTGTGGAAAAGTTTCATTCGGTAAATAAACGTTAGCGTGGTACACATTTGAGCTCTATTTTTTCTTTTTTTCACCATCCAATTATCTTCTTTAAAGAAAAATTTTTTTTACTCAAGCTGCGAGCGGTCTAAAAATATTTAGAGTTCGCTCAATCCTTCCAAAAATTCAAATTATCATTAAATAGTCGATTTTTTTTTCGTTCACTTTTCACCCACGAATTTTACACTTTATAATTTTTAAATTAACCTCGCGAAAGCTCTGGCCGGGCAATGAACATTTAGTGGTCGCTCAAGAGCTTCGAAATTTCCAATATTCGCCAATTTTTTTTACTCGTCTCACTCATAAATTTGACGCTTTTTCAAATTTTCAAAACAATTAATAGTGTTTTTTAGAAGAAGATTTTTCACATTTACCTCACACTGCTAACCCAAGAATTACAATGTTTGTTCTCATAAAATAATTCTTCAAAGGTTTTAACGGGGTAGAAGTGTGGGGTAAATAAAAAAAATCCGTTTCTAAAGAAAAAAAGGATTAATTGTTTTGAAAATTGTACAAAGTGTTGAATTTATAAGGGAGAAGGGAAAAAATCGCTACAATTGGAAATTTCGAAGCTCTTGAGCGACCACTGAATATTCATTGGCCGGCTGGAGCTTTCGCGAGCTTAATTTTTAAATTGTAAAGCGTCAAATTCATGGGTGAGAAGTGAACGAAAAAAAAAATATTTTTTAATGAAAATTTGCATTATCGTTGTCGATTTTTGTTGTCAATCTTTTTTCGCTCGTATTTTTATCATGGAGTAAAATTAATTACTCGGATCACGTAATGGATTTGTATTGTGCAAAACGATTCTATTTTGGTTCTCGTTAACTAGAATCTCCGAGGAAAACGAGCGATTTCAGTCTTGCCGCAAAGTTGACCGGATGAGTCCTCACAATGAACAAGTTGGCACAAACGAGTTCAACGCGTTAATAAACAACGTTTATACTTCATTTAAATTCTTTAAAGTTTACAACTTTGACCCAGTCCCACTGCTGCTTTCCCTTCCACAATCGTTTCAAATCACCTGTTTAAATATTCTCTCATAAAAAACGTGAATCATTGTGGAAACAAGTCTACAATAATTATTTTTTCCGGTACATCAATATACCGTTACTTTTATCATACAATTAATAAGTGAAATTTTACTGCCGTATTCAGGCAGTTTGGGCCGCAGAACATTTTCGGAAGACGGAACAAAAAGAATGGAAGTTCATACTTTGGAACGTGAACTCCAAAACGTCAACTTTTTTCAGACGCCCAATCACGAATGTCCCCACCCACGTCACGATTCTATCGCACTTTCAATATTGATCGGTGAGTCAAACAAACAAAGGCACAAAGTAATCGATATCACTTTAGAGTAGACGATCTTTTGTTTGCCAGCCGACAACGGTCGTCGGTAAACTCTTATATTTGAGTAGCACGAGTATTTTATTACGGACGATTTGTGTGTGGGCTTGTGATTGGGCGTACCAGTCGCTGAATTAACGGGTTATGCCTAGTTGTAACAGTCGAAAACAAATCATGTTTGGATTTTGTAAAGAGAAAATCGTAATGATGAATTTCTACAAAAATTAGGTATTTGACAAAATCTGAACACATCTGAACACATCTGAAGAACACTCTGTAATATTTTTGTGTAAAAATCTTTGATTATAATCGATTTACGGCCGATGTCCGGGAAGCACCTCTCGAAAACGTATTTGTCAGTGAGCAATGCCCCTCAAAACCAGATTGTCTAATATAAAAAAATCAAACAAATTTCGTTACTATATTAGTTTATTCTACGATTAATCAAAGCATTTTCCGAAATATCAAATTAAAAAAAAATCGCGTGTGTTTGAAGTGTGCGTCTTGATTTTTGCGAAAAATTGGCATCTTTCGTTTATCAAATCGAAAGTAAGTATACATCGGAAAAAAAATCCTTCCATCAAATACTATAGCTTCAAATATAGGAAAAGCCCATAAAATATCAGAAAGAACATTTATAAGATAATAGACTGTCAAAATATGTTGATTTTGAAAAAAAGTGATTTTTCGACTTTTACCACTAGGCATAACCCCATAAAGTATGGTGAACTTCCCCTTTATGCTTTACCCCAATGCCAAATGATCGGTTCAACCATCAAGGGGTAACGATTTCATCCAAAGTAAAAAGTATCATTGTGGGCAGAATCGATGGGCCTGTCAACGATTTTGGCAAAATTCAAGAACCCAAAATATGTGGTATTAAACTTTTTTTCACCGACAGACGATTTTCACCATTTCATTACCAACACGTTAGGCCCAAAACTGATACGCGGTCTTCAAAATTGATTTTCAAAGAATTCATGAACTTTATTGAAAACGAAAGTTCTTTTTAATTTTTTAATTTTACTAATTTTTATTGCAATCTATAATTATGTATAGATTATGATCGTAGATCTCTTATGAGGATAAGAAAAACGGTTTGAGTTATTTTCGGACCGTAAATCGGCGAAAAAACGTCATCATTAGCGGAAAAATGAATATTCGTTGCATTCCAACGATGCAAACTTCAACATTATTAAAAATCTACAATTCGTTCCTGGAAATATACACAAAAGCGTACGAGAGAAATGTTTGAAGACTTTTTTTCCAATGCAGGATGGTGGCAGTCTAGCAATGTATGCGTTATCTTTTTACTGAAAACCCTCCGCGGTGGAATTTGTCGACCTTTAGGATTGAACCTGGAGCAAAATACCAACACGTTTCTTAATGTAGATACAAAGAACTGGAGACGTACCAGGGCTTTAAACGACGCAGAGGGAAGCAGAGATTTAGAACGGATAAAGAGAGGAACTTTTGAAGACATGAATTTCATTTGCCTTGCATATCATAAAAAACATTCCATGAAAATATCATCTGAATACAAATTTTTCAATTTTTGGTACTTCTCTCGCTTTATACCTAAAAGAACAAACCCTTTGGTATTTTGTTCCTAGCTCAATTATCAAAGCTCAGAAAGGCTCGTATGACGCCATTGGGTAGTGAAGAAATCGACAAAAAGTGTTGTCCTTCCTGTATTTCTGGACCGAAAAAATAGTAACTTTCAATTAACTTCATTAATTTTTATTTTTAATCAACTCCAAAGTCTACATATCAGTTTTCAGCCCAACATGGTAGTCTTAAGGGGCTATACCAGTGTGAACGCTGAAAATTTGGGTGATTTTCGTGATTTTTTTAGAAGAAAAGTACTCAATTAAATGTTTTAAAAAAATTAAGAATATATTTCGCCATATTTGACCAATATTAGATAATTTTTTCATAGAAAAATATTGAGATCCAAGCGACTTATGCGCTGCCTTCGAAGGCGCCAAAAAAAAGTTCCTCCACTGCTGACATGATTCCGGCCGATTGTGTAGCTGAAACCGAAAAAGGAAAAAATGTCGTTAAACTGAAAGGTATTTCCTGTACAATAACGTAGGATTTTCGAAAAATATCAAAGTCTAAGAAAATGGCGTAGTTATGAAAAAAGTCTGTTTTCTTGCCAATAAAATGGTCGTTTTTTCAATGCCAAATCGTCAATTTTCATCCAATCAATAATATCCTACGTCATTGTGGAGTAAATATATTCAAGAGTACTCAGTTCAAATTTCACGTCAATCGGATAATTGCTCTTTGAATTACAAAGTCAGCAAATTTGAAAAATCTCATTTCATATTCTTGAAAGTCGAAAAATCTTGAAAGTATACAAACCTCATCTCATATTTTTGCAAATATAAACTGTCGAAAGAGGCAAAAGAAAAAATCGATTTTTTGAAAGTGTCGCACTGGTATAGCCCCTGAAATCTCAAACTCGATCAATGTACCTGAGCCTCTTATCCACCTGGAGAAATTTTTTTTTCCCAAAAAGGCGCAGACCCACTGCGAACGTACGAAGAAAAATTCGATTAGAATGATGTCTTGAGCAAAAAAAAGATAGGAACGAGAAGCACGTAGAGTGGTTGTTAGACGTACTCGCGTGTTTGCCATTACAAGCACGTGGTGGCCAGCATACGCGGTGTAACACAGAAGGATGCTGGAGGAATGAGATAAAGTGGATTCTTATGGCTATACTTGCATAGTGGCCAGCAGCCTTACGAGCAAAGGCATGCAAGCAGCAGAGCATACCGAGGAATCGAGCCTCGCTCGCTAGCTCGAGAGAAAGCGACCCGCCCATAAAATAAAATGTATTCTATCTTCTCGATCTTTGACGTATCACTATACACATTAGTGTATCGCGTTTAGCCAGTCTGCCAGGTAGCCTCGCTCCTCTTGCTTCCCTTCGACCCCCCCCCCCCCAAACAAATGAAAAAGCACGACTCGAAATATGGAAGGATTCATTTGGATCTCCGAGAACGGGGTTAGGTCCTTTTTTGTTGGCAACTGTCGCTGTTCTGAATTTTTAGAGATTCAACGATGTGGTCTTCTTCGGAATTCGATTGACTAATGTCGACCATGGAAGGGAAGCTCGTTCAGTTTAGAGCCAAAGTGGTTTGCAATTTTTGCATTCCACTCTCACTCTCCCTTGGAGAATCGATGAACCTAAGTGTATTTTTGACGGTGTCTCTACTTTTGATCTGTTGATGCTTTTATTATGACGAAGTAGTAACCGTGATGTATCCAGAACAACGTAGTCGCGGAATAAAGAGCCGGCACGTTGAAAAATAGAGTGGCACACATACCGGAACGAGCCATGAAAAGCCGCAAACCGGTTGGATCGTTACTGAACAAGTACAGTGCAACTTTTCGCCAACGGTTACTGTTTGAAGCATTAGCAAATTTGTGGCCGTGAAGTGACAACAGTGAAATTAGAATAACTTCACAATCGAATGTCTGCTTATGGTTTCTTTTTATTAAAATGTTGGGGTCATAAAAGATACCAAATATTTTAATGCATATGTTATGAAAGAACGTTCGTTTGATGACGATAAGATTCGAAATCCCTATATAGGATACTTATGGAGATCCTATAGGGATCCTATATAGGGATTCACATATCTGCTTGTGTCTAGTTCCTGATAGGAATCCAATGGGTCATCGCGTTGGATCCCTATACTACAACGTCACGCTCGTACAGGGGATTCTCATCAGGATTGCCCATTGGAATCTAATGTAGGAATCCAATTTGTATCCTAGAGGATTCACACTTTATCAAATAGAATCCGATACGATTCTTTATAGATCTCATTGCATTCTGTACGTTGAATTTTCTAAAAAAAATGTATAGATATACAAAATGATTGGATCATAAAAAAGCATAGAATTTATCTTGAAAAAGTATGACACACTTATAATTGGCCACGATTTTGACACACTCGGTCAATTTGACCCGGATAGTACTTCTTCCACCTGCCATTATCGACCTTTCGGTCGGTTTTTATTGAAACAAATCAGGGATACACTTTGAAGATATCTTAATATGTCTGCGTAATTGAAATTCGGATACAATTGAATTGTTGTAAGAAATTATTGAAAATTTTCAATTTTGGGAAAGCGAACATTTTATTTCAAATTTGGCCGGGTCAAAATAACCCAGTGTGTTAACGTAGGGCTAAAAAAAGTATATTTTCAAAATCGATATCACTGATGTGAATATCACTGATGTGAATATCACTGATGTGAATATCACTAATGTGAATATCAATGATGTGAATATCACTGATGTGAATATCACTGATGTGAATATCACTGATGTGAATATCATTGATGTGAATATCACTGATGTGAATATCACTGATGTGAATATCACTGATGTGAATATCACTGATGTGAATATCACTGATGTGAATATCACTGATGTGAATATCACTGATGTGAATATCACTGATGTGAATATCACTGATGTGAATATCACTGATGTGAATATCACTGATGTGAATATCACTGATGTGAATATCACTGATGTGAATATCACTGATGTGAATATCACTGATGTGAATATCACTGATGTGAATATCACTGATGTGAATATCACTGATGTGAATATCACTGATGTGAATATCACTGATGTGAATATCACTGATGTGAATATCACTGATGTGAATATCACTGATGTGAATATCACTGATGTGAATATCACTGATGTGAATATCACTGATGTGAATATCACTGATGTGAATATCACTGATGTGAATATCACATCACTGAAAATCCACTGTAATTATCGTTTGTTATTTGTTTTACTGCACTTTGACATAGTATCATCACTCGCGTACATTCTGATGAAACGTGCAGGTTATGTTTCAACACGCCGAGTTTTCTCTTGTGACTTTGCATATATTTTCGATTCGAACGTGGTGAGAATTATCAAACGGCGTTCATCGGGGAACAGTACAGAATCTGATTGAATCGCAATGACGATGGACCTATGTTTGGTGTTCCTAAATTATCTCTATGAAGACATGGGTGCATCTTGGGATTCCCCAACAAGTTTGTGCACAGGAACACAAAAGGATATTTTTTTGGGAAATTTACCAAAACCGTTTGAGAATTTTGAAGTAAAATTTCTCAAACGACGTCAATTGGGAAATAGCACGTCATACACCTGGATTCCAATGCGGACTCGCTACGTGCGGTCTCCCTATAAAATCCTTATAAGCATGTGGTAGGATTTGGCGACTCTCTAACGAATTTCTGCATGGGTGGTGTCGACCGTTTCTATAGTTTTTAGACTAGTTGTCATCGTGATGACACTTAGTCTAAAAACTGGAGAAATGGTTGACATCCTCTATGCAGAAATTCATCATTGTAAGTGTCATCATGATGACACTTACAAGGAACATCCCTCAGATGACACCCTTCGATTTTGTTGAAATTTGGATATGTTATAAAGCACCGAAAAGTAAGCGATACGTATTTTTTTATCGGCGGAAAAACGGAATTAAGGGGTGAAACCACCCCTTAATATTGGAGTGGTTTTCCCCTTAATTTTTTTGCAACGTCACTATAGTGGATTTTTTATTGCTTTGGTTTAGAAGAATTTTCGTTTTTGTTTTATTAAAATCGGTGGACTCCTTGTGTGTGAAACTGCTATATTACCCCTAGAGATGCCTTTTTTTCGAGGGGTGGTTTCACCTCTTAAAACCGTCTTTCCGCCGATAAAAAAAATACGGGTCGCTTACTTTTCGGTGCTTTATAACATATCTACATTTCAACAAAATCGAAGGGTGTCACCTGAGGGATGTTCCTTGTTAGTGAAAAACTGGCAGGCGAAATGGATCATAATGGGCAATGAGAAACGGATCATGATCGGCCATCAAAGAGCTCAGTAATCAACAAAAATTTACACCGAGTCGAAGAAACAATTAGTAACAATATCACTCTTTCGTGTGGTTTGAATATCCGGCGTGCCATTTCTTTCTCACCCGCTCGTCTCACAATTTACCGCATACATTATCCATTGACTATGTGGAAAGAGAAATGGGAAACATTTCTTACGCTCACGGACATAGTTACGCGATTCTTTTTTTCACCGTTGTTATGCATTCGCATGGTTTCGCATTTTCGACGAGTCCACCTTAAATATTCATGACGATGACTAGGCGTCCGGTATACACAAGGCTCTGCGCTTGCATTTAACTCACGTGCCTTAAGCGCTGAATGTTACATGCGACTTCTTCACGCCATCTGATTATAAATTAACAGACGACAATAAACTTACAAAATCGGATTTTTTTGTAGCTTTTGTCATTTCGGTTTTCTAAAAATGGAAAAGTAACTGACGAGCGGTCATTTACCTGAGTCCTCATGCCACTGGATCTGGAGGCATTGGTTAGGCCACAGTAACGGGTATAAAATCATGTGACAATTTTACAATTTTTTTTCAGATGAAAAAGTGATTCACTCATAAAATTAATTACACATCAAAAGTTGTAGGTATTGAACGGAAGTTTTATACGACATTTATCACTGAAAATTCATTTCTTAAGTTCAAATACCTACAACTTTTGAATAATACAATATTTTTTAAATTCCGTACGTACTTCTCTAGGTATTCTAATGTCGACTGACGAGAATTTTTGTTTTTTGTTCTAAGTAAAAAATTGTGAATGCTAAAATAAAGATAACAAAAGAAAATATTAGTAGTCGGCCATTTCATACATCGAAAAAACATATATATATTTTCTAACAGTTTGATATTCATACTAAATAGATGTGTAATTAATTTTATGAGTGAATCACTTTATCATACGAAAAAAAATTGTTAAATTCCCACATGTTTTTATACCCGCTACTATGGCCTAACCCCTTAAAGGGGTTAAAATTTTCGAAAAATCGATTTTTTAAATATTTTTTTTCGTAATGTACATATATGTAAGTACACACACAGAAAATGTCTTGTTAATCCGGTGAACATTCTCGAAGTTACACGCACATTTGTAATGACGTGTCAGAGCGTTCGAAAGTGCTTTTGAAATTTTAAACGTGTTTTTCTCAAAACTGTGTTTTTAAAGTCGGTGAGCAAGATTTCTCGGAAACGGCTGAACCGATCAGTCTCAAATTTTAACACAATCTTTTGAAGTATAATTTTTAGTAATTAATCGAAAAATTTTTTCTCACCGACAAATATTTTCCATTTTATAAACAATTTAAGGCCTAAATTTTTGTCAAAAATCGAATTTTTTTAGAAGCCGCTATTTTGTCAAAAATTATTATTTTGCTTATTCCTTCGATCAATTACAAGATAATCCATTATATTAACGAAATATTTTTGGTTTTTTTTTCATTTTAGATGATCCAGTCCAGAGATATCGTGCTCACCGCAAGGCACTTTTTTTTCGAGGTGCTCCCTGAGATTGCAGCTTTCAAAATAATTATTCATACAAATAAAACATTTTTAAATACAGTTAAAAGTTACCATAATATGTGTACAAATTTTTACGTAAATAGATTAAAAGGTCTTCTCGAGAAAAATTCTTGAAAAATCGATCTGTTTGGGCCTTCTGACTGTAACCCCTTAAGGTGCGCGAAAATTACTTTTTGGTCAAATATTAGGATTTTGAATTAGGTTCTCCGCCTTAGGGGGGGGGGGGGATAACCATGGGGATCATTGCCTAAAGAACATCTCGCAGCCGCTTTTCCTCTCCGATAAATCAAGTTCGTTTGAATTCCAATAAGTCGCGTTTAAGTTCGTCCAACATTCGTATTTCGATGTCAAGCAATGCCACCGTATTCGGTTTCCTCGTCCATGTCCAAGCTAATGATGCTTCAACTCCAACCGTGAAGTTTTGAAAAATCGCTAAAGGCGCATGTGTAGCAATTGCGAAGTGCAATTCGTGTAGCAGTGCAAAATGGTACACACCGATTAGCGTCGCTGACTCGAACAAGCAGGCCAGCTCGTTCGTAAGATCGTAATTGTACAGCTCATCACTGCAGCTCTTAAAGCCGAAAGCAGCCGATAAATGAGAAACTGGCTTGCCTTGTAAGAGAGTGTAGACAATATTGTGAAGCACGGAGAAAATATAATTGACCATTTGAGGAATGTCATGTTCATATTTACTGCCTGGTCGAGGAATGCCATGTCGATATTTAGGAAAATGATTTTTTTTACCCGAAAAATGCCTTGTACGGTGTTGAATTCAAGTCCTTTAAGGGGGAAAAATGCCTTTAGACGAGGAAAACATTTGTCGATTTTCATTATTTGTTTTTAAAGGAAAGATTTCTTCACCTTTTTTTAGACTAAGCGTATGTTTTATTATTACTTTTGGCTGTTACATGGCATTTTTTTATCTTACAAAAATAGCGGAGGTATAGTCTTTTAAACTGCATTTTCAAAATTGGCGTGACGTATAGCTAAAAACTAATCGACCGATTCTGACGAAATTTGGTATAAATCTTTCTAACCTCATTGTCGAATACATGACCCTCAATGTTCTTGAAAATACAAAAAGTATTACTTTATAGCAAAATGTAACCGTTTTTTTTTTCGGAAAATTCGATCTTTTTTTTTCAAAGCATACCATTTCATCGATATTCAACATTTTTTAGTTTTTCTTGGTTCATATTTTGCGTATGAGTGTTGACAAAAACAAAAAAATTCGTTGATTTTTTTCACATTAATCTTGCCGACGCTATGTGTCACGCCGTCTGACAACATCCGCCGCAATCCGTTTAGAAGACCGTGCTAAACGTCCATTTTTTAAATATTAATAAAAAACAACAATGTAACAGCCAAAAATAATAATAAAACGTACGCTAAGTTTCAACAATGGCGAAGAGATCGTTTCTTTAAAAAAAAGTGATGAAAATCGGCAATTTTTTCCTCGCATAATGGTGTCTGCCCCTTAATTTATTTTTCCAGTAGGACCAATTATGTCTCCGCCATGCTGTAAAAACTTTGTTTGCAATATTTAAAACGACCGTATCCAGTCATGGTTCGAGAGTTAGAAGATCGAATTCAGGATAGAGAATAAAAATTGGAGATCGGTGATCGTGATCGATCGTATATTGATTGAAGAGTCGATATTCCGTGCTTCTGAGGGGGACTACACCAGACCGGGAGCCCGAAAAAAGGTGAATTTTGACAATTTTTTATGGATAGCCAGTTGATAGAATGCAAATTCCATTTAGTGGAATTTATTCTACAAATCTTCAGGTATCTTTACAATTTTTTGTACAAGTTTTTTTTTTCCTAAATTACGGCGTCGAAGCTGAATGAAGCGAGTCACGTTTGATTGATAGTGCCCTGCACATTTTTTTTGAAACCTTATAACAACATTTTACATCGTAGTACGTAGGGAATTTTCGATAGGTTGAAAAGTTTATCATAAAAAAATGATTTTTCGCGATTTTTTTACCAAAAAGAAATTTGTTTTTTCGAACATGGAGCATGTAAAAATACCGATTTTTTTCGATTGCCCTACCGATTTCGATGCCAATTTTTATCCAGAATTGAAACTCGTTTGAATTTTCGTTCCAGGTAAAAAAGTCACCTTCTATTGATATTGTTCTGCGGTGGACAACATTACATCGCCAATTTTTCGCCGGCTGACTTGAAATTTGTTTTCGTATTTTATAACAAAATTCTACATCGAAGTACGTAAGGGATTTCTAATACGTTGAAATCTTTTTTTCGAAAAGAAAACAATTTTCCGCGATTTTTTGTCAAAAAACGATTTGTTCATTCAAACATGAACCACTTTCTAAAAATCGATATTTTTCGACATCCCTACGTATTTCGAAGGCAAATTTTATCCAGAATTTGAATTATTTTGAATTTTTGTTCCAGGTAAAAAATTGGAGAACTCTTGCCGACCGCAGTTACCATTAGCCCACGGTGACTCGCTTCATCCGGCTTCAGCGCCGCCACGTTCACACGAAGTCTTGTGGCCAAAAATTGCGAAGATACTTAAATATATGTAGAAAAAAGGCCACTCAATAGAATTTCCAGTCTATCAACTGGGTATCCACAAAAAATTATCGAAATTCACCTTTATCTGAGCTCAAAATTGGTAGTCTTTCTTAAAATAAATCGACTGGAATTCTGCAATGCGAGGAGATTTTCTCACGGTTAAAAAAAAACAACAATGGCGTCTCATTCCTCTTCTTTCCATTGTGTTTACCGGAACATCTGATAGTACGCCTCGGGGCGTAGTCTCGTTGTTCATCAAACACAAAGACGAAGAATTCCCGGACAATTCTCGGGCAGCAAGATACGAGACCCCAACGATTCCAACTCGCTCTTCCTCCAACGTCCTAGACCTTGCTTCGAGGCTCTCGACGGTGAAAGTATAAGGCCGTGTCAATCGTAGCCTCGGGTCATAGTGCAGTGAATACATGACTGAACTCTCGTGCCTATGTACCATCGGCACTTCCTCGCATCTTGTCCTCCACCGATGTTTTCCTCCATTCAACAATTCCGATGACCAGCCCATCATCTTTGCTCGATTTTTTATCCGATTCCTCTTGCAGGTTGAAAAGTAACATCACGACGGGTTCGTACAAATTTCGAAAGTCAAGCGAGCATCTTAAGAGCCAGCACTGGTGTACCGGCTCACGCCCTAAGAATCAGGCTGAACCAGTTTTCTTTCCTTCGTCATCCACCACTTCGAGCATCGTCCGCGTAGCTTTTTTTCCATCGGGAGCTCGATAAACGATTTGTCGAGTATTCGAGCACCAAAGAGAGTGCTCTGCTTGAAGATTTTACGAAAATAGGTACTTGTTAAGGCCTTAGGCCACAGTCACAGGTATAAAATCGTGTGCGAATTTAACAATTTTTTTTTCGTACGAAAAAGTGATTCACTTATAAAATTAATTATACATCTATTTAGTATGAATATGAAGCTGTTGGAAAATATTTATATTTTTTTTCAATGTACAAAATTGGCGACGACTAATATTTTCTTTTGTTATCTTTTTTTAGGCGCTCCGCGGCGTGACATTTAGCATCCACAATTTTTTACCTAGAACAAAAAACAAAAATTCTCGTCAATTTACATTAGAATACCTAGAGAAGTACGTATGGCATTTAAAAAAATATTGTTTTATTCAAAAGTTATAGGTATTTGAACTTAAGGAGAGATATACACCGAGAAGCCGGCAAAAAGGTTATTTTTGTGAATTTTTTAAAGGAAAACTATTTGCTATTTCGGATTGGGGTTTTAATTATCTAAAAGTATATACATTAAAAAATATGTTCAATTTTCTTTATTTAAAAATATCAAAAATATACAAGGATATTGTACGATCCTTGGATCGTCGTGAAAAATCTGCGTATACGGTACCCACTGGCGTTTCTTCAAAAATCATCTGCAAAAAAACCAAAAAGATTATTAAATTAGATACTATAACCTAGTACTTGTCGTAGCCGATTTTCAAAATATCGATTTATGACAAAATGACAGACGGTTGAACATAAATAGTGATTTTTGGGCCAACAATTAGTTATTATTTTGCCTATAAAACAAAAAATAAGTAACGGAAAAAAAATCCTATGACAAGTAGCTAGATAATGGTGTATAGAATAACCACAAAAAACCTCAAGGCAATCGATTCATTGGTTTTCGAGAAATTTTGTGTACCGATTTGAAAAACGTGGTTTTGCGAAAAACGCGTTTGAAAATTTGGGAATGAATAAATCATAAAATTTGTCAACTTGCATGGAATCATCGATACCAGGTCCATAGTGTAGGTCTTCTACGGTCGACGGAATGTTCACAGCTTCTAAATCCTCGACCTCGGTTATCTAGGTGTATATCTCCCCTTGAGAAATGAATTTTCACTGAAAATTTCGTTATAACTGCTCATAAAATGAAAAGTTTTCGATTAATCAGAAATTACGTACGTACTTCTCTGCGAAATGCAATTAGGAACATAACTTTTAAATTTGAAGTAAACCGAGTGAAAATTGTTGAAGTTATTTGTCACACCAATTGGAAAAAAGCTGTTTCGAGAAGTTTCGAGTAGTCGGCCACTTTGTACATCGAAAAAAAATGTATATATTTTCTAACAGCTTGACATTCATACCAAATAGATGTGTAATTAATTTTATGAGTGAATCACTTTTTCATACGAAAAAAAATTGTTAAATTCCAACATGATTTTATACGAGTTACTGTGGCCTAAGGCTTCAATGTCAGAGGGTAGGTTCGCTCGACAGCAGCTACTCCGAATGGATTTCCACATCTGCTGAGGGCCATTCGCAAGCTGCGCAAGTCGAAACGCCAACCGACCTTGGTGGACTTTCTTTGACACCGGAACCGAATAAATAATTGCGGGGCATGCGTGAGCAGTGGGTCACACACAGGTAAAGGAATGCACACTGAGACGGTGGGCCGAATATATTTCGGTCAAGTTTACGAATTCGGATGTTCCGGGACCGGTTGTCAATAATCGAGAAACTGGTCCTGCCGAAGGCGAGACTCATACCTGTTCGAGAACGAATATTACACGAGCATTGGATTTCGAATCAAAAGGGCGTATTTAGTGGCTTTTTGTACCAGACTGACGATGTTCTACGATGTCAAAACTGTCTGTGTGTATATATTTATAGATAGATATGCATGCGGTATCCCGTGAGGTTCTCCGATGTTTCTCCTCTACACAAGGTACACGGGGAAGCTGTGGCATTGAACCCACAGACTGAACAAACGAATATAAGTGGCCCAGGGTGAAAGTAAAATCGTTGCCACAGTTGCTTTCTTTTTCTTTAGCTGATCGCCACTTCAAACATCTTGACGGAGATGCCTTTCTGCTTTGATGAAAAATCACCTATGTGCTGCTCAATATATTGCCAGTCCTGGATGGAGTTTGCGAAAAGAACAAATGTCGTCAGTCATACATCTGACGTTTTGGAGATTTGATCTCTTGAAGGCAGACGCTGCTTCTTGATCGGATGGATATTTATGATGTTTTTGAAGCCTTAACGGGGTCGTCTAATGTGAAGGCCGTTTTTAAGTGCTTTTTTGGGGATTTTTTTTTGACAAACCATTAAAATAAAATAATTTATAAATTATATATCATTTTTATTAACATTCAAACAAACTTTGTGAATTTTTTGAAGTCATTATATAGAATGTCGTCGGAGGTACACCGCCCAACAGGAACACATATATAAAAAGAGGTGCTACACTGCTGCCATGATTCCGGCCGTTCTGCTTATCTGAAATTAAAAAACCAACGCAATTTTAATCGTGAGACTTGAGGCTCTACATTGAACTAAAATAAAATTAGAATTTCAAAAAAAAAAAATATTTTTACAGTATAGAAAAAAAATTCAATTTTTCGCTTTTTTGGGTCTATATAGCTGAGAAAAAGAAAACTAACGAAGCTAACGAAATCTTAATGATTTTAGTTCAACTTGTAGTATATAGGGACTAAAGATGCTGTATAAGTTTGAGCAGAATCAATCAAATAGTTTTCAAGATATCATGGCAGCAGTTTCAAAAAATCATGTTTTGAGAAAAACGCGTTTGAAAGTTGTTGTATATATGTATAACAGAAAAATGGTCTCACCATCAATCTGCTATGCCTGGACCATAGAGTACACCTTCCTCTTCACCAAAGAAGTCATGCAAGGCCGTTTTCGCTTCTTTTGAGCTGACACACTAGACGACCTCCTTAAGGCCGGAGCCTGAATTAGAAGGTCCAAAAAAGCATTTTGTCGAGAACATTGAGGTATGTTTGCATGTATATTTGAAACGTATAAAAAAAATATCAACATGAAACACTAAATGACTGCAGATTTATCAGCCTATTCCATGTGCGTCTTGCCACTGCAGTCCCCAATCGGCGGAAAAGGGGCAGCTCGTAATTCTTGACTGAAACATGAAAAAACCAATAAAATGTTCAATTTTCATATATTTTTCTTCTCGGCGAATTATTATAAGAAAAAGCTAAAAAAATCGTGAAATTATAACTTTTATCAAGTTTGAAAAAAAATATGTTTAAAAAAAGCACTCCAACGTGCTATACAAATTATGAAAAAATACTTTTTCAACGACTTTTTTAATTCACTTAGAAGAGATTTTCATACTGAAGAAAATAACCTTCGGTTTGATTCAATAGGTCGTTTAGTATTTTTTCTATCACGCTCGCGAATTTGGAAAAATCGTGTAAATGAAAACTGGAGAAAACGCGCTTAAAAGTTTTCAATAGAAGGAAATATCAATATCAAATATCAATCGCTTCTCTCCTTTTGGCCTTGTATCTTCGAAAATATTTACAATTGGCCTCTGTAACTTTGTAAATATATTCTTGGATAGTGTATCGATCGATTTAAGCAATGAAAAACGATATTTCGGTCCTAATTCAGGCTCCGGCCTTGAATTGAGAGGTGCAACGTTAGGATGAAACCTGACGGTCTCGTTAATACCTCTACACTCATTATTGTACGAGAACGTGTAAATATTAGTGAAGACGGAAGAAGAGCCAATGAAGAGGGAATGGGAAATTTAGAAAGTTTAACTCTTTTTGGCTTGGATAGGTATATGATGTTCAGATCTCATCTTTTTTACGGTACTGGAGATTTGGATTTCTCTAAAAAGAAGGATCCTATGGGGTTATTTTTTTCATACTGTACCACTTTTAACCCGACGTTGTCACATTTGTTTAGGCATGCTGGATAGTCACAGTTGATCTGTTAAACTGATAATTTTGCTTTAATCGCTTTAGTGACTTACCGCCTAGCTCGTAGCCAAAAAAGAGGCTTTTTGAGAATTTTTCGAAGCATGACTGTGCAGGTTTTCCATTTTTTTTACATGCAAGAGTATGTTCATATGTATCTTTTACAATTTTTATAATAAAAAATATTTATTGATGTGATTGATACAATGGTTTGTACAGACTGCTGGTGGAAAAACGTCCTTCGCGGAAACAAATCATCCGAAATGAAGAAAAACGAAAGCATTGAGTTTTTCATCAAATTACTAGTGCTTAGACATCGGATTTAATAAGATATTGATTTTCGAAAAAAATGGCCCAAGTCCAAAATTAAAGTATCGGTTTTGAGTGAAAACCGCTCTACTTTCCTTGATATGAAAAAACTATGGATCGAAAATAAATGCCTCCGTTCAAGCACTGTTTTTCGATGTGTCAAAGAAGCATGTCAAATTTGAAGTTGATCGGTGCTGTGATTTTTGCGATATCGTCGTCGCCGATTTTGAAAAAGACATTTTGAGAAAAACGCGTTGAAAGTTCGCTCGTTTGCGAAACCTACGTACAAACGCCCGTAAGTCCTTTGAAATGTAATATTTTGAGAACGCGTCGAAAACTAACGGGCGATTTTTTCAAAAGTTTCAACTAGGTGTAAGCTCTTAATTGCTTTTATTGTATTTCTCATTCGAAACCACTTTTAACCGGAGATCGTTACATTTATTTAGGCACCCTACATCGCCACAAATTATGTATCAAACCGATGATTTTCCCTTAATTGTACCGATTCTGCTTAAGAAGAATATCGATAGTTTAAGATATAAGATCATTTGTTCAAAAGATATAACATTTAAGGAGCTGGCGAACAGAACCGGACTTGTCTATGAATTACTTTTTTACACGGGAGATCAAAAATAAAAATAACCAAAAAGGGATGAGTTTGAATTTTTAAGCTTTAATATATGAAAGCTCTATCAAAATGTAAGCTTGGACCTGGCTTTACTTTAATAAAGACACTAACAACCATGTGTTTATTTTTATTTTGGACAAGTCCGGTTTTGAATGAGGATGGTGGACAACTCCGCTTTTAAATAAAAATCTTATGGACATATCTGGTTATGAAATAAAACATTCTTTAAATTGACTATAATTTTTTTTTTATTATCAATTTTATAATCCTACACAAGCTCTTCCATGTCAGGCTCACAACAATCGCATTCAATGTCATCATCGTCGTCACTGTGGTCATCTGTTAGTAATTTTTCATCCAGCCAGCCATGGGCAAGTCCGTTTCTGCTCGAAAAGGCAGTTTTTGACCATTTTCAGGTGTGTAGAGCTGGATTTGACGCAAAATATTTTGGGAGCTAATAAAAGTGTGCTTATAGAACACACAAAAATTGCCTCAATGTGGACAAGTGCGGTTTTGTTCGCCCGATCTTCATTTATAAGAAGACACAAAAACTTTTTCGCAAAATTATGCACAAAATCCCTTTTGCTGATAAAATTGCTAATTTTTGCGTAAAAAAAGTATCGTCCTTTTCTTAAAATCCCCACATGGGGATATTCCAAAAAAGGGGGTGAATGGCTTAAAAAATTAAATTTTGCGAATGGTCTGACAGATCGATTCCAAACTTTTGATGTTTAGGGCTTGCTTGCTAATGCGTCACTGCACTGGTCGTTACGCCAAGTCGATAAGGGCTCGCCTACATGTTCTTTTATCGCACAGTAATCCTTTGATTTACCAAAACAACAATTACGAAACGCTAAAACCCGCTGCCTGCCTACCAAACCATGGTGTGACTTTCTGGCATTAGACACAACATTTTCCTTTATAAAAACACTTTTATCCGTCTGCGAATGACACGAATGAAAAAAAATATCTCGACGGATATCCTGTCTCGACAATCCAATATAAATATCTCTCAATCATATTGTCACGAGCAAGTACCGAAATGGAACAATGGCATACGATTAATTTAGTAAATGAGAAAACCAGAGTGAGGAAATTCCAGCTCAAAATGTTACATAAGTTGACAAAAAGATCGTTTATTCCAAGCCCCGTGTGAATTTACCTCCTCTCTATATCACCATTTCCTATCTTGAGTTTCATCATTGCGAAATCAAATTCCACGTATACGAAGGAATTTCAAAATAACCGGGAATAGAGTTTCGCACGAATGGTTCGAATTTCGTGCTATAAGTGTCCGGAAGAAGAGAATGGAAACGACAGACGATACCAGTAGGGGGATCCCGTGTACATTTTGGGCAAGCGAAATGTGCACTCGTTGGAGATAATCAACTAAAAGCGCCCATTGTCTTCCGCGTTCGTCTGTTTCCTGCCTCGCGTTCCGCCATTCTTTTGCTCAGCTACAATAATCAATCAACAATTCCTCATATGTCCCCGAAAAAAACTCATATATTCTGATTCTGGTAAATTAAAAAGATGACGAATGTAGATCCCAGAAGGAATCGTTGAACAAGCGTGCTCAGAGACGATTAGGATGATGCGCGACATAATACGTATTATATTACCGTGATCATTGTATTCATCAAAATACGAAACAGCCTCGCACGAAAACAGTATCACTATACAGAGATCCGTTTTTTTCTATTTCAGGATCCCGTTTTACATAAAAACAATGAAAAAAAAAACAAAAACAATTTGTTACGATTCACAGACGACACGTGTGTTCTTAAGGGGTCTTAGTTGTAACAGTCGAAAGCTCATTTTTGGGATTTAAAAAAAAATCGTGATGATACATGTTTACAAAAAATTAGCTATTTGAAAAAGTATGATCTGAGGAACACTAATTTTTTTGTGAAAAAATATTTAATTATCATCTATTTACCTTTCGAAAACGTATTTTGCGGTGAGCCCTTCTGAACCAAGTTATCTAATACAAAAAAATCAAACAGATTTCGTTACTATATTAGTTTATCCTATCATCCATCGGAGGAATTTCCGAAATATCAAATTAAAAAAAATTGAGCATGTTCAACGTAAGACTCTTGATTTTTGCGAAAAAATAAGAATTTTTCGTTCATGAAATTAAAAGTATACATCGAAAAAAAATCCTTCCATCAAATAGGGTACAGGCAGCAAAGAGTACACACGTTGTAAACTTTTATTTCTAGAAAAATCAATTTTAATAATACACTTTGTACTTCTTATTCAAATTAAGCTTTGGTCATTTAGGAACATTATTTTGAATATAAATCTTAAGTAACAATCGCGAAAAGTATTTAACAAATTGGGTACGTACTCTTCCCAAATACGTGTTTTTATCGATGGTCACTATAATTTTCATAAGCAAGCAAAACGGCGACGTAACCTCTCAATAAAAACACTATTTGAATCACATATTTCAAGTATAATAACATTCGTTGGGTGCAAGTTAATCGCAAACTTTACAAAACGTGTTTAAAATTGTTAAAAAATGAGATCAAACACATCGAAAATTTATTATTAGTCATAAAATTGGAAATAAATAGCTTAACGGAGCGAGTTGTTGTCCAACACCTTGACATGACATATGCCACTGACAGGTTAAGTGGTGTTGCCAACACGAAAAAATTCAACAATTCAAAGCACTGCGTACTCTTTGTAGCGCGCACTCTTTGGTGGCTGGACCCTCCCATATTTTTACATCTAGAAAAAGCTCCAAATTTTTTAAAAAGATTGATGTAGTCGTTTTTGAGATGCTTTACTCGCCGACTTTGAAAACGTACTTTCGAGAGAAAAGCGCTTAAGGTTTCGAACGACGCTCCGAGCGTTGCGATGAGCGTCAATATAACAGCCTATAAATCTGTCAATTTTGATTTGATCATCTTGAAATTTTTAGGGAACATTTATAAGATGATATACTGTCAAAATATATGTTTTGAAAAAGTAATTTTTCGACTTTTACAACTAGGCGTAACCTCTTAAGGGGGAAGATACCTTAACGCGGGAATTTTTTTACCGATTTTCATGATTTTCTTTACAACGAAAGATTTCTTTACCATTTCTGAGACTCAGGGTATGTTTTATTTTAGCACAGCGGAGGTATGGCTTGGTCTTCTAAATTAAATCTTCAAAACTGGCGTGACGTATAGCTAAAAAACTAATCGACCGATTCTGATGAAATTCGGTATAAATCATTTTAACATTATCGTCTAAAACATGACCCTAAATGTTCTTGAAAATAAAATAAATACATTAGTTTTTATTGCAAAATGGAGCATTTTTTTCGAAAAATTTAATCTTTTTGTTTCAAATCGTACCATTTCATCGATTTTCAACATTTTCCACTTTTTCTTAGTTCATATTCTGCCTACGGGTGTTAACAAAAGAAAAATCTTCGTTATTTTTTTTGTCAGATTAATCCCGCCGATGTTACGTGTCCCGCCGTCAAACATCCACCACGACTCGTTTAGAAGACCGTGTCATTTAAATGTGTAATTTAAATGACACAAACCGCGTCATTTTGACCGTCCGCGATTTTCAAAGATCTCAAAAAAATACCATGCAACAGCCAAAAGTAGTAATAAAACATGCCCTAAATCTAAAAAATGGTGAAGAAATATTTCGTGGAAAAAAAAATCATGAAAATCAGCCATTTTTTCCTCGCCTAAAGGTATTGCCCCCTTTAATGAGTACGCCGCGAGCAATCAAAGAGACAGGGACGAGCCGTCCCCTTTCTCACGTTACTCAACATCGCGCCGTGTCTCCTTTGTAAACGTCGCGCGTTTGAAGGACCCAGAGAAAGAAAAGAGCAGGTAAAATATAAAATACGTGTAACCGCAGACACAATTCCACCGGCGCACACGTGCGAGCACATCCAAAATCCGAGCGTGAGCGTTACGATGTATTCGTGCAAGCGCATAATAGGCCTGAGGAAATGCCTGCTGGTGCCACCAATTGTATGCACGTACGCTAAAATACACAAGTCTGCCTCGTCGTTCTGAGCCTTTGCGTGTCTTTCCACTTTCACTCGCGTTTTTTTTTTCTTACTCCTAATCGTCCCTACTTGTCGTACTCGATCATTCGAATTGTCCATCTCGGTCGCAAAGTAACCGATTATTTCTTTTTTCGTAGCAATATTAAAAACGACTCTCGATGGATGCGAGGACGTGTAGCTTAAGGCCGGAGCCTGAATAAGAAGGTCCAAAAAAGCGTTTTTTTCGGGAATTTTTTTTAGAAGGGAAAAAAACAAGTGAACCCTGTAAACATTGAGGTATCTGTTCATGCATATTTGAAATGTATAAAAAAATGTTCAACATGAAACAATAAATGACTGCAGATTTATCAGCTTATTACATGTGCGTCTTGCCAGTGCAGTCCCCAATCGGCGGGAAAGATGCAGCTCGTAATTCTTGACGGAAACAAAAAAACCAAGAAAATTTTCAATTGCCATATATTTTTCTTCTAGGTGAACTAAGAAAGAGCTGAAAAATCGTAATATTATGACTTTTCTCAGGTTCAAAAAAATGTGTTTAAAAAAACGTTTTAACGTGCTATAAAAATTATTTAAAAATACTTTTTCAACGACTTTTTAAGTTCACTTCGAAGAGATTTTCATACTGAAGAAAATAAACTTTGGGTTGATTAAATAGATTGTTTAGTTTGTTTGCTACAACGCCCGCTATTTTGGAAAAATCGTGAAAATGAAAACTGGAGAAAACACGCTCCAAAGTTTCCAATAGGAGGAAATATAAATTTTTGCTTATTGGCACTCATCATCTGCTAATCAGCTATTCTTGGTCCTTACAGAAGTCCTTCTGCTTCCTCAAAGTACTCGTTCAGACGACTTTGGTCGAGTCTACGAGCTGTACGAGCCTCCTTGCTTTGCGGACCTTCTAATTCAGGCTCCGGCCTTAAGGGGTCTTCTCACTTTAGACGCTCGAAAGGGCTATTTTCATGATTTTTTTGATCGAATTATATTATAGACATTGATAGAAAAGTTGTCACACTTAATAAATACACTTTCGAAATACATTTTAAAAAAATTATGTATTTATGTAACCCAAACAAACTTTAAACGCGTTTTTCTCGAAACAATGTTTTCCGACGGCTTGTTGATAAAATCTTCGAAGCTACTGAACCGACCCTTATGAAATTTTAACCACATATTCTTTACCTAACTATACCTAACTATACCTATAGCGCATATCAATGATTAAAAAAATGATATTTACTAATTTTTTTTCCAAAAACGGTGAAAACATTTTTATTTTGTTTTTTCGAAAAATATCCGCCATTCTGATATTTTTGCATATATCAAAAATCGTATAGAATGCACTATAGCCATTAACATACTGAATCTAAAACCGTTTGATTTTTTTGTATCGGATGATCCATCTCCGAGATTTCATCAACAGTGCAGAACTCCATTTTTTTAGGACATTTTTTTAAGTACCATTCTCGTTTATAAATAGTGACTGAAATAAATTTAAAAAAATTTAATGTATTTTGCAAGAACTTTTAAATAAATATCTATAATATAAACCTATCCAAAAAATTCATGGAAATAGCCTTTTTAGCATCTAAAGTGAGAAGACCCCTTAAGAGAAAGTTGTAGGAACCCAGGGTGACAACGCCCACCGCGAATATAATAATGGCCCTGGGGAATAAAGGACTTAATCCGCGAAAAAAAACAGGTTGATGGATAATTTTCAACTCGGCTATTAAATAAATACTATTCTCTTTGGGTATTAAAAGCATTGCTTTATTCAGTTTTCGTTTCGTTTATTTTTTTCATTCACCGATATAATCAACGAATTTGCGCGATTTAAAGACTAAAACTTCGTAACTTCGTGGACAGTATTCATTTTTTTTATACCAGTATACTTGTCAAGAAAAAAGCCAGACACGAATGGAAGAAACACGAAAAAATGGGAAAAAAGTACATATGAGCATTTAGCATGAGAAGGCTAGCTATTAATTTTGTTCTTTTGTATTTTTATTTATTTATTTTTAACACAGCGAGGTGTAGTTGAAAACGAAGTATAAGATCGTAGACCATATAGTTATTTACGCTCCGCCGTTATGCGTCTTCGTAGAATCCTTGATAATTAATAATCAATTAGCAGTATCGTGGTATTTTTTTTTAAAGATGCGTTGTTAATAACGGTGATTGTGTTGAGTTGGGTAAAGTTTCGTGTGTGTCGAGGTGTATCGTGCCAGTTTATTATTTCTTTGTTTAATTTATTCATCACGCCGAGAACTTTAGGGCCTCACAATTATCCCCATAACAATAATAAAGGATTATTCACGAACAAACAGTCCAATCTAATTTCAATTTAAATCAGGTATGCTGGATGGCGAGATTTGTTTCCATTGATACATTTTTTCAAAAGAATTCGGTAACGCACGTTTAATGTTCTATAGTTAGCTGTGTTGTAAAATGGTTAAATAAATTGATTAACAATGCCTAATCGATAAATAATAATTTGACGAATAATGGATGAATTGATTTTCGTGAATATGCCATTTCATCGGAAAAAATCTTTCAACCTTAATCCAGCATCCTTCGTTCGACAAAATGATCACTATATTCGATGCCTGTTTCATAATCGTCGAGAAAAAAGAGCAGGGCGTGGAAGGAAATGTAGCGATTTACAAAAATGGAAGAGTAGAAAATGACGTAGAAAAAAGATAATTATTTTGCGCAGTCTTTGGATCATAGGGAAGTCTGTTGTGATATATAATTTACAGCTTTCTTCTTGACTAAATCCATTAGTTTCTGTCTTCACTAAACTGTACAGAATTTTCTAATTTCTCGGTCCTAAATCAGTAAAATAAAATAGTTTCTTTTTTTCTCGAGCCTGTCTGTGCTCTATAGTTCATTAACTCTTAAACGGTCAATTTCTTTTTTGTCAAACAATAACCTCCTTTTCGAGATTGGTCGCATATTCCAAATAGTCGGAGAATGCTGGATATTTTTGCACTATTTACACAATTTTCCGTTCATTTGTATCTATCGCGATTCGTATTGTTCTAATTGAAAAATCTGCAATTTGAATTTAAATCTTTTTTTCATCCAAGATACATGAAATTTGAACTTGTTCCCCATGTTGACAAATAAAATTTACTATCATTGCACGTGAAATGATGAAGAGTTGAAAAGTTAAAAAAAAAATGATTGTCCTCATAAATGGGAATTAACCAATATTCGAACATGTAAAGAACGAAAGAAAACGATAAATATTTGCAATGACGATCAAATCAAACAGCAAATGGATGATAGAAATTTCCAAGCTGTATAGTCATTTTTTAAACACTGTACAGTGATATTTCATGATGTTGAAGTTTGCATCGTTGGAATGCGATGAAATTGAATTCCTTTTAATTTTTCGCCTGATTTTTAGCCTTCAAAAATTACTCAAACGTTTTTACATACTTTGATTAGAGATTTACGAGGCTTTGGATAATGGTGAATATGAAGAAAAAGAAATCATTGCATTTCAACGATACAAACTTCAACGTCATGCCATTTCTTTATGTTACAAAATTATTTTTATACAGTAACGTAATTATCTTGATGGAATTGAATTATTCATTGTGGCAATCAGTTCACTATTCAAGTAGAAAGAATTCTTAAATATGTTGGACTGAAAAATTGTATTAATCGAAGTGAGTTTCTTTCTCGATTTCAAGAAACCAATTTTTTGCAAAAATATAATATAACTAGCATAATCTTACGACATGAAATGAGGAAAACTTGGATTAGTGGCAATAGTTTTAAAAACAAATAATGTTAAAGAACAAAGCTAATAAACATAGCCTGAATTTTGTAAAAAATATTCGAACATTTTAATATTCCCCATACCTCTTGGTGTATTCGCAATTTATTTGATTTTTTAAGACCCGCGATCGTGTAGATGTATAGAGTGTTTTGAGAGCTTTAATTAATCAGTTTACCAGTGTTGTTTTGTCTTAAATTGTCGATATTTTTTGTCGATATCTTTTTTCTCCAATTTCACGCATTCCAAGTTAACGCATTTTCAACCTATCGCGATTCACCAATTGATCCAAGACCTCAAGTTTGTTTCTTACGACAGAAAAGTGCGATATTCTCGTGAAACCAAAAGAATGTCCTGCCGATGTCATAGATATGTCTGAAATTGGCCTGTATCGAATGATTAATAAATAGACTACGATTTTGGGCTGCGATGTGTCGGACACTTTGAACCAAATTGGCAGGTTTGGGACTCTCGTCGTTCTCCGGTGATCGCTCTACAATTTTGTACACAGTATGGCCCTAATTATAATCGTCAAACGATAATCGTCCGTACATCCGATCACTATGTTCCATTAGTACCAACGTGGATTTTCTTCCGTTTAACAAAATGCCTCGTAGAGTCCAAACAAATAAATCATCAAAAATGTGCAACTTATCGTTGAAAAAAAAAATACTACATTGGAAAAGACGAAAATGGATTAGACGCTATGGTCATCCAAAATCAGACTTGTACTCGCTTATTTTTAACCCCGATCTAACCTAAATTCGTGAAGCGTTTGATTTGCGTGCAATTAAGGTTCTCGAAGCACGTGAACATTTCGAAGAAGTTGATCATTTAAGGTATCATCACAGAGTAATCTTTTCAAAAAACCATTTTTTGCATTTTTCGATCGTATAGACATGCTGTTTAATTTTTGGGGCGAAATTCGAATTGTTCCGGTTGCTACAGCCTTTTCCGAAAAAGGGATTCGGGGAAGTTTTTAAAAACGGGAGTAACCCTCCCTTTTAAAATCCCTTTTTAAAAAGTTCCCTTTTTTAAAAGGGTAGTTTTTTAAAACGGTGTACAGTCCCGAAGGAAGAGTTTCCAAGCTATTCGTCTCAAATTGTGACAGAACATTCTTCACGCCATTCTTTATCTTGCTATGGAAGCTTTTTCAAATCTTAATATTTGTTTAACGAAAAACTATCGAAAAAATAGGTTAAATTCGATACTTTTTTTTCAAACCGTCGCCCTTTTGTCATTTTTTTTTATATCAATTAAATATATTAATTAAGAGGTGAGTAATCTTTTCACAAATTTTGTTTCAAATAATATTTACGGCCACAACCGTCTACACCTTGAGGACCCCTTTTTTTCGAAGACATTTTCAACCGTTAAAGAATGTAAAAAATGATGTTCTGTTCTTCACGAGTGCTTTGATATGATATAAAAAGATCAGACTGATAAGCGCATTTTAACCATCGAAAAAAAAATCGCGAAAATCAGCTATTTTTCGACTCGTTACACCGTGATGATCCCTTAAGAAGACGCTAGCAGAACAATTTTACTCCCCTTAAAATTCGTTGGTACGGTTTAAGTTCTCATAATTTGATCAGCCAAGATTGGTCATTTCGTATATTTCCGTCCAGTTATAATCGCGATATTTATCATTCGAAAAATCCTGCTTTCCATCACCCCGCGTTGTGCTTTTTGAGACTGATGGTTGGTCGAAACGCGCAATGGGTTTACCAAAATCAAGCGGATTAGTTATGAGAACTTGGGCCGTAAAAATCAGCGATGGGCATCATTCGAGAACACTATTGAAACTTCGACGCGAGTCATTCGTATCTTAAATCGTCAGACATTGTAAACAGGAGCAGTAGCAAAGACGTGCCTATTGGTGACCGTACTACTTGAAAGGAACACGACTCACGTGCCCGCCTACGATTTCTTTGACCCTCATATATGTTATAAAGCATTGAAAAATATTAGACACGTATTTCTTCTTATCCGCGGAAGAACGGGCTTAAGGGGGGAAACCATCCTTTGAAGAAAGGCGTGTCACCCCTTAATTTAATTTTCTTTCGATACTTCTATAGTGGATATTGCATCGCTTTACATTAGAAGAATTTTGGTTTTCGTTTTATTCAGATCGATGGACTGCTTGTAGGTGAAACTGCAACCCCTCGACAGGTTTTTTTTAAGGGGTTAGGCCACTCTAGACGCCGAAAAAGTAGGCTTTTTGGAGATTTTTTAAGAAAAACTACAAAATAAATCGAAATTACAAAAAGGGGTGTTTATCGTACGTATCAGTGACTGTATACAATAATTTTTTTAAGCTATTAATTTCATAATGGCGGCTGTGCAGCGTTTATCTCAAAACTGCATTTTTTAAGGTGGCCGGAAACAAAACTCAGACAATTTTCAACCGATTCACTTGAAATGTTGAATATATCTTGAAAAATACTTTGTCTATGGTAGTACGTAGGATTTTTTTTTCATATTGCATAGTTCATTTGTTATTAACAATTATCTGACAATTTTTTAGGCAAATTTTTCACTTTCCAAAAATTTGCCTACCAAATCCTCTGAAAAAAAATCCCCAAAAAGCCTTTTTTCGGCCTCTAGAGTGGCCTAAGGCCTTAAGGGTTGGTTTCCCCCCTTAAACCCGTTTTCCCGTCGATATAAAAAAAAATCGTGTCCAATAGTTTTCAATGCTTCGCCACATATATGAGTTTCAACAAAATCGAAGGTGGACACTTGATTGATGTTCCTTGTTAATGTCAATGTCTAACAAGAATGTCAATCAAAGCGAGTTTCGATTGCTGAGCTCGAAATAATCTTCCTTCACCGAATACTTTATTTTCCTGACTAGAGCTGAAGACTTCCGGTTTTGGAGAGAAAAAACAAACCACGAAGAACGAGCACACGAATATTGTTCGAAAGTCTTCGATCGTGAGTACTCTTTCAATTTGACACGAGCAAATATCGGAAGCTCAGCAATCAGATCGATTGAATACCAAATTGTTTCTGAGTCAATACTGAATAGAAAATACATTTCCTTCTAATGCGAAAATCAAACTCAGCGAGCTATAATTACAAATGATTTCATAACACAGCTATATTCTACCTTAATATCGTATTTCGAATGATGCCCATATCTGTTACAAACATAAATTTTATACGTACTCGAAGCAGAGTTGCAAATCAACTTTCCCAACGTTGTTCGAGAAACGTCACATTTTTTTACACACACACACAACTATTATAGTAAGATAATTACAATTCATAAAACGTTCGTTGAAGATGAGGAAGCTAGCATTTAAAGCGTACAAGGAAGAAGTGGTTCAAACGAGTTTCTCCGCGTTCGACAATTCGTACAAATTCGATCGATCTCGCGAAAAAAAAGATCGATTTTTCACACGTCGATTAGATTCTGATATAGGTATAGCGATGGATATCGATGTATATAAAACTTTGATGAATAATAACAATAATAACAATCAGAAATGTCACCATATCGTTAATAGTTTTTGTCGCCTATTTTACAGCGCATGCGCGTGTAAATAAACCATTTGCAATTATTTATCAACATTTTGTCTCTTTCATCAGTAATTGTTCTGATTTTCTTTTTTGTAATTCGATAGCTAAATTGTCCGCTGAATTGATCATATCGAAATTTTAACGTTTTTCCACCACTTTGCCAAAATCTATGATTTTACTTATTGTTGGTTGTTTGTTTTTTTTTTCAATAAAACAAGACAAACGAGGCCTACAATAACAATGGACGCAATTTCTAGATTTTTCACTGCTGACTCGCGCGTATTTGAAATCCATTTCAATTCCAATAGTATGGTAATAACATATTATATATATATATATATATATATATATATATATATATATATATATATATATACATATATATATATATATACATATACATACACATATATATATATACACATATATATAAATTATATATATATATTTATAATTATATTAATAATAATACATAACCGTGAGTCTTTAATCGATCGTTCTATAAAAACTTGTGCCTCTCATCGATGCCCACCCTCCCAGTATTTCTCTCCTCGTGTCACTGGAAAGTTATTTTGAAAAAATGTCTACCATCGATTGTTTGAATTAAAAATTATTTGTTATCTACTCTTTCGTCATATTTATTACTCGTTCGCTCGCAACGTTTTGCAACCGCTACTTGATCCATCACAGTTTATACTCACTTCGGCTGTCCTACTGTGACTCTAGACTAGAGATTTTTGTCCGTGTGGGATCGCGACGTCGCGCGATACGCGTCCCGTTGGGTTATCTCCTCGAAGCCCTTGCTTTATTTTGAACACTTGAATCTTTTGAAATTTTGAGAGTTATTCGAATTGTCGTTTGCGAATTGTGTGCGAGAGATGCACACCTTGCTAAATCCGATACACAACCGCACTTCGATCGTGACACTTGAAAAGCGAAGCTGTTTTTTTTCCCTTCAATTGTCGATGACTCGATTGACGATACGATTCACCATTGACTCGATTTATTCGTCATTTATTTATTCAAAATATGCATATTCGGAACGCATCGTAAATATGTTGAGAGGTTATGCCTAGTTGTAAAAGTCAAAAAATCACTTGTTTCAAAAGCAATATATTTTGAGAGTATATCGTCGCATAATCCCTGAAAATTTCAAGCTGATCGGATCAATGTTGACAGCTTTATAGGCTGTTATGTTGACGTCCGTCGGGAAGCTCGGAGCGTCGTTCGAAATTTTAAGGATTTATTGCCCGTACATTCTTCACCAAAAGTGAGTTACGGTGAGAATTTGGAGTACTTTGCGATAACATTAAAATCTGATAAAAATCAACCGTATTGAAGATGTTAAGAACATTGGTTTTCAATAATACGAATGCCAAAAAATTCTAAATAAAATGTAGAAACAAAAATTTGTTTAAAAAATCTCCGGTAAACTTCAGTTTTTGTGACATTGAATGAATTATGATATTTTTTCGAATACATATGATTTTTTGAAGAATTTTCTCGCTATTTTGAAAATCCCGTTTTTGCAATTTTCAAAGGCTGTACCCATGACTCTGTTCGTTCAATGCCCCGGACACTTCTTGGATTTAATATGGAACATTGCTCCGAAAATATATTGAAAATTTGTGACTCTTCATCCATGTTCAAATCCATGTTAAAAAATGAAATGAAAATAGAAAGAAAATTCTTTAAAAAATCATACCGATTCAGAAAAATCTACCAATCATTATATAAAATAACTACAGTAGTTCACCGGACATTCGTTGAACAATTTTTTCTTACCACAATTTACCTATAACTTTTTTGCATTATTATTACCGGACATTAAATGAATTATATTTTTCTGAATACACATGATTTTTTAAAGAATTTTCTCTCTATTTCGAAAACCCCGTTTTTGGAATTTTTCCGAGACTGTACCCATGACTCTGTTCGTTCAATGCCCCGGACACTTCTTGGATTTAATATGGAACATTGATCCGAAAAAATATTGAAAATTTGTGACCCTTCATTTTTTTTAATTAAAAAAATGAAAATGAAAATAGAAAGAAAGTTCAAAAAAAATCATACCGATTGAGAAAAATCTACGAATTCATTATATAAAATAAAAAAAGTAGTTCACCGGACATTTGTTGAACAATTTTTTTTTTCAGCAATTGACTTCTAATTTTTTTGCATTAATACTTGCAGTTTTTTTTCAACAATTTACTTCTAATTTTTTTGCATTATTATTACCGGAAATTAATGTTCCGACCATCTTCAATGTGATTGATTGAAAATATTTAATCTCATCGCAAAGTACTCAAAATTCTCGTCGAATCTCACTTTTGGTAGGGAATGTACGGGCAATACATCCGTAAGGGGGGGGGGGGACTCCATACAAAGGCTTAAAAAAATGCATTTTTTTTATTTCCTAAATTTATAGTTTGAAACCTGTAGAATACGATGCAGTTAGTGAGTGATTTTGATCAATTGTCAAAAATGGCGTCCCGAGAGCCTTCGAACGTGACTCACCTCTGCTCCATTTGGAGCCCTACACGCAGGTATAGGCACCATGTGGAGAGATGAGTCGTCTATTAAATAATAGCTGTTAGAAACGCTTTTATACCCGTAGCAATATAGTATTACGAGGGAGCTGAAGGACTATTGTATAGTGCTGGAATAGCTGACTGTCGGTAAATCACAGAATCATACGTTTTTCCCTTGCCGAACCTTTAAACGCGATTATCTCGAAACTTTTTTTTTTTCAATGAGTTGAAAATCGGTGTACACGATTACTCAAAAACTATTCGACCGATCGAGCTCATATTTGGCACACTTTATGATACTTATGTGGCATTGACGAACCTAAGATCGACTAAAAATTATCAAAATCAACATGTTGTAGGGTCAAAGTTTAATTTTCTTCCGAAAAAATTAACTTTTTCGTTCCAAGGCCTCCTCTTTAGCCAATTATCATTATTTTTCCAATATCAATGGTTCATCGAGTGACCACGTGTATATACTGATCAATTTTTTTGCGCAAACTGTTTCAGATAATTCGTCGAGGTGCTGGAATGGACACCGTATTCGGTCGAACTTCCGGGCAGCTCCACGGCGACTGGTTATATCTCCGCCATTTATAACTTGTTTCAAGCAACAAAAATCGTTTTGAAAACTATAATTACGTAATAAAAAGTACCTATGACCCTGAAAAGATATATACATTCCTTACCCTCCAAAAAAAATCATGAAAGTCGACTATAATTTGGCGTTCTATATGGAGTGCCCCCTTAAACGCTTTTTACTCGAAAATGCGTTTTCAAGATCAGCGAGCAAAATATACTCAAAACCTACTGCATTGGCCTTTCTAAAATTTTTAGGGCTTTTCCTACATGTAAAAATATAGTCTTTGTAAATGTAATATTTTTACACACGAAAATTAAAGAGATAATATTTTGCCAAATGCCCAATTTTTGTAAAAAATGTATCATCACGATTTTCGAAAATAAAAATTCCAAAAATAAGTTGATTTCGACTGTTACAACTAGGCAAACCCGTTAAAGGGCTCCTTTTTTCGAACCTTTGCCTCGATAGCTTGTCAAATGCGTACGAACTTGCCACCGCGAAAGAAAGTCCATCTCTCTTGATGAAAGTATCGTTTTGTCCTCTCGTTATTTTTTCTTATTTTTTTTATTATTTTTTATTAATCAGTCTTTGATGCCCTCGTCGCGTGCCTCCGTGGATGCATTTCGCTTAACAAACGACGAAATAAATTTTCCCCTTCGCAGCACCGTCTTGAGGATGTTATTGCTGGAGGCGACGGAAGACGCTGGCGGACCGGCCTTCATCTCGGCTGGTCCCGGTACAAGTCGTTACGCAGGTTTGTGCTTTTTTCTGTAGTCCCTTCGCGTAGATGCTGCTCCGCCCGAGGTGCTCGCTGACGATGTTCCTCCGCGTTCGCAATCTGCCGTTGGTACAGCTTTCAGCTCTCTGCGTCAGAGAAAAATGAAAATTCTCTTTTCGGAACTCGACTCTTTGTACTTTGGGATTGTTAGGGCCCATTTTATTGTTGGTGGAACTCGCAAAACCCTATCAATTTCCGACTAACCCTACGTTGACACAATGGGGCCGTCCATATATTACGTCATCGATTTTTGCTGATTTTCGACCCCCCCCCCCCCCCTACAATCATCCTATCGTGATTTCCTAATGACCCCCCCCCCCTCTCGCAAAACTGACGTCATTACCAGTTTGGCAAAATTAAAACATTTGCGGATTTGAGAAAAATTGAGTAACATTAAAACATTTTGTTATAGAATCACCTTTTATTATTTTGTACTTTGGCAATGTTTATTAATATAATAATATTATTCTTCCCTATTCTTTAGTATTCTTTGGATAGCTCCCACATTTTGTTATAGAATCATCTTTTATTATTTTGTACTTTGGCAATTTTCATTAATATAATAATATTATTCTTCCCTATTCTTTAGTTTTCTTTGGATAGCTCCCACGGAGTTTTCACCCATTCTTGCAAATCCTGGATCACGGGTAATATCTCCGTATCCTCCCCATATTCATTTTGGCTCGATCGAACTATTTTCATAGGTACGCTGTTATTTGAAGTTCTCGAATATAATGTAGACAAACCTTATGTAATAAATAAATAAATAATGAGTTCAATAATTAATACCATTAGGTACTTGCAAAATATTTTTCATCACTCATGCGGGGAAACCACTCTAGTTGTACAATATACTATTGTACATTTTGAATTAACTGGTATCACAAGAATGACGTCAATTTCGAACCCCCCCTCCCCCCCCCATTCATCATTTACCGTCATCCGCAGACGAACCCCCCCCCCCCCAAATTTAGAATGACGTAATATATGGACGGCCCCAATGGGTTAATTTGTACTGGATCAATTTTAAGGTAGAACGAGCGCACGCTCTTGATTTCTATAGATTTTGTTCAAATTTTAACCAAACATTGTTCATATTATTATGCATGTTTGAGTGGAATTTCCGAACAGTCGACTATTTCGATTGAGAGATAATGGGTTTGAAAATTGCAATTTTTAACACTGCAGGCTCTGCATTGACCGAAAGTTAGGTTTGCATAATTCGTCGTACCATTCTATTGTGTTTATAAGTTTTGAAAAAAAAATTGTGTTTAGATAGCAAACTAGTTAACGAAAGAGTGAAAAAAGTTTGAATTGCCTTTTGTAGTATTCAGTTTTGCTAAAAACATTCAGTAAAGACCGAATAATTATCCGTAAAAAATGTTTGTCCCCTATACTAAGAAGATATACGGCAACATCGCTGAACAGTATTGTTCAATATTTCGAAAAAAAAATTATATTCTTCCTAAACTTAAAAACTTTTAGCATAAAAAAAATATTGGCGTTATAAATATTAATATTTTATATTGTTTATGTTACCTTCGTTAACAAATAAAAGTATAGGTTAATTCATAACTGATTTGAAACTTTGTTCGATTAAAAATTACTTCCGAATAAAAATTTGTGTTGCAGTATTATTTTGAATTTGCCGCGCAAACTTACGTCATTGGATCTGTGGAACGATGCGGTGTTGCCATATGTCTTCTTATTACAGGGGACAAATATTTTTGACGGAAAATTATTCTGTCTAAAGGCCATAGCCGGGTAAGTAGGGAAAAATTGCCCCCGCATTTTCTCTAGCGAAATTAGGAGTATATTCTGAGGTATAAAAAAAAATTTCGAAAATTTCATCCCCGTCAACGCAATGGTTTTGGAAAAATGAATATTTTTTTAATAAAAAAAAATAAAAATTTCGGAAACGCTTCAGTGGATCGATTAGATTTTTCTTTTGGTACTTGTTACGATTAAACGTGTTACGAAAAAAAATTATAGAATATCTTGCGAAAGATTAAGGTTTAAAAAAAAATAATGTTCCTTGTTTTATTTTTTTTACTAGAATCCACTTGGGGTACAATAACGAATTTTTTTTCATATAATCTTTGGGCACCTTATTAGATTATATAATTTTTTTCAAAATGATCGGTTTGGTACGCCACAGTGAAAAAAAAAAATCAGACTCAAAAAAGAAAAGACTCAGACAGAAGTGTGTTTCTTTTTTTTCACTGTGGCGTACCAAGCCGATCATTTAGTCACATATCAGACTTTATTGACATATTTTAGTTATATATCTATATAACTAAAATATATCAATAAAGTGTGTTTCTTTTTTTTCACTGTGACGTACCAAACCGATCATTTTAAAAAAATTATATAATCTAATAGGGTGCCCAAAGATTATATGAAAAAATTGTCGCTATTGTACCCCAAGTGGATAATAGTAAAAAATAATAAAACAAGGAACATTATTTGTTTTTCAAACCATAATCTTTCGCAAGATGTTCTATAATTTTATTTCGTAACACGTTTGATCGGAACAAGTACCAAAAAAAAAAAATTAAATCGATCCACTGTACCGTTTCCGGATTTTTTTTTATATTTAAAAAAGAATCATTTTTTCTAAAACCATTGCGTTGACGGGCATGAAATTTTCAGAAAATTTGTTTTTTTATACCTCAGAATATACTCTAAATTTCGCTGGAAAAAATGCGGGGCAATTTTTCCCTACTTACCCGGCTATGGCCTTTCAATGCAGACCCTGCAGTGTTAAAAGTTGCAATTTTAAAATCCATCATCTCCCAATCTAAATAGTCGACTGTTTTGAAATTTCACTCAAACATGCATAATGATATGAACAATGTATCAAGAGCGCGCGCTCGTTCTACCTTAGAGCCATACTCTTCAAGATAAACAAAATGAATTAAAAAACCTGCACACGTTTTCCCAAAAAAAAAGTTCTCTTTTTCTGGCTACGAGTTGGGTGTAACCCTTCAAGTGAAAAAAACAATATTTAGGCTTAGCACAACTTCTTTTGGAAAAACATGTCAACAAAACATGTCAACAAAACAGGAATTCGCGATTTTCCATTCGAAACTTCGCTATATTGTTAGTATTTTATTTTTATTCTAGTACTTTATTTTGATTTTAGTATTTTATTTTGATGTTAGTACTTTATTTTCATCTTAGTACTTTATTTTCATTTTAGTATTTTTTTTTCGCGCAACTTCGACGTTGTGGATTTATTGTAGTATTTTATTTTGATGTTAGTATTTTATTTTCATCTTAGTACTTTATTTTCATTTTAGGGGCCGTCCATAAATTACGTCATTTTAAAATAGGGGGGGGGGGTCGTCTGCGGATGACGGTAAATGATGGATGAGGGGGGGGGGGGGGGCGTTTCGAAATTGACGTCATTCTTGTGATACCAGTTACTTCAAAATGTACAATAGTATATTGTACAACTAGAGTGGTTTCCCCGCATGAGTGATGAAAAATATTTTGCAAGTACCTAATGGTATTAATTATTGAACTTATTATTTATTTATTTATTACATAAGGTTTGTCTACATTATATTCGAGAACTTCAAATAACAGCGTACCTATGAAAATAGTTCGATCGAGCCAAAATGAATATGGGGAGGATACGGAGATATTACCCGTGATCCAGGATTTGCAAGAATGGGTAAAAACTCCGTGGGAGCTATCCAAAGAAAACTAAAGAATAGGGAAGAATTATATTATTATATTAATAAACATTGCCAAAGTACAAAATAATAAAAGATGATTCTATAACAAAATGTTTTAATGTTACCCAATTTTTCTCAAATCCGCAAATGTTTTAATTTTGCCAAACTGGTAATGACGTCAATTTTGCGAGAGGGGGGGGGGGTCATTAGGAAATGACGATAGGATGATTGTAGAGGGGGGCGGGTCGAAAATCAGCAAAAATCGATGACGTAATATATGGACGGCCCCTTAGTATTTTTTTTCGCGCAACTTCGACGTTGTAGATTTATCACATCTATGTCTCATCGAAAGAACCGTACATCTTTAGACATTCGTCAGTAGAATGCTCAAAACACCGTCCATGTGTATGAAAAATGCAACTCGCGTCATTTTTGTTCCATCGAATCTATTAAGTCCGTTACTCTAGATCTTGATATCACCATCTATTGGGGTCCAAAATAATCTGAAAAGCATCCCAAGAGTGCACTAAAGCATTCGTTATTTTTATCGGCTAAGACCACTCGAACAATTCTTTCCGTGGCAAGATAATGCGAATGAAAAAGAAAGACAACCAAGAAGCGTTGAATAAAACAAGCTGCATAACGTCCAATTCAACGTAACCTGTAACTGAGAAGATCCTCGTCGTCGGGCACCCTCGATATGAGATCGAGAAGCTCATTGTTGGGAACGGTGTGAGGCCTGAGAAGTTTCCTCAAAAATTTGTTGACGCCCCACGCGAGTATGAGATACCTCAATGGAATTAGATAAAGGACTACGATGCCGAGAATGGTGAGAATCATTGCCATGTAGCTCAGATACGGTACGGTGAAGTTGAATAGATTCTTTATTCTCTCGCATAGACTGGCTATGTAGCCAATGGAATTTTGAACCGTCTGAGTCACTTCCTGTATCGCCTGTAGGCGTTCCTTGAGGCTCTTCTTCTCTTCCTGACAACAACAGTGGCGTGAATGCAAGGATCAACGGCGAAAAATCATTCTGTCGCGTGTAACTATAGGCGTCAATAGTGACAGTTGATAGGCTCACTTTATCCTTGTCGTCCTCGTCGTCGTCGTCATCGCCGGGAGTCAGTGGACCCTCGTCGGAGGCTTGATCGCCCGTGTCGTGGAGCATACCAACCGATGGACTTCGTTGGCAGTACGTGTACAAGGAACCTCCCGTTAAAACAGCCACCTGATTTTTTCGGATGTTACAAAGTCTGTTACTTCATTTCAAGCTGAACGAACCAACTTGCAGGCGGGAACTAATACGCTCTGCACATACTGAAGGCATACAGCTATGAGTTTGTTTGGGTTTGTGGAAACGTTCACAACGCAATGTATAGTCACAACGTGTAGGTATATTTTTTATTGGGATGTTGAATAAACTCTCTCCGTTTTTTTCCGTGAAAATTAATTTTTGTTTTTAAAAATCATTCCTAATGCTTTCAAACGTTTCGAAACTGTCGTGTGATCAACTCCTAATGAATCTGCAAGTTCAGCTGGCGTCTGAAAGTCTTCATGAAGTAATGCTTCCAATTCAACACATCGAAATCATTACTTTTGAAGCGTCTACACCAATCTCTGCATGTTGGTTTCGCCAGACCATAGTCGCCGGATGTCTCAGCAAGAATTGTGTTTGCTTCAGCTGCAGATTTATTTTAAATAAAGTAGTGCAGTAAAATCCCCCGCGAATACTTTCTTTTGGCGTGAAATTTGACATGTTTAAGACTTAAAAAAAAAGTTGTTTACACTTCGGCGAAATAACATACACTGAATTTCAAGCTTGCTTATAGTACTTCCTCATAGATGCGTTACCATCTTAAGGGGTCTTCTTAATTTAGACGCTTAAAAAAGGCTATTTTGGTGATTTTTTTGTTTGATCGGTTTATATTATAGATCTCGATATAAGAGTTGTTACACTTAATAAACACAGTTTCGAAATACATTTTTTTTTAAATTGTATGTATTTATGTAGCCCAAATAAACTTTTAACGCGTTTTTCTCGAAACAACGTTTTTTGACAGCTTGTTAATAAAATCTTCGAAACTGCTGAACCGATCCTTATGAAATTTTCACCACACTATTCTTTACAACTATAGCTACGCATATCAAGGTTTTTTAACTTTGATATTTACTATTTTTTTGTGCCAAAAACAGTGAAAAAAACACGTTTTTTTTTTGTTTTTTCGAAAAATGTCCGCCATTTTGTTATTTTTGCATATATAAAAAAGCGTATGATATGCGCTATAGCCATTAACATACTGAATCTAAAACCGTCTGATTTTTTTCGTTTCGGATGATCCATCCCCGAGATTTCATCAACAGCGCAAACCTACAATTTTTTAGGACATTTTTTAACTACCGTTTCCGTCTACAAATAGTGACTTGAATAAATAAAAAACGGTTTTAAATGTATTTCGAAAGTGTATTTATTAAGGCTTTAAGCCACAGTAACGGGTATAAAATCATGTGCGGATTTAACAATTTTTTTTCGTATGAAAAAGTTATTCACTCATAAAATTAATTACACATCTATTTAGTATGAATATCAAGCTGTTAGAATTTTTTTTTTTCGATGTACAAAATGGCCGACTACTCGAAACTTCTCGAAACAGCTTTTTTCAAATTGGCGTGACAAATAACTTCAACAATTTTCACTCGATTAACTTCAAATTTAAAAGTTATGTTCCTAATTGCACTTCGCAGAGCAGTACGTACGGAATTGCTGATTAAGGGGGGATTGTCTTTTTTTTTCGCAAAATCTACCGCTTTTTGGGAATTTTTTTGTGAAGAAAGTATACAACGGAAAACTTGTGAAACTTGGCATATAGTTTTATTGATCTGTTTACTACATACAAAAAAATTTTTAAACAATTTCATTAAAAAATCCGCCTCCCACCCCCCTCGACGCGCGATGGTCCTTTTTTGATGGTGTGCACGATTTCTCAAAAACTATTCAACCGATTGCCTTCAAATTTGGACAGAATGCTCAGCTGACATCCTTTTTATCGTTTGATGAAGCAAAAAAGCAATACGTTTAATAGTTTTTTATTTATAACAAAAAATCGATCAATTTTTTTCGAAAAATCGATACCTCAAGTTCAAAACGTCACCAAATCGTCAATTTTTTTTTCTCCCTTCATCGAACGATAGCTATATGTGTCTAAAGTAAAATGCTTTTTGGGTTTTTGTTGCAGGATGAACGTGAAGGCTGTAATCCTGCACACCATCAAAAAAGGACCATCGCGCGTCGAGGGGGGTGGGAGGCGAATTTTTTGATGAAATTGTTTAAAAAAAATTTTGTATGTAGTAAACAGATCAATAAAACTATATGCCAAGTTTCACAAGTTTTCCGTTGTATACTTTCTTCACAAAAAAATTCCCAAAAAGCGGTAAATTTTGCGAAAAAAAAGACAATCCCCCCTTAATCGAAAACTTTTCATTCTATGAGCAGTTTATGAGCAATTAGGCGCTGTCCATAAATTACGTCATTTCAAAATGGGGGGGGGGGGGTCTTGTCGCTGGATGACGGTAACGATAATTGGATAATGACGATAGGAAGGATAGCATGATTTGGGGGGGGGGGTCGAAAATCAGCAAAAATCGATGACGTAATATGTGGATGGCCCCTTATAAAGAAATTTTTCACTGCAAATTAATTTCTTAAGTTCAAATACCTACAACTTTTGAATAAAAGAATATTTTTTAAATTCCGTACGTACTTCTCTAGGTATTCTAATGTAGATTGACGAGAATTTTTGTTTTTTGTTCTAGGTAAAAAATTGTGGATGCTCAATGTCATACCACGGAGTACGTAAAAAAAGAAGATTTTAGTAGTCGGCCATTTTGTATATCGAAAAATATATACATATATTTTCTAACAGCTTGATATTCATACTAAATAGATGTGTAATTAATTTTATGAGTGAATCACGTTTCATACAAAAAAAAATTATTAAATTCGCACATGATTTTATACCCATTACTGCGGCCTGAGGCCTTGAGTGTAACAACTTTTATATCATTATCTATAATATAAATCTATCGAAAATATTCATGAAAATAGCCTTTTTATCGTCTCAAGTGAGAAGACCCCGTAAACTACACGCATGCAGTTTTGGTAACGCCATCTGTTGGAAAACAGGGAGACCTTATTCACCGTAGATAATTTTCCTGCCCATCCATTGCTCACCATGCAGTATTTAAGTAGAATCATAAACGCCGCGACTGGAATCATCCAAGGCTCGACGTAGTAGCAGGCAAGAACGAACAGGACAAGAGCGACGATGCTGCGCGTCTTGCTCTCCCATTCCCAGCAGCTCTGAATGTATTTACCCATGTCAATGAAGACAACTATAATGGCCTTGAGCCTGAGAACGTTTTTCAGAAAAACTTGGCGTTTGAACTTCACTTCCGGCTCCATGTACTTGGTTTCTTTGGGATTCAAAGTTCTAACGCAAGCCCTGAGCACATTCCAGACTACTATAAGCTCGAGCATTATTTGCGGCGAGTTTCCCTTCGCGCGTCCACGCAATTTTTTGTCCTTCAGAGCGTACCAGCGCTTCTCGGCGTTTTTTATACGCAAAAGGGGTATAGCGACGCGTCCTAAAAATTCGACTTTGTGATCGCGATCCTCGTCGTAAACGGTCACCTCCAGAACCGAATTGATATCCTTCACGTTACTGAAAAAATACAAGATTATCCTATTAACCGCGATGACATTGGAGTTTTGTTACAACTCATTGCGAGTACTTATTGTTTCTGTCAAATGAGCATTGAAACTATTGCAAAAGACAACAAACTTGATCAAGGGGAGGGTAAGGGTTTCAGAGTGAAAAAAAACTTTTTTGAGGATTTTTTTCATCTATATGGATAGAGTAAATTTATTGAAACCTTTTGTACATTGTTAAGTGTCATTTCAAGAACGTTCCGTGAAATTTGTACGCGAAAATATCCACAAACAAGCCGGTGTCGCGTTTTTCTCGAAACCACTTTTTCAAAGTCCGCGTTCACTACCATTTGAAAACTGCATGACCGATTTACTTCAAACTTGGTACATACTTTCTATTGGGAGTACAACTTTGCAGTGACCGTTTTTTTAAAAAGTTTAAGGCTTTATTATAAAAAAGTGGCTACATATTTTTTAATCAAAGTACTGCCCGTCGCTAGCTACGACCTCGGCCCATCTTTCAGGTAGCATTCGAATCCCGCGTCGATAAAAGTCTTGGTCCTTGGAGACAATCCAGGAATCGACCCAATTTTTGACTTTTTCGTAAGTTCCGAAGTGCTGGTCAGCCAAATCGTGTGCCATTTACCGGAACAAGTGATAGTCGGAAGGGGCAATGTCTGGAGAGTACGGCGGGTGGAATAAAACCTCCCATTTCAGCGTTTCCAAGTACTTTTTCACGACATTTGCAACATGGGGTCGGGCATTGTCATGCTGCAGTATCACCTTGTCATGTCTTTCGTTGAATTGTGGCCGTTTCTCTTTGAGTGCCTTACTCAAGCGCATCAACTGACGTCGGTAGAGTTCCCCTGTGATGGTTCGGATGGTTTGAGCAGCTCATAGTACACAACGCCCAGCTGGTCCCACCAGATACACAGCATCACTTTGGATCCGTGAATATTCGGTTTGGGCGTCGATGACGGAATATGACCAGGCAGTCCCCATGATTTTCGGCGTTTAGGATTATCGTAGTAAACCCACTTTTCATCTCCAGTCACAATCCGGTGCAAAAATCCCTTCCTTTGTTGTCTTTGGAGCAGTTCCCGCAAATGCTGAGAATTCGGCTCGTAGGTTGCCATGTTTAAGTGCCAATAACTTTATAATGCATACACGTATCCGTTAGCTTTTTTAAATTGTTTACATTGGCAGAGCCTCTAGTTTAAAATGCCACTTTTTTATTGAGCAAGGGCCACTACTTCGGCCGCAGTGGCTCTCTAAGTAAAACGGTCACTGCAAAGTTGTACTCCTAGTACATATAAAATACCTCCCCCCAACGGTTAGTTTGAGATTTTTTTTACATTGAGCGGGTTTTCCACCCCCAAATGGCGGAATTTTTCGTGAAAAATAGCACTTTTCACTTTACATGACCACCAAAAATTTAGAAATGAAAAAAAAAAATTATCAAAGACCGTTGGGGGGGAGGATTTCATGATACTTTGACTAAATTTTAATGGTACTTGATATCAAATCATTTCTAGCTGAGATACAGTGAACAGCGCAAATCGTGTTTTTTCAAAGGCGTTCTTGAAAAAGCTTTGTCACCGGCTTGTTTGTGGATATTTTCGCGTACAAATTTCACGGAATGTTCTTGAAATGACACTTAACAATGTACAAAAGGTTTCAATAAATTTACTCTATCTTTATAGATGACAAAAATTCGCAAAAAAGTGTTTTTTTTTCACGCTGGAACTCCTACCCTCCCCTCAAATTGCGTACACTGTAAAAAATGATATGAAATTTACAATACATTTAAGATACAAAAGAATTGAGTTTTATGAACTCAGTAGATGGAATTAAATTTGAAACACTTGTACCGTAAATTTAAAACAGGAACATGAAAATCTAACGTGGATACAGAATTTAATAGATGCAACATGCAATTTCAAAGACAAGTTTGTAAATTTGTGGAAAATGTATTGCATTAACCCGTCTCTTCAATTGAAAATTACTACAGATGTATAATAAATCAACTATAAAAAACATAGCATTGAAAATACAAAACAAGTTTGAAATATATTTACAGCAGCCTGAAAAATATAATATATGTGAATCTGAATTTTACGATACGTACATTGCATGATCACAACAGATTTATTTAAAAGTGCGCAACTGGAATTGAAAAAAAAATTCATAAACGCTGATGAAAATCACATGAAACAATGTGAAAATTATATTAAATTTACACTACACTTAAGGCAAAAAAGAATTGAATTTTACGAACTTAATATACGAACGAATTTAATATACACTCGTATATTGATATCAGCAAATGGTTCTTGATTTCAATATACATGGATGTGAACATTTTTTTACACGTGCATTATTTTTTAAACGCACAAGTATATTAATATTACGGAGCTACACTTTTATTTTTAAAATAACCTGCTTTGGATTTTCAAAATATTATCTGAAATTTCATAAACGGCGTCCGCATAAAAACATCATACAATTGTGTATTAATTTTTACACAGAAGCTTTTTACAGTGTACATTAAAGGTAATACTTTGTTTCCGTGAAATTAATACAGTATGCTGATATTAGTAAATTGTTCTTGAATTTAATATACACTCGTATTTTGATATCAGCAAATGGTTCTTGATTTCAATATACTTGGATGTGATTATTTCTTTACACGTGCATTATTTTTCACACGCACAAATATATTAATATTACGGAGCTACATTTTCATTTTTAAAATAACCTGTTTTGGATTTTCAAAATCGTATCTGAAATTTCATAAGCGGTATCCGCATAAAAACTTCCTACACTTGTGTATTAATTTTCATACAGAAATTTTTTACAGTGTAGATATTATTTTTCTTTGCACTTACAATGTAAAAATTTTCTGCCAATTCGGAGCGAGGGTCTTGTACTCCGTTTGGGTTTGCAGTCTGGCGTTTACGAGCTCGAGAACACAGAAGGGGTCGCTTTTGCCTCCGAGATCGGCTGCCGCGAGACCCTGAGCTCGATACACCTGACAGAAATCGTACAATTTTTATTTCTTACTCATCGTAATTAATCGTTGGATTCATAGCTGATATTCTTCATCTAATATTGATGTAGAATGTATAAGAAGCAACAAAGAACCTGTAAATTATCTAGAAAAACGTAATTACCGTCATGTTCGTCATTTGTGTCAAATTGTTACGTCGAGATCGCTTTTCAAATTTATTCCTTCAGGATAGAATGAGTTTGCAAACTATTTTAAGGGATCAATTTCTGGTTTAATTTTTTTACATACGCAAGGCTCAGTAAAAATAAAAATAAAAATACATTCGAAGGGATCACGCAATTGTTACGTCGAGATCGCTTTTCAAATTTATTCCTTCAGGATAGAATGAGTTTGCAAACTATTTTGAGGGATCAATTTCTGGTTTAATTTTTTTACATACGCAAGGCTTCGTGAAAATAAAAATAAAAATACATTCGAAGGGATCAAATTTTTACACCATTTTTGCATGGTGTAAAAATTTTCAAAAAATCGTTTTTTTTTGCATTACGGGATAGTATAGACGGTTATAAACATGGATCTGGCATCGCCGATTGAAAGTAAGTAGTCAATTTATACGAAAATTCCACACTCAAAACTTTAAACGCGTTTTTCTCGAAATGTCGTTTTTCAAAACGATGTACATTCTCAAAGAAAGAGTTTTCAAGCGATCCGTCTCAAATTTTGAGGCAACATTCTTCACGCCATTCTTTATCGTGCTATGGCAGCTTTTCTTTTTATGTTCATATTTTTGTAACGAAAAACTGTCGAAAAATAGGCTAAATGCGATACCTTTTTTTTTAAACCGCCGCCATTTGACCAATTTTGATTTTAAAAAAATCTCCATAGCAAGATAGCGGCTTTCATACTAATTAATAATCTTTTTACAAATTTTGTTTCAGATAATATATGCGACCACAACCGTGTACACAGTGAGGACTCCTTTTTTCGAAGACATTTGCAAACGTTAAAAAAAATGTAAAACAATAAAAATAAACGTTTACAAATGTACTTTCTGTTCTTCACGAGTGCCTTGATTTGACATTAAAAAAATCAGACTGATTAGCGTATTTTAACGATCGAAAAAAAATCACGAAAATCATCTATTTTCGACCCGTTACGCTGTGATGATCCCTTAAGGCGGGCAACCACTTTAGATGCTTCAAAAAAATTACTTTTTTAGGTCATAAATCGTTAGCAAAATATCTCAAGAATATACCCTGAAAACTTCAAAACGATATTCGAATTCATTCTAACGGTATGTATATAAATGATAAAGACTCTCCGCTCGACTCCCAACCACTGTGACAGATCAAAACATTCGATTTTATTTTGCTTTTTCTCAGAGTGTACATATTCGAGAATATGTGAAAAAAATGTCAAGTTAAAATGTTGAAAGGTGACCAAGTGACAGACGATTTAGTGAGAACAGGTAGCGCAACGATTTACATATACTAAAACTTTCAATCGCGTTTTTCTCGAAACATTATTTCAACTTTCGGGAATCATAACTCAAAAACTAACTGATGGATCATCTTCAAATTTGGAACACGTTTAGATAATATAATTCATTAAAATATGAACCTAAAGTTGAAAAGATTAGATTCTTTGAACCATATTTGTTATTGCAAAATGCCGGGAAAAAATGCTAAAAATCGATCATTTTTTATCAAACACGTTCCAACATTGAATTATTGATGTTTTGTCAAAATTTAGGTTCATATTCTCAAAAAACATCTCAAGAATGTATAACAATTTGTTGGACTATTTCGGATGCGAATTGCGAGCTGCACAATTCCCGCAAATCGACAATGACGATGAGGACACGTCAAGGGACACAGCGGATTACACCTTCATTAATGAAATAACTTGAAAGAATTACCAGAGATGTATGAAAATATGAATAAATTATTGTCAGAGTTGCGGAAATTTCCGTTTTTTTTTCACAATTAAAAAAAATCCAGAAGATCATCTAATTACGGTCACCTAAAGTGACCGCCTTAAGAACCGTTTGTACTCAACTTACGTAATGACTCATGACTGTAAAGGCCACTTATAATGAGTCAGAATCAAATCAAGATGATAAACATACAAAGTCATGCAAATAAATAAAAAGGACTGGCCTATCGTACCACAATCATATATCAACTTTTCTCTCTGCTCTATACGTGTATTTATCCTCGTATAAATTCGCAGTCAGTTATTCTCTGCTTAACATTTCACTATACGCGAAATTTGCTCGACTAACGGTGTAAATATTTTCAATGTTCTGAGATTACTTTAGCGTGTTTGATATATGCGGTCCTTGGGTGTACATTGGTGGGTAAAGACAGCCTGTTTACGTTTAACCGAGCCCCTTCGAATATTTCCCAATAATCGTCATTTTCTCTTCGACAAGTTATTCTTGTCTATTTTTTTACCAAACAATAAAAAATTCACAACGTGCACGGTACAAAGTTATTACCTTAACGGTGAGGTGACCGACGTCCTTCGGCCTCTCAAGGGTGTTGGCTAAAGCGTACTTCTGAAGGAGACGTTCCCGTTCCTGCGGGGTCTCCTCGTGGGCGGCTAGATCGCTTATAGTCTCGCTCGCCGTTGTTCCACTTATCGTCAAGAGCAAAAATATACTGCCAGCACCATCCTCGAGATCGCGCCACAAGCGATGGGTCGTTTCTCGTTCCATACTCGCCAAATCTATCGTCGTTCTTCCCATGAGATCGTCCTGATGACCCTTGTCACGATCCCACACCGTGACTTCAAGCTCTTGGCCCAAATACGGGTCCTCGTACAGGTGCAGGTCGAATTGCTCGAGCCAGACAGGACTCAGTGTCTTGTTGACAACTTTTGATTTGTACTTTTCCGTGCCCAATCTTCGTTGAGGAAGAACGAGGAATTAGAAGAGAGAACGGTCAATATTGAGCTTATCAATGATTCAAGGACACTTCAAGTGGAGAACAAGACAATATTGACTTGCTGATCATGAATATGATAGTGAAAATACCCGCATATAAATACCCGCAATAAAAACTTCCAGTTTATACAGGAAACTGATATACAGGGTGTCCTTCTTATCTCTGCCACCCGAAATAACTCGGTAATTATCGACGTCACAAAAAATATTTCAGACAAAAGTTGTACGGTGTAAAGGTGGCCATCAAATGCAACCAATTTTTTTCTTTCGGTGGAGGCGCTCACTCACAGTGAAAGTCACCTCCACTTTTTTAAATGGAATGGTACATTTTTTCAACCATCTTGTGCAGGACCACAAGCCACATAAAAAACATTAGGGGGTCAAAGTCGCTCAAGGTCCAACATTAAAATGAAATACAAATCTAAATATCTCAGATCACTACCAAATATAATATTTGGTAGTGATGCGAGATATTTATATTTGTATAATCGATACTGACTTTTAAATGACCTTGAACGACTTTGACCCCTTAATGTATTTTATGCGGTTTGAGGTGCTCCACAAGATGGTTGAAAAACAAATGTACCATTCCATTTAAAGCAGTGGAGGTGATCTTCACTGTGCGTCAGCGCCTCCATAGAAAAAAAAAAATTGGTCGCATTTGGTGGCCCCCTTCACAACGTACAACTTTTGTCTGGAACATTTTTTTGCGACGTCGATAATTACCGAGTTATTTCGGGTTGCAAAGATAAGAGGGACACCCTGTATATGTGGGTACACGAAATTCCTAATTTATCGGCGGTATAGGCTTTTCGAAACGTGATAAGTAGTGGATTTTTCACCGCTTTACATTAGAAGAATTTTAGTTTTTATTTTATTCCAATCGGTGGACTGCTTGTGGGTAAATCTGCAAAATCACTCCTCGACACGCATTTTTTTGAAGGGTGGTTTTCACCCTTGAAGCCGTTTTTCCGCCGATGAAACAAAATACGTGTCTAATAGTTTTCAATGCTTTATCATAAACATGAGTTTCAACAAAATCAAAGGCGGTTAAGCGATGTTCCTTCTTAGTAAAACTGCCTCAGTGAGACTTATTGGAACTCTGCTTAGTAGTCGGCCGGCAAGCCACTGCCAAGCGGTTAGCCTTGCAAGCACAGCCTCGCACCCATCGTTTGTCCATTGCTTTTGGTATTTTTATTTTGTTTTCATATACTTTACTGCAATTTGTAGAATTCGTGATCGGCGCATATTATCATGCGCAATAACATCAGGAATGGGTTGGCTGCTAGTAATGAAGGATTGGACCATACGTGGTGCCGTCAAGTAAAAAATGTTTTCGTGACAAACCTAAATTTTACGTAAGGATCCGAAAGGCCGTCGATGTCCATGGGTAACAGATTCTTCGCCTCGACCAGTACGATCGTCACAACCGAGCTCCATATTTGTGACTTGAGCTTCCTGTTAACATCCGCGAGACGACTCGTACGCTGAAAATACTGTGCAGGTAACACTGCGAATTAACTTAAGACGTTACAGTTTGGCGTCAGTGAGAACTGATGCAATTATCACGGAAACGTATCTAAGTCATCTATTATATTAATTCCGACTTGTCCGTTAACCTTGATTGCTGAAGGGTGATGGATTATCCTACGCTTTCCGGAAAATGCTCACCGTAAGAGTCAATCCTTACATTTTCCTGATAAATCCTGGAGCGCAATGAGCCAGGCAAAGTTTGATACATTTGAGGTATTGATGGATTCGATATTTTGCACATTTTTAATAATTTTTCGAAACTTCTACATAGATTGTGATTTTCCTGATAGAAATAGCGGTAGTTTATGCTCATATTTGTATCCTGCAAGAAATGTATGGTGTGTTCAATCATATTTTAAGGGGTCTTCTCACTTTAGACGCGAAAAAAGGCTATTTTTTTATAGGTTTATATTATAGATATTGGTATAAAAGTTGTTACACTTTCGAAATACATAAAAAAAATTATTTATTTATTTACGTCACTATTTATAGATGATAAAAAAATGGTACGTCTGCGCTGTTGATGAAATCGCGGAGATGAATCATCCGAAACAAAAAAAATCGGTTTTAGATTCAGTATGTTAATGGCTATAGCGCATATCATACGACTTTTTATATATGCAAAAATAACAAAATGGCGGACATTATTCGAAAAAAAACGTGTTTTTTCACCGTTTTTGGCAAAAAAATAGTAAATATCAAAATTTAAAAAAATCTTTGATATTCTCTATAGCTATAGTTGTAAAGAACATGTGGTTAACATTTAATAAGGATCGGTTCAGTAGTTTCGAAGATTTTATCAACAAGCCGTCGAAAAACGTTGTTTTGAGAAATACGTGTTTAAAGTTTGTTTGGATTACATAAATACATAAAAAAAACTTTTTTAATGTATTTCGAAAGTGTATTTATTAAGTGTAACAACTTTTTGTCAATATTTATAATATAAACCTATAAAAAAAAATCATGAAAATAGCCTTTTTTAGTGTCTAAATTGAGAAGACCCCTTAACTATATTTCATAATTTCCCTGAGGGGGCAATAATATTTTATAGCCATAGTTTCGACCAGAAGTATAGTACTGCTTATTGATATTTCAGAAGTTGCATGAATTATGCATATATGTTAACCGCAACCACCAATCTTACAAACATACGTTTATTCTTCTTTGCCATACAATATATAGTAGTAGGTTTCCATAAAACGGATATTCTCTGATACTATCAAAAATTTACGTCCCCAAGATTCTAATAGTGAATTGAAATATATACATTGATTAAAAATGTTGTCTGTGATTTGCAACGATGTTTACAGAGATTTGTACCATACGATTTCAAGATACGACCTGCTATATGCACATTTTATGTTATTCAAATGTTGGTACAAGGCACCAATGCCCGTCTACTAAATGCATAGAATATTTCATAAATCCAAAATAAAATAAAAGACGCCCCTGAGAGTTCTCTACATTCTATTATAATTCGCCATTTCCTGACCTCCTGTAATTATTTATTTCGAAGAGCATATTTCGCCTAATCGGAATCGGACCTACAACCTAGCTGCCTACCTTCTACCTATCCTACGCACGTTGCCACTACGCTACCGAGTGCTTCTGGCCTCTTGTGCATAGATGTGGCATAAGGGACAAAAGTAATTCCGGCTGTACTTCCGAATATTACCTAACAATAAAATTTAGGAAAAATGTTTCGCAGATCTTTCTTTTATAACATAAGTCAATGTTTAAATGGATTTTTGGCACATCGCAAATTTAGTACCACATAATAGTGATTCATACCATATTATATGATACAATCTGCTAAATGCATAGCAGTGTGTGTTCTACAAGAACAGAAGTCGAACTACAAGAAGTTTTGACCTAATATCCTATTTTTGCAATGCAACAACATACTACGTAACAGTTTGTGAGACATGCGTAGTTTTTAAAACTATTAAGCTGCGGTTGCTCGCGCTGCAAATGATTTACGTCTTCGCTATAAGTAAACTTTACTATAATTTTTTTCGAACAGTCACTTTTCATAAGGTCTTCTAACAAATTGTACGCGAAAAAGTCAATGTTAACCATATGAATTGTACAAACTTGAAAAAAATAATAGAAGTTTGACTGAACAAAACCTACCATACAACATTGTTATTTGCACGCCGATTTTGTTATAGCACTGAATTAACCATATCTATATTGTCAAGCTTTGTACAATAGTGAATAATCGTTTAGGGGATAATAGATAGTCAAACACGCCACCCAAATCGCATGTTTATGTATACTTTTCGCTTATAGTCGTGTTAACCATATTATGATTGCGGTGTCAATAAATTATAACGACTTTTACTATCCCCTCTTTGACCATGGGCGTTTGTTGTAAATACCATGGACTTTTCTCTCAGTGTACGAATGACATTATACCCTTTGAACGTCTTCGATCTTCTCCATGAAACCACCCCGGAGTTTTTCCAGCAAATCGCTGGCATGGTGCTTCTCGATTTTGTCCGATTTTCCACCCTTTGGCCTGTCCTCCTTCTTCTCTTCGGGGCTCTTCGACCCATCTTCAGGTTTAGGCGATTCGGATGAAGATTCCGTCGAATCCTTGCGTCTGCTTGAATGCAAAGGACTCCCATCTTTCTTCTTCTTGTCTTCTTCCTTGGGCGATTTGTTTACCGCTTCTATGAATATCTCTTGACTCGGTGTCTGATCACCCTCCATGTCATTTTCGTTCTCTTGATTATCCAAAATTTCCGATTCGCTGTCGGAACTTAAGCAACTTGGGGCCATGTCGCTGCCGATTTGTCGCGCAACCGGCGAATTCGTCGACTTTGTCGATTTGCAACGATCGAGTAGCCACGTCTCGATCGGCTGAAGCCAAGGATGTTTTTCCGCAGCATCCTCGAATATCTTCTCGACTCGATCTTCTATGATCTTTTCCATGCCGTCCACTCTTCGCCCGACCGACACTTTCAACGCAGCCGTTCTTGCCTTTCTCCGAGCCCGAATTTCTCGGGCAAGCACGATGCAATCCTTCCTAACGAAATTTCGAGTTTTCGATAATTTTGAAGTCGCGCTCTCGCTCGACAACTTCCGTGGCATCGCTTTTGTCCCGATCACTCGTGTGTCTTTTTTCGTTTCCTCGCGTTCGATGCTCTCATCGTTTTCGTTGATATTCTCAACTTTGCATTCCATTTTGTTCGTTCTATCAACGACCGCGTCAACGTCGTCCAATCGTTTCGTTATCTCCGAGCAACTCTCAATTTCGCTCTCACTCATCTTCACCCACCTCTCGCCAGCTTTTCTCTCAGCTTTCACACCCAAAACACCCTCCAACAATTTTTCACTCATTTTCGTAACTTCGTCCTGCTTTTCCACCCCACCATCACCGTCTGCCACTTCCTGCCCTCCGGTAACCTGCTGCTTTTTATCTCGCCTTTTCACGTACCTAACCGCCAATCCCTCCTGCTCAGGTATCGTTCTGATCTTTTTAGCCTCGTTACCCTTCCTCGAGGCATTTTTTTCCGCTCCACTAGTCGAAGCTTCGTCTTTTCGTTGCTCCATCAAGTTCACTATTCCGCTCGCATCTTCTTTCCCAACAGAGACGATTGTCTCCTTTGATTCCGCAATGACTTTGGTGTTGCTTTCATCATCCACGGATTCGCTGATTAACGAATAATCCGCTGGCGAAGAATCGTTCGGCGGACTTCCCCCATCATTTTGCTTCACGATGGAGTATTTTTTGTGGCGATTCATCGTGCAGGCTTTTGTATTGTCCTCTTCACGTATTTGCCGTTTTCCTTCGCGCCTTTGGGTCACGAGTTAAACACGCGAATTAACCTCGGAGCCACGTCATATATACAATCGCTGTATCTCGGTTATTTACCATCGCAGTCGGTTACGCACAGACGCGGGAAAGAATATCACGTGGCGTTTGTTTTTTTTTTATCAAGAAACGGGGAAGTCCACACGTCGACAGTCCAGGTGTATACGTGTAGATAATAATGACACAGTAGATAACTGGTAATTAGTTTCTTCCGGTGGTGAAGTCGCGCGAACGTTGGGTTTGCGTTTGAGCAGACAACAGTTGTTCGGACAAATGTTGTTTTCGTCCCAGTAATGTAGTGCGGACAATGGTTTGATTAGCTACGCGTGAATGACACTTTTTAGGCCAGTTTGCGAGGTTTGATTGAATCCACTTGCCAATACAGACACTTCGGCTCGTTGTCATAAATATATGTTGAAAACGTCGTGATATCGATACGCGAAATTCCAAAATTAGCTTCCAAATGGATATTTTCGTCTGTATTGCATCGGCAATCTTTTATTTTCGTGTTATTGTCGGTTCAGCTAGCTATTCCGAATATATATTTTTCGTTTTCGTGTTTCTCGTTACACATACGTTTTTTTTTCTCGAGAATTTCAATAATAATCGCGTGGTAAGAATGGAATAAAAATTACGATGTTTTTAATCCTCCCACGTAATTTACGTTCCAGGAGCCACCGGAATATTTGCGTAAGTCTCAAGTTCTCAGAAAAATGGCTAGTCACGTACATCGCGAAAGAAAAGAACGTGTTTTGAAGGACACATGGTTCCTAAAAGAACAAACGTTTAGCCATTGGTGAGAATGCTTTTGGAAGACTCAAACATAAAAAAAAATATATTTTTTTCTTTGCCATTGCGCACGAGAAATTAAAAAATCTGTCACACGATGTCCACCGCACACAGTTTTTATTTACCTTCGCCGATTTCATTTATACGCGCCATGTCGAACATTAATATTTATTCTGGCGCACACACCGAGATCGAACGATATTTTATTTATTCACTTCACGCTACCTAAACTGTCACAGCCGATTAAGTTCACGATATTGGCAAGGAATAAATGCACGAGAGTTTTTTCCACGTTGACTTTTGTACTCGCGTATGTTTCCACGATCCTTCGACGCACAACCGGTGAATGTTGAGTCACACCCGAGAAGATCGCCATCCCATTACGATAAGATACGAAGACGCGGAGAGTGGGGCCGGCGCTTTTGCAGACAGTCGGGGAGAGGGGGAACAATCAGATTTAGAAGGTCAGGAAACCGGCTGAACTCAGTCGTAAATTTAAATCAACGATTTTACCGTCAACAGCCCGACACTCGGTTGGTCCTCGGAAAAATAAACGAAACGTATTTATTTATACGCCTTGTATGAGCACATTTGTCGAAAAAAACGACGCTTTCAACGTCTTGGAAAATGGGGGGCTTTCGGTGGCCGATGTAACGTCAAAATTTAAAAAACTGTCATACCTTTACAGACACATTTTTTAGAGTCGAGAAAATATGGATCAGTTTTCCGCGAGATGAGAAACATTTTCAATTGGCCTCGAAAAGACACGAGGGATTATTGGAAAAGAGAACGTCATTTACTTGGAAATAATATAAAGATTGCAAGTTCCAGATATTATCGTGTTTGTTGAAATAAAAGTATTAGTGGGCCCACGAGAATTTGAGAATTTCATTGACAGATAAATGAATCAACGTTGACATTTCGTTCCTCGCGGAAATTCGACAAAACAAAATGAAATTCCCAAGTGCGAATCGGTTGGGACGAACACTCAGCAGATATTACGAAACTGAACGACGTTCTTCGACGTTCGCCGGACGACTGATGGGAATATACGAGACTCCGAAGTTGGAATTACGATTTCCCCACTTTTCTCATGCCAGCCGACGACAATTGTATTGCCGATCAAAAATCATTCGCATACCGATGCTAAGTACGAAAAAAAAAGACGAACCGTAGCTTATCCGTCGCGCTGCGCACAGGGGAACGAGAAAATAAACTAAAAAGATTTTCCTTTTACTATACACGGCAATAAATAATAGTATAATACAAATTTGTACTGCTTTTATTTATTTAATATCAAGTGCATGCGAGCAGAGGAATTTTATTATTTTTACTTGCCTTTTGCGAGCTGGATTAATTAACGAGGAAGACTTCATAAGTACCTAATTTCGAGAGTTCTTAGTGTTTGTATTTTTTTTTTAGGGAATTCTGCATTGTTTATATTGCTCTTTGCTGTATTGATTTCTGACTGGATACTCGACAGTGATAATTTTTATCTCGTTTCAATGGAAAATGCTTTTTCGATTATGGTCATTTTTTTTTAAATTTGTATGAACGTGGGTTTTCCTACGAAAATAAAAATAAAACAGAATGACGTGAATTTTGAACCACTTTCTGATACTTGCCAAATTCAGTGCAGAACACCTGTGCCTGGAATGCTAATTGAGATGTAAGTTTTATCTCGGTGACGATACATTTATGACGCCAGGCTAAACACATTGCTCCAATATGTATATATGTTTATATATACAGGGTGTTTGGCGCATGGACCAACACAATGTTTTGGGGATTGGTGGGTCATTTGCTAATTTTTTCACGCCTAGATCCTATGTCCTAAGTGTCACGGTAATTGAGATATGATTTTTTTTTCATTTCAATTATTCAAAATTTCGCCTTTTAATCGCCATAACTTTTTTGTTCGTGGTTATAATAGCACGTAATAACTTTTGTTGTATTCTGCAAGGTCTGTTTACTATAAATAAATCATTATTTTGTACAATTTGTTTCATGAAAATGAGTCTTCAGCTTCGAAAGTCTTAAAAATGTGTAAATATATGAAAAATTTCTACTTCTAAATCCATTATAAAAAAAAATTATTCTCTTGATTCTGACCACATAATGAATTATTTCTATGATATGTAACATACCGTTGGAAAGGGTATAAACGAGAGAACTTTTTAAAAGAAAGCTAAGTTCAAAATAGCTTTTAGTGTTTTTTATAATGAATTTAGAAGTTAACATTTTTCATTTACGTATTTTTAAGACTTTGGAAGCTCATGAGTAATTTTTTTGAAACGAATTGTATCAAATAATGATTTATTTATAATAAACATACGTTGCAGAATACAACGAAAGTTTTTTTCGTGCTATTCCAACCACAAACAGAAAAGTTATGACGATTCAAAGGCAACATTTCGGGTAATTAAAAAAAAATAAAAAAAAATCATATCCCAATTACCCTGACACTTAGGACACAGGGTCTAAGGGCGAAAAAACTAGCAAATGACCCCCCCCCCCATCCCCCAAAAATTTGTGTCGGTTCATGCGCCAAACACCCTATACAGGGCTACTGGTTATTGGTAACGATCCCGTGAAAGGGTTGTAGAATGTTTTCCACTATCAAATAACCCAGCAATGCTTTATGCAAAAGTAAACTATTTTCGAAATATTATTATGTTTTTAAAGTGAGGGATAGGCAATTAAAAAAATCGATTCATAAAACTGTTGTATGTAATCAAACTTTTGTATTATTTGTGGTTTGTGGACACAGCAACAAAGAATTATCAAAAATAAAATAAGAATAACCTGGAAATGTTTTTCAATTAGGCGTCACAAACTCTGCAAGTCTAATTATTTTTATTTCATTGTTCATAATTCTTTGTTACTGTGTCGTCAAACTACAAATAATAAAAAAAAGTTCCAGTCCATACAACAGTTGGTTTTTTAAATTAATTTTAACAATTGCCTACCCCTCGCTTAAAAAATAATAAAAATAATAGTATCTCGAAAAAATATATATATACATAAGTGAACATGAATAATTTCACGTAAACTTCCAGCAACCGGGGATGTTTCGACGTTTCGCCCGTGCTGCGCGTCGAATTTGATGGCGGTCGCCCAAATCAGTCACGTAATATCAGCAGGTGCATTTTTTCATGCTCTTAACACCCACACATGCTGGTCATCCACTTTTTCTCGCGGAATGAATTTTTTTCTTACCCAAAGTAACGTTCCCTAAATATTCGAAACAAAAATACATAAATTTCTTTACTTGTAAAACTAACATTCCAATAAAATTGATACCCAGAAGGTTTACTCGTTATTCAGTAAGAGATTCTTTTGTCATAGTGTTTTGCCTACTTATTTATTTATTAACGTGCTTTCTCGAGCTTCAACTCTACCTTCAGTGTAATTTGTAAAAGCTCGGAATTGGCATCGATCGCCCACACTTTCCGTAATGTTGACTCGTATTAACGCGAGGCGAGAGCGCTGAAAAAATTTCAGAAGGATGCTATTTTGAGCTCGAGCCAGAAATGAACGGTTTGAGGAAGTGAGAAAAAAATCATTCACTGAAAACCGCGAAGCGTACCAGCTGCGTAAACCTATTAACGGCGTGTAAGAGGGCGCTCTTTGTATATGTACACTTTGAAATCCCGGTTACCATTCGCGCAGATGCGTCTTTTTAGAGCATATAAAATAAAGCTCTAATCAACGCGACGAACGGGCTTTTTCGTCGATTCACGCGCTCCATAAACTTTTCTTCGGAAATACGAATACAAGACGCGAAGGCAATTACTGTAGGGAATATTTATATGAAGTATTTACAGTAAAAAAAAAATGATCGCGTTCGCAAATGAGGCATTTATTGAAATACTCATTTTCATAGAAGTCATAGACGATAAAAAAAAATAGATATTGAAGTAGGCGTCGTTGGAACGCAGTAATTTTTTTCTTCTAATTGCCAATTTTTTGTGACAGAGCAAAGCTGCAGCCAACTTTTTTTTAAATCCACATTAGAGATCTCCAACCTATATCTATCGAAAATTATTTTGGATAAAGATAAAAATTGAGACAAAAAAAAGAGAAAAATAAATTTTTGTTGCTTTCCAACGATGCAAACTTCAGCAACATTCGAAGAAAATATTTGTCGAAACGTTAATTATTCTATATCTATCGAAAATTATTTTGGACAGGAATAAAAATTGAGAGAAAAAAATTAATTTCTTGCTTTCCAACGATTCAAACTGTAGCAACATTTGACGAAAATATTTGTCGAAATGTTCACAATTCTCGAGTTCAGTCGCATCGATCCACGTTTCGTTGATCTCAGTGGATTTTTGTTTTGGGGTCGCATGGATTTTTTATCACAGCAGACAAAGGGATAGATCGAAGAAATGATATTGAAGTTTGCTTCGTTGGAACGCAACGAAGATATTGTTTTTCTAGTTCCCAATTTCTTTTTGACAGAGCACAGCTGCGGCAAACTCTTTTTAAAACCCACGTTAGAGATTTCCAACCTATATCTATCGAAAATTATTTTGGATTACGATGAAAATTGAAACAAAAAAGAGAAAAAGAATTTTTTCTTGCTTTCCAACGACGCAAACTTTAGCAACATCCGAAGAAAATATTTGTCGAAACGTTCACAATTCTCGAGCTCAGTCATATCGAGCCACGTTTCGTTCGCCTCGATGGATTTTTGTTTTTGGGGTCACATGGATTTTCGATCAGCGAGGATTCGCGAATAAACGTCTTCGTAAAAAATTCAAGAAGCGCGACTTAAAAAGAAATTGAGAATTAAAAAATGGCGAATGAGCATCTTTTTGGACCGGAAGGTCTACTCCTCCCTGCGCCTGGCCTCATTAAGGGTGCACACCAATTTTCAATTTGAAGAGTCCAATAGTGTCACTCGATAAATCCCTATTCCCCTACAGGGCTTCTATTTTTCAGAAAATAACCTAGAGAATCGGCAAAAAAAATAACTCAAAAAGGAAACAATATAGCGATATACTTCTTCAAATGGAAGAAGGCGTCATCTACAAAAAAAATCGAAAATGCGTTTTTGGTACCGTTGAAAGCAGACAAAATTCCCCATCGTTCTGTATAGTAAAGAGCATTTTCGATTTTTTTTTGTAAATGTCGCCTTCTTCCATATGATGGCGTACAGCTGTGGATGAACATCGCAGAAAATTTATCATTTTCTGCCCGAATTAAATTGTCGAACAATGTTTCAATTTTTTTGCGACAGCTGATCCATCAGCGTACCTACGTTTATTTGAAGGTCAATTTTTGCATCTACATTGACCATTTTATTTAAGCGAAAAATCTTTTTTCGACAAGTGCCAAAATTGTCGAGGAAGTCCGCGCGGAGCTGGCTCGGTTAAAGGTCTATCCTCGACGAGGTGCATGAGTATATAAGCGACGATCAAATAAAAGGAACACGACGGACGAAATTTGATAAGAACTTTTGATTAGTCGCCTGAGAGCAGATGTCAATTCTATTACGGCCTCTCTCTCTCTCTCTCTCTCTCTCTCTCTCTCTCTCTCTCATTTTCGCTCTGTTGAACACACGCATACACTCACACTTGCCCACAGATTATTGACAAGCCTATACACACTTCAAAGTATCATACGTATATTAATAGCAGCGAAGCCGGCTGCACGTCCAAGAAAAGTTACGATGATAAGACGGCCTGAACGAATCGTCCTATATCGTATCTACTCGTTGGGCCGCCAACTTCGCTTACGTTTGTTCCCGTTCAATGACTAAAAAACATACACGAATCATTGCACCAAACACCCCACTGTTGATGTATTCATTTTCGCAATTATTTTTTATTTTTAGCCAATTATAAGAAAATTAATTACTCCCCAATAGGAAGATGAGAAAAATATTTTTGCAGCGGAATTGCCGTTTAAAAATATGAAAAATAGTATTTTTTTATTTTATTTTATTATTCTACAGATCTATCTGAATACGTATGTGAAAATCATTCAATAATACTCATTAAAGTAGCAGAGTTGTAGAAATTATAAATAGCTCGGGGAGCACGGTCGAGATGCAGCAACTTTAAGGTATTCCTTCAAGAACCCGAATATTTAACAATCAAATGATTTTCGTGTATAATCAACGAAAAATACATGCCGGTATACTGGTAAAATTTCAAGCCAATTTACCGAACGTTTAACGAAAAATTACGGCTCTAAAAATCGTCTCATTTACACGGCGCTAAATAACTCTAGATGCTGATATAAACTACACACGCGAGTAAGAAAAACTAAAGATTCCGTAACGATAATGAAAACAGGAGGTCACCGAATGTTTGAAGAAAAATTAATTATAAAACTTCAAAATGTGCCTAGCGGAAGAATTTTCGTAGCCGCAACTTTTCAGAGAACATGTAAAAATGTCTAAATCTACTAAAATTGCGCGAAATTTTTTATTCCCTTTATCGTTGGGTATAATAATTGATTGTGACTTTTTTTTATCAAACGCCACAGTTATTTACCAATGATTCAAAAAGGCCTCCGTACGCTCCCAAAAAAAAACGGCCCTTCGTGAAAGGAATACCTTAAACGCGTTCTTCTCGAAACTGTATTTCAAATCGGCAACCATGACATCTCGATAACCAATTGGCCGATTGGACTCAGATTTAACATACACCTTCAGTAGACTGCTCTCCAACGTTGGTTAGCAGAATTGAGTCGAAATTATTCTTTTTTTTTCAGATAAGTCGAAGGATAGTCAGAAAAATAGCAAAAATTGACAATCCAAGTTTAGTATGACACGACTATGATTTTTTTTGCTGAATTTGCTACCAATCATCACAACACTCATACAGATTAAGAATATGTTTGATTTTTTTCGTATTCATACAACGTCCACAACACTGGTCGCCAATTGAGTGCGTTTCCCGCGACCCATTGTAAAATAACGTACAAAAGTACATGATAATATTTTTATTTTTTTCACTTTGTACATGTTCTTGAAGGATCAATAAACATGTGTAAAAAAGTGTTGAGAAGGAAAAATCGAGCAGTTGAACCATTCGCGGTCACACGTGCTCGCTCTAACACGCTGGTCGCAGGGGGTCGCAATGACCCCAGCCATGTTTCAAACGATTGCCGCGTTAAGCGTATCGTTCCGAATGACCCATAAAAATTCAGGATATTAGTTTGAACATTCTAGAATGTAGCATTCTCGGTACTATATTTTAAACGAATTTTAAAATGGCGAAAAAAAAATCAGCAAGGTATCAATGCGTAAAAATCCCGTTTTTATTAAACAATCAAAATAAAATAACTCTGGCAATTGTCAATTTTTTCATACCATTTTAGGGATATACTCTTAACATTTGAAAGGTTAAGGGAAAAAATGCCTCCACGTCCGACCCCCGTCCGTACTTGCAAAGGGTACACCGATAGAAGTCAGGCCAGTGGCCTTTGCCGCCAACAACTTATAATAGTAATTTTCCTTTAATGTTGCGCTTGGGGTCATTTTGACCCCGAGCGACCGCGAAGCGTTAAAGGTTATTCCATCCTAAAAATGACCTCTAAAACAGTACTTTAAATAAGAATACCACCCTAAAACCATCAGTGGCAGATCTAAGTAACAAACCGATACTCAAATACGTATCATTTTGTTAATTCCACACATCCCTTTAATAATACAATTCCAGCAATCTGCTATTGGAAAAATATCATTAATAGTTATCAGCCACCAGAAAGTGGACTCAACTTTTGTCATCTCCATTTTAGAAATTGGAATGGATAGATTGAAAAAGGACGAATTCAGCAGATCATCAAAAATATCAATGGATGTGCACCACGAGTTTTAAAAAATCGTGGAAAAGGCGACTGTGAAGTTCACATTTTAAGCGCCTATTATCAATAAACCAAATTTTTTCCCGTTTATGAATGAATGAGTTAGAAGTCGAGCATACGCTCGAAATATCGTACATTCCGCATTATTGCAGATCATGAAAGTGTTGTTCGTCGTGTAAAGCGGAGACGCTGCCAAGTCACTCGACTGTGCGAACAGGTATAAATTCCGTACTTTTTTTTTGTGTCCGATACACGAAGCTTTGTAGAATAGGCGAGGGCATTACGTCTGAACAAACCGATAAAAACTCATACGGGCATCGGAGACAGCGAAATGGAACGAAATAAAAAGAGAGGAGAACCGAGAGAGGGAGGGGGGAGAGCACGCAACAATTTAAAGTCACGATACCACGTGTACGCGTATGCAAATGTACGCCAACCATGAATACATGCCTCGCTTTTCACGGTGAATTGACGTAGCTGTGTGACTCTCATCAGTCTTTCCTGCCACATGCGAACGGGAAAAAAATCCCAGCGAGTATAAAAAGTACAAAAGTAATTCAGTTCAAGGATGTGTTGTACTGAAGAGTAACATCCTCAAACAGCTGTTTCTCCTTTACCACTGCTCGTAGACGGTTGGAACTTTCAACGAAATACCATCGTTCGAAAGAACAACTGTTGATCGTTTTGTTCGTGATCTACCGTAAGCTTTGAGGCGATGCCCAGGGCTTTTTACTGCTGAGTAGAGCTTGTGACACATTTGATTAATTCTCCAGGTTCAGATAAAGATAGAAACTTTGGATGACATTCTTTGTGATACAAAAACGTAGGCATGTTTTGGACAGCCGGAGGGTTTTTCGAGAATCCTGGACTTTTTTGGAGTCAGACCTTGGTCAACACTCCTGAGGCTGCAATTAAAGGGTTACGTGGGTTTAAAAAAAAATCCATTTTTTTCAAATTTCATTATCTAACAGTAAAATATGTGTAGAATATTCTCTCAAAGTTTTAAGTCAATTGGTGTAAAAGTCTAGGAGACAGAGAGCCTTTGGGAATTCCCCCCGTTGGGAAAAACCGACTGGGAGCGACGAAGGTAAACGCATTTTTCTCAAAACACGATTTTTCAAGTCGGTGGACACGATTTCTTAAAATCTAATGCACCGATCTTATTGGGATTTTGTACACTTCAAAATAGCATTGACTAGTGATTGAACGAAGGTTTTTTTTCGACTACAACTAATTTTACAAGGCTATACGTAGTGTAAATTGTACCAAAAATTGAACTATTTTGCATACAAATTTGCCAAAAATTCAATTAAAAAAAATTCTTCGTTCAATGATGAGCTATACTTGCATGCTACGAGAAAAAAAGTGTTTTTTTTTAATTTCAGATAAAGCTATCATGAGTTATCCTGACCACCACGAGGACACTTTTCTAAGGGTCTCCGGAAACCAGATCCCACCGGCTGAATTTCCCAAATTTTTGGATGAATTTTTTCTTTAATATTGTTGAAATGTTGCTCTTTTGTTTGCTTAACATTTTGAATAAAATAAATTATATATTATATATTTTTTTCTAATAGAGAAAATATGCTTTTTGGCTTCAAAACCCAAGTAACCCCTTAATTGAATCCCAAGGGATTTTACCCGTCATCATTCGATTGCTTGATGCTACTTAGCTGTTCCTTGAGGAGTCTATGGAGAAGCCATGCTGCCTAAGAAAAATAGCAAAATAAACACTCATTGAATTAGTCCCTTTCTGATTTAAGGGAGACTTTGTCCTTTGTGCCCAGCGGGAGATGTTAGCGGCTCAACATGAGCAGCTAGAAGAAAAGGAGGGATGCCTCTATGGACCAGGCATTGCCGATTAGCGGTAATTATAAACACATTTGTGTAAACACATTACAAAACTTTAAACGCGTTTTTCTCGAAAACACGTTTTTAAAAATGGCTGACATTCTCCTGACCGCTGTAATTAACATATCGATCTGAAATTTGGAGAGCATACTCAGAAAATATTTCTTCATGGAATGACGGATCGTTTTTTCGATAGATACGTTTTTGCATTTATTATTTATCTTTTTATGCGAAAAAAACGCGAAAATTCGATTTCTTTTTTTAATTGCCGCCATTTTCTGAAATTTGTACTAAACGAAAACCCATCCGTCATTCCATGACCAAAGGGTCACAGATTGATAATATGCTTTGAATTTGTATTTCAGATCAACAAAGAGGGGGAAGTGATGTCAGCCGTTTACCTCCCGCGATTTGAGGACCTGTTTTCGCGGAGCTGCAACGGCCGCCATTTTGGTTTTTTTTTTTAAATTTTTTTTTAACGTTCTGTATATCATGAATAAAAGCAAGAAAAAACCGCACTCAAAAAGCTTTACTCGTTTCCTTTAAAAAAAATAAAATGTAAACACCTGAAATATGGCACTCCAAGGACAAAATCTCCCTTAAACTTTGAGAGTTTTTATATTGCATTCCTGAGGAAATTTGAGGAACGAATGGTGACGAACCGGTGCAGCCATTGTCGTAGGGAACCAATTGGATTCCCATATTTGTTTCCACTTCCTGATAGGGACCACTCGCATTGGATCCCTATGCTAAAACGGCACGATTCTCATCGGGATCAGTGTTGCCAGAGTGAGCTATCGTTTGGTACTAGACGGCGGCGCCAAACCGAAACAACTTTTGAATTTTCGTACTAAATTGGCGGTCATCAATGTTTTTCATGGTTTTCACCAATGTTTGAGTTTTTTTTCTCATTAGGGTACTGAAATAATGAAAAACGTAATAAATTTACGAAAGGCGCACTGACGTACTAAATACTTTGTAAACGTACCAGATTTATAACAATTGTACTAAACTGGCAACATTGATCGGGATTGCCCATTGAGATCCAATGTACGAATCCACTTTGAATCCTAAAGGGCTCCCGCACTATTGAACAGAATCCCATACGATTCTTGATGGATCCTATCGCATTCTGTACATTGAATTTTCTAAACAAAATATATAGATATACAAAATGAGTAGATCTTAAAAAAGTATAGCTCTTATCTTCAAAAAGTGTAAATCGCTGAAAAAAGAATATCTTAAAAATCGATATGAATCACATGGCTGATAATCCACTGTTATCATCGTTCGTTATTTATTTCACTGCACTTTGACATAATATCACCACGCACGTACACACTCGCGAATCGTACAAGTTATGTTTCGAAACGTCGAGTAAAAACGCCGGGAAAAACCTCGTGACTTTTCACATACTTTCGATTCGAACGTGGTAAGAGTTCTCAAACGGCGTTCATCGGGGTACAGTGCAGAATCCAATTGAATCCCAATGAGGACTCCCTATGTGCAGTGTCCGTAACAAATCCCTATAGAGATGTGGGTGCATGTTGGAACTCCGCAAAAAATGTATGCACATGATCACGAAAGGATATCTTTTTTTTAATTTTCAGCACATTCCGATTGAGAATATAAAATAAAAAATTCTCAAATGATGTCAATCGGGAACTAGCGCGTAATCCACTTGAATTTCTTTGTGGAGTCCCTATCAAATCCCTATAAGGATGTGTTAGGATCCGGGAACTTCCGAACAAATTTCTGCGGAGGAATAATTGGGCGAGGAATTAAATTTAAGGGGGGAGATAACTTTAGGCGAGATACAAATTTGCTGATTTTCGGGATTTTTAAAAAGCAAATATTTATTTATCATTTTCGAGACTAGGGGTATGTTTTATTCACTACTTTTGGCTAATACATGGTATTTTTTATAATCTTTAAGAATGGCGTGCTCTAAACTGCATTTTCAAAACTGGCGTGACGTATAGCTAAATAACTAATCGACTGATTCTGATGAAATGCTGTGTAACTATTTATAACCTTGTTGTCTAAAATATGAACCTAAATGTTTTTGGAAATTAAAAAAAGTCTTTTTTAATGCAAAATCTAGCCATTTTTTCGGAAAACTCAATCTCTTTGTTGCATAGGGTACCATTTCATTGATTTCCAACATTTCTCACTTTTTCTTGGTTCACGTTCTGCGTATGAGAGTTAACGAAAGAAAAATCGTTCAAGAAATCAACATTCGCCGCAACCCGTTTAGAAGACCGTGTCATCACCTCCGCCATTTTGAAGATTAATTAAAACCCAAACATACCCCAAGTCTAAGAAATGCTGAAGAAATCTTTCCTTTAAAAAAAAATCATCAAAATCAGAATTTTTTCCTCCCCTAAAGGTATCTCCCCCCTCAAGTAACTAGCGTGCTCTACGGACCTGGGCATCATTACGTTGTAGAAGATTAAAAATGCTAAGCGTTGCAAAGGAATATCCTGACCGCGAATCTCCATTCTCAGCTACGCTAAGTTTCGCGGTTCATTGAAGAATCGTAAAACTTGCCGGCTCTTTTTCAGCCGCCTGCGGAATGGGGGAACGTTTCAAAGCTTCGTCAAACTTCCAAATCTATTCGCGTTCGCTACTTTGCTGCCTAAAATAGCTACAAAGAGGCCGTGCAGCGACGAATGTTAATTGCAGCATGGATAAATAACGAATGTACCTGCTCTTTTTCCTGTTGATTCCGTGGCCAAAGCGTCACCGTCAGAAATAACTCGCCGAGATGTTGACGGGGTCTCGCCGGATCCTTGAGCTCCAGGACGACATCGTGCGCGTGGCCCAGATCCAATTGGACCAGGTCTAGCTGGGCGGCTCCCATGAAGTCGTCCTGGAGGCCCCAGTCGTAGTCGAAGACCTGAAACGACCGACACAATACATTTAGCAAAAAAAAAAAAAAAACGTCACGTCTTCAACGAATTCAAAATTTCATAGAAAATATATGACAAGTTATTGCATTTCCAGTTCTTTTGGCTCTCTGCTTGTGTTCAACTTATAGACAGCCATCAGAAAAAAAAGTACACAATTAAACGTGCAAATTTTTATTTCGCTCGATTTAATTTAAATATCGAATGCACGTTGTTGAATTTAAGAGATTGCGTATGGTTCGGAACGTGAAATAGTAAAACAAAGGTCTACGAAAATAGCCTTTAGAAAATTTAATTGATTAAAAATTGAAAAGTGTAAATACTCATGAGTGGTAGGGACGATTGAGATTTGCGCATAATTAAAATAATAACGTAATTGACAAAGTATATTAATCAAAGTAATAGCGTAATTGGTAATCTTTCTATACATACAAATAAACATGTCCTGACTAATTCATCAACGCCGAGCCAAAACCGTTGAAGCTAATTACATGCAATTTGGACAGTAGGTCGCTTTTGTGACGTCAGCGCCCACTCAGAAGGGATTTTTTGAAATTCAACCCTTATGGGGAGAAAAGGGTTCGCAAAGTTTATATGGAAATGAAAAAAATCTGGTCGGATTTACTTGAAAATTAGTATTCGTGTTTTTTGACACAATTAATAAAACACGTATTTCAGGGTTTTTAGAAATTCAACCCCTAAGGGAAGGAAGAGGCCGGCCAAGTTTGTATGTAAAATAAAAAAATCCGGTCAGAAGATTTACATGAAACTTAGCATCAAATATCGTCAACACAATTAATAAAACACGTATTTTAGCGTTTTTCGAAATTCAACCCCTAAACGAAAGGGGGTGGCAAAGTTTGTACGGAAAATAAAACAATCGGGTCAAATTTACTTGATACTTTGTATTACTACTCCCAAACACAATTAAAGAATTTTCAGCGTTCTTGGAAATTCAATCCTTAAGGTGGGAGCCGGAATTTGAAGGTTAAAAAAAGCGTTTTTTTCGGTCATTTTTTTAGAAGTGTAAAAAATAAATGAGCCCAATAAACATTGAGATATCTTTTCATATATATTTGAAACGTATAAAAAATAGTTTTCAACATGAAACAATAAATGATTGTTGATTTATCATCCTATGCCATGTGCGTCTTGCCGCTGCAGTCCCCAATCGGCGAGAAAGATGCAGCTCGTAATTCTTGACTGAACCAAATAAACCAATAAACTGTTCAATTGTCATATATTTTTCTTCTGGGCGAATTAAGAAAAAGCTGAAAAAATCGTAAAATTGTAACTTTTCTCAAATTTAAAAAAAAATGTGTTAAAAAAACACGTTAACTTGCTATAAAAATTATTTAAATAAAAAGATTTTTTCAATTCACTTAAAAGAGATTTTAATACTGAAGAAAAAAACTTTGGTCTGATTCAATAGGTCGTTTAGTTTTTTTGCTATCACGCCTGCCAATTTGGAAAAATCGTGGAAATGAAAACTGGGGAAAACGCGCTTCAAAGTTTTCCATAGGAGGAAATATCAATCGTTTCATTGCTTTTGGCCTTGTAACTTCAAAAATATTAACAATTGGCCTCTGCAACTTTGTGAATATATTCTTGGATAGTTTATCTACCGATTTAAGCAATAAAAAAACCATTTTTCGAACCTTCTAATCCAGACCTTAAGGGAAAAAGGGGGTGGCAAAGTTTGTATGGTAAACGAAATATCTGTCCAGATGTACTTGAAAGTTATGCTAGTATAAATGCTCTTCAACACAATTCTAAGTCTTCCTAATTGAAACATTTTAAGAGCACATTTCATTAAGGAGCATTCAACACAAATCTACGCGAGCGAAGCCGCGGGCGAAAAGCCAGTATTTCATTAATGTGAAAAAAAAATCTCGCATTACCTTGATGTTGAGCGGTTGGAATGGGTCCTCGATTGGTAGAGTGACGCTTTCATCCCACACGGGATTCAATTCCCGATGGACTGTGCGAGACTTATGAAGGAGGCGACCCGAGCACTTGATCTTCACATACGGATCGCTGGCGCCTGTTTGCAATTTTCACAGAATTCCAAAAGCTCAAATACACATGCGAAAATAATCATTAAAAAAATTCAACCAGTCAGTCGAGTTTGCGAAAATTTTTAAACGTGCCACTAATAAACCCGCACTTGGCGAAGGAGACGGAATATCAATAAAATAAACAGATGTTCATGTGCGTTGTCGGAGTCTCAATTTCCAATAATCTTCGACTGCGCGGTCGAGAAATCAATTTCGAGCGCTGATTCAACGCGGTCCACGTAGCGAGGTGGCTATTTTTAAAATTCACACATTTCGCAGTGACAAAGAAGAGCATTGGATTGGCCTCGATTACGTCCAATGATCGTTGGTCATTGCGAAGCAAGCCAGGGATGACAGTATCAAGAAAAAATAGGTCAGGTAAAAGAAAAATGAAGAGAAGCTAAGAGAGAAGTCGATTGAAGATGGGAGAAGTAAAAACAGGCCGTGAACTCTCACCGCATCGATCCATCGCGACGAGATTAGCTCCTCTTCTGATATGCAGTCGTAATTGGAAGAAGGCATGCTGACGTAGCGCCAATTCCCGTCGTCGGGCTGTTTCGTCCTGAGAGGAAGTTATCAGGGATTCCCCGGCGGTGCTCTTGTTTTCGTCGTTATCGGTGTGCATGGTACCGTCTCTCGTGTAACGCTGGTAGCTTAGTGAGCCTCTGGATGAACCGTCGCTGCATCTCCCAGGACTATCCTCTCCAACGTTTCTCACCCTGTCCCTGTTGCCTCGAGCCAGGGGGGATTCTGCACACACTGCGCGTCGTTTACTTTTTTCTCATTTTTTTTTTTTTTTTTACGTATGGTTGGGCGATTTTATTTTGGCAATGACAGCACACGGGACACAGCATCAGTGTCGAATTAATTTTAACTTTTTTTTCTCTTTCACGCGCTCTGTCAACTTGGGGAAGGAAGAGGAAGGTTGTCTTTTCTCTTTCGGGTAAGACTGAAGACATTTTTTTGCCATAGCTTCGAAAGGTTGGAGAAGAACGCTTGATTAAGATCGTCTCTGGATGATTGAGACAGTGTCTCGCCGGACTCTGTGGAAATTATAGTAGCTCGGGGAGCGAGGTCTTTGCAGCCACTTTAAGGGGGTTTTCTCACTTTAGATGCTATTTTCTTGAATTGTTTGATAGGCTTATGTGATAGGTATTAATATAAAAGTTGTTACACTTAATAAATACACTTTCGAAATACGTTAAACATTTTTTTATGTATTTATGCAACCCAAACAAACTTTAAACGGGTTTTTTTTTTCGAAAAAAACGTTTTTCGACAAAATCTTCGTTTGTCGATAAAATCTTCGAACTACTACTACTACGAACTAGTGAACCAATCCTCATGAAATTTTAAGCACATATTCTGTACAAATATAGTTATAATATATCGCATATCAATGATTTTTTTAAATTTTGATATTTACTATTTGCGCTATAGCCAGTAAAATACTGAATCTAAAACCATTTGATTTTTTTGTTTCGGATGATCCACGTCCGAGATTTCATCAGCAGTGCGGACCTATCTTTTTTTAGGACATTTTTTTAAGTACCTTTTTCGTCTATAAACAGTGGCTTAAATAAATAATCTTTCGTTTTTATATATTTCGAAAGTGTATTTATCAAGTGTAACAACTTTTATATCAATATCTACAATATAAACATTTCGAAAAAAATGCATGAAAATAGCCTTTTTAGCGTCTAAAGTGAGAAGACCCCTCAAGGTATTCCTTTTACGAGGCGGAATATTTAACAATTAAATGATTTTCGTCTATCATCAAGTAAAAGTACATGCCGGTATACCGGTAAAATTTCAAGCCAAGTCACCGAACTTTTAATGAAAAATTACGGCTCTAAAGATCGTCTCATTTATACGGCGCTTTATGGAGATGATACGCTGGCCACATTGCTATCTAATAATTTATACACTAACAAGGAACATCACTTTGGTGTCCTCCTCCGATTTTGTTGAAACTTTTTTATGTGGAAGAGTATCAAAAAATAAGAGACGCGTATTTTTTTTTAATCGGCGCCAAACGGTTTTAAGGGGTGAATCGCACCCTCAAAAATGGGGATGTTTTTCGTTTTTCGTCGGTAACTTTCTAACGGTACGAGATGTAAAAAAAATTCAAATTGCAACAACCTTTAGTTTTTCGCGTACTATACATTGGAAATGCGAACGATGCAGATAACAACAAATTTCATATTGTTTATAGCAAAAGTGCAATTTTTTTATACGTATCTCTGAGAAGTTTTAATCGATTGGGATATAAATTTGCATACACGTAGAGAATGGGAAGGTCGCGGATACGTGTTTTTTCTTTTCCCGATATCTCAAAACTGAAAGGTTGAAACTGCCCTTCGATTTCTTAGCCAAGAGCATCGTATAAACAGCTAGCCTTTTGGCATTCCGGGCTAAATTCACGTCAATATAAGTTCGTTTGTGTATTTGTTTGCGATTGCATATTTCCCCTCGTATGAAAAAAAATTAAGGGATGAACCCCTGCGTTTATCTTTTTCCCACCCTATATCAGAGAGGGGTGGACTTAGTTGAAGGAAACATGTTTTATTTTAATGAGAACACAAAAATATAATTGACGTGTTATTGCATTTTTTTCCAAATAGCAACCTTAAGGGGGTAAACTACCCTCTACCTGAACTTCCTTACCGCAGTCGTTTTTCCCTGTTTGACAAGTCTTTGCTGATTCAAAATATTTCTACCAACTCCGAATCGACGTTTCCTCATGTTACGAAATCACTATGAGACCCTGAGAGGGTAATCCAGCCCCTCTCTATTTTCCTTTTCATTGTCGATTAAAAAATTTGCCACTCTATGTTGATAAATCTGCTTTCCCTCCGGTGGTCTAAATCTACTAAATTTGGGTATAATAATTGATTGTGACGTATTTTTTATTAAGTGCCACGGCAATTTACCAATGATTCGGAAAAGCCTCCTTATGCCCCCAAAAAATACGGCCCTCCGTGAAAGGGATACATTAAGGGGTAACACCTAATTGGCAGCCCCAAATTGGAATTTTGGAGGCTGCTACCTCTGCAAAAGGTTTGCTCTATGGTCCGGGCATCGATGACTCCAATTACAGGTAATACATTACATTTTATCAATACATATATACCTGACGTAAAACTTTGAACGCGTTTTTCTCGGAATGACTTTTTCAGAATCGGTGACCAAAATATCTCAAAAACAACTGAACCGATCTGCTTCAAATTTCACAGACATTTCTTATAAATCAAAAGGCAGTCCTTAATCGAAGGATTTTTTTCAATGCATACTTTTTTCATATCACGGAAAATAGAGTGTTTTTGTTTTTCACCGAAATTACGACGATCACTTTCGATCGGCGACCATTTTTTCAAAAATCATTATTTTATTGAATCCTTTGATTAAGGACTAGATAATACGGTACAAAAACTAAATTCATTTGGTTTTTCAACTTCAGATGATTTGTTCCCGAGCGATGACCTTTTTTGTACAGCGGTCTGTGCAATTTACTGTATCTCCGTCATTTATAAATATTTCCCAATAAAAAAATTGTCAAAGATACTTGAAATGATACCCTTCACTATGAAAAAAAAACATTTAAAACCTGCAGCGATTAAAAAAAAAAAAATTACGAAAACACCTCTATTCCGGCCGCGAACTAGGTGTAACCCGTTAAAGGCGTTTTTCTCGAAACTATTTTTCAAATTTGCAACCACAATATCTCAATAACCAATTGGCCGATTGAGCTCGGACTTGGCATACGCCTTCAGTAGACTGCTCTTCAACGTCGGTAGCGGAATTGAGTCGAAATTATTCTCTTTTTTCTTATAACTCGTAGACTGGTCAGAAAAATAGAAGAAATTGACTATCAAAGTTTAGTATGCCACCATTCTGAATTTTCTTTTTTGGGAAGACCGAAGAGATTTTTTGCCATAGTTTCCAAAGGTTGGAGAAGTGCGGTAAATTAGGATCGTACCTGGACGATTGAGACAATGTCTCGCTGGACTCTGCGTGGCCGACGAGCTTCGACTGTGCTCCGACGAGTAATCGGCCGCATAATCGGACTCGACGCCCACGTGTCTGTTCGGCGATTCGCCCGAATTCAACGCGTTTCCCATCCCATCCTTCAACTTTTTTCTCTCTTTGCTTCTGCCCCGGACCCATCGGCTCTTGAGAGTGGCGAAAAAAGTTTGGGTACGCTGAGCAACCGACGAGTAACGATGATGATGATGGTGGTGGTGATGGTCGTAATGATGCGAGGACTCGTTGTTGTGACTGTCACCCGAGGCCTGCTGAGACCCACGACCGCGAAGCGATGGTGAATTTTCGCGTTTGTTCACCCTCAGCTCTGTGGCGCTTCTCGACAGTGGTCTACTGCCGTTCAAATTCAATCCTGATCTTGATTCTGAACCAGACTGATCTGCAAAAAATTACACTATTTATCCGTTCTTCATGTGGCGGAGAGTACAATCGAAATGTCATCTGTATGGTAAACGTCAGATCGATACAACAAATTCAAATGATCCTGTGCCCATATTGGATGAAATAAGGTAATTTGAACTATTGTTTCACGTTTTCGAAATTTACAATTCCCGCCAAAAAATGAGTCTCGTATGCACTATAATTCCTTGTAGCATAAAAACCAAATAAACAGCGAAGTGTTACATTTTCTGAATAATTTATTATAATAATTTTTAAGAAACACCAATTAGACTAAATGTGTTATTATGTATTATTATGTATTATTGTATTATGACGTCGATCGTCACTGAGTACAACTACGATTGGTCCGCAGTTTGTCTAACGAGACCAAGTGTGGGTCGCATTACAATGCGCGGTAAACAGCTGCCATTTCAGTTTTACGAATAGAACGACCTATAATTTTGTTTACGGACGAGAGCTTTAAAGAAATATTTTATGAATTCAAAGATTATAATTCTTGGGTTAGAAGTGTGAGGTAAATTTGAAAAATCTGTTTCTAAAGAAAAAAAGGTGAATCGTTTTGAAAATTTTACAAGCCTCAAATTTATGAGTGAGATTTTTAAAAAAGTTGGCGAAAATTGGACATTTCGAAGGTCTTGAGCGACCACTTATTTTTCATTGGCCAGCTAGAGCTTTGGCGAGGTTAATTTAAACATTATAAAGCGTAAAATTCATGGGTGAGAAGTGGACGAAAAAAATCGATTTTTTAAAAAAAAATTGAATTTTTGGGAGGCTTGAGCGACCTCTAAATATTTTTTGATCGCTCGCAGCTTTCGCGACCATTTTTTCCCTTTGAAGACGATAATCGGATGGTGAGAAAAATGAAAAAAAAATAGAGAGCTCAAATTTGTGCCACCCTAGTGTCACAAATACACAATACATTTGTGCCACCCTAGTGTCACAATACATTTGTATAGTCACAATACATTTGTGCGACCCTAGTGTCACAAATACACTGGAATACGGTCTTGAGACGGCTGTGGACGCAACGGAAGTTAGGTTGGATTAGCAAAATGCGGGTAGGGAGCGCGATGGGAAAGTGTTCAATTGTGAAGGGTAACAATTGAACGTGAAAACCCGCAAGGGTATAGGAAATAAATATTCGCATCAACGGGAAATAAATGTTTGCATCAACAAGAAATAAATATTTGCATCAAACGAATAACAATACACGATGATTTCTGAAAAATACTAACTACGCAAAGATCATGAGAAAGAATCATGAGTAGTTTTTTTTTCGTTAACGCTTCGTTACTTCGTAGATATTTCGAGACTGGGCCTTTCAATATATTTTTACACGATGGCGCAACAAATTTGGCTGTTTTTCACGTAGTTTATGTCGAGCAATCTATTGAGCGATTGACGTCGAGACACCTATCGATCTCTTCAAACAAATTACAATGAAAGAGCTGAAGAATCCTTCACATTAAACAATTGTGTCCTCGTTTATTCGTACTTTTTTTGTTCGCTCGATGGAAATGTATTTTTTTTTACATTTGAGGCAGTCATCTCATGTGACAGGTCCAGAAAATCGAAAAAATTATTTTTTCACACACTGCCAAGAATGTTTGCGTGTTATATGGACCCGGCATAGCAGACAGGTGATGTAACATTTTCTTCTTGTATATCGTACTTGAAATTTTAACCGTGTTTTTCTCGAAATTGTATTTTTCAAATTGGCTTCCATGGTATCTCAAAAACCATTGAACGGATTTCGCTCAAATTTTTATGGTATAATCAGCACATCTACAGTTCTCACCCGAACTAGAATATTTCTGATATCTGGCATAGTTTTTGATTTTGAAATTTCAGATCAGTAAAACCTCTTTTTTTACACATGAGTGTCTTCCGAACGGTGTAAAGTCGATTCGAGTCGTTATTTTTATTAGATAAAATTCTGAGGGACTGTAAAAATGTTGATAAATGTGTGGTAAAAATTCGAAGATAGTGTGTTTTAATGGTTCATCAAAAACAATTACCAAAAAGAGCGGAAAAAAATAGCTGTCGCATGGGATGACACCGTTAACATTCGCAGCATTCAAGGCAAACTAATTAGAGACTCACCGGGCACCACCTCGCCGTCCTCCGATCCGGCGAGGAGTTCGACGCTCTTGCTCATCTTTTGTCCAATTGATGTTGTCCGATCGTCCGTTTCTTCGAGTTTTCCTCAATCGCGACAGCCACTGTCGCACCGAGCCACGAGTCCTTCAAGCGCTTTTTGAAACGAGCCAGGCGTACTCTTCCGAGTAACATGATTTCAGCCGATTATCCGCACGTTCAGTCGTTCGATCAGTCATGAAATATTGTTTTTCGCGCGCTCATCTTATTTGTCCTCCGATTAGAAAAGGTTTGCACGAACTATTTTGGCGAGCCGAAGCCGCGGTGAACGCACGAGGCAATTAAATTGATCGTTTCGGAAGCGGGGCTAGCCAAGGGTGAATAGGACCAATCAGCGTGCGATTCGTGCATTCTGAAACGAAACGATAAAACTCCTGGAAAACCAAACTCTCAAAAAGTCTTCAGAATTACGCGCAATTCCTAATTTCGAACTCCCAAAACGTAATTACAAAAAAATTCTTTCTGTAAATTGGAATTTTGATGATTCCAGTGAATTGCACTGGATCTATTTTCTTCCTTTTAAGGTAGTACGAGTGCGCAATGTTGATTTCTATAGATTTCGTTTAAATTTTAACCAGACATTGTTCATATCATTATGCATGCTTAAGTCAAATTTCAGAACAGTCGACTATTTAAATTGGGAGATAATGGGTTTTAAAATTGCAACTTTTAACACTGCAGGGTCTGCATTGAAAGGCCAGGTAAGTAGGGAAAAATTGCCCCCGCATTTTCTCCAGCGAAATTAGGAGTATATTCTGAAGTATAAAAAAAAACAAATTTTCTGAAAATTTCGTCCCCGTCAACGCAATGGTTTTGGAAAAATGAATTTTTTTTAATAAAAGAAAATAAAAATTCCGGAAGCGCTTCAGTAGATCGATTCGATTTTTTTTGGTACTTTTTACGATCAAACGTGTTACGAAATAAAATTATAGAACATCTTGCGAAAGATTAAGGTTTAAAAAAAATAATGTTCCTTGTTTTATTTTTTTTACTATAATCCACTTGGGGTACAATAACGAAATTTTTTTCATATAATCTTTGGGCACTTTATTAGATTATATAATTTTTTCAAAATGATCGGTTTGGTACGCCACAGTGAAAAAAAAGAGACAGACTTTATTGATATATTTTAGTTATATAGATATATAACTAAAATATATCAATAAAGTGTGTTTCTTTTTTGATTTTATATCATTTTGATTTGATGATTTGAGATTATATGAAAAAATGTTCGCTATTGTACCTCAAGTGGATTATAGTAAAAAATAATAAAACAAGGAACATTATTTTTTTTCAAACCTTAATCTTTCGCAAGATGTTCTATAATTTTATTTCGTAATACGTTTGATCGGAACAAGTACCAAAAAAAAAATCAAATCGATCCACTGTACCGTTTCCGGAAAAAAAAAAAATTTTATTTTTAAAAAAAATTCATGTTTCTAAAACCATTGCATTGACGGGCATGAAATTTTTAGAAAATTTGTTTTTTTTATACCTCAGAATATACTCCAAATTTCGCTGGAAAAAATGCGGGGGCAATTTTTTCCTACTTACACGGCTATGGCCTTTAGACAGAATAATTTTCCCGAAAAAAATATTTGTCCCCTATAATAAGAAGACATATGGCAACACCGCATCGTTCCCCGTATCAAATGACGTGAGTTTGCGCGGAATATTCAAAATAATACTGCAACACAAATTTTTATTTGGAAGTAATTTTTAATCGAACAAAGTTTTTAATTCGTTATGAATGAATCAACACTTTTATTTGTTAATGAAGATAACATAAACAATATGAAATATTAACATTTATGATGCAAATATTTTTTTATGACAAAATTTTTGACTTTAGGAACACGATAATTATTTTTTCTCGAAATATTGAACAATACTGTTCTGTGGTGTTGCCATATGTCTTCTAGGGGACAAATATGTTTTAGGGAAAATTATTCTGTCTAAATTTCAATGCAGACCCAGCAGTGTTAAAAATTGCAATTTCAAAACCCATTATCTTCCAATCTAAATAGTCGATTGTTCTGAAATTTCACTCAAACGTGCATGATAATATGAACAATGTCTGGTTAAAATTTGAACAAAATCTATAGAAATCAAGATTACGTGCTTGTACTACCTTAAGTCCCTAAAACTCCCTTTAAAGCAGCTTCACGAACACTTTACCCCTTCCCCCTATGGGAAATTCGATCAGCATTGAATCGCATCTAGCACAAAGTATGTCGTAATCAATAATCGGCCATACGTAGTCCAGGGTCTGTGCCAAATCCCTAAAAATATATATACCTATAAGTGGACAACAGGTGAAACGCGAGATATTCCAGACATTACGAGAGACACGAAAGCGTGTCGTAAATTATGAGACTCTCTACACGAATAACCGTAGCAGCCTTGGCAAAGACATTCTCAATTGTCGGCAAAACATTTTTTTTACGTGTGCGCAGAGAACCTGATATTTACACATGTGACAATATGTCGACATCCATCAATGTGCCAGATTTTCCGTACTTTTTTGTTAAGGTATTCCTTTTACGAACCCGAATATTTAACAATCAACTGATTTTCGTCGCCAATGAACTGAGAATACATTCCAGTATACTCGTGAAATTTCCAGTCAAATTGCTGAACTTTTAACAAAAAATTACAACTTTAAAAACCTTACAAATTTATATGGCCCTCTATGGACATGACATGCTGGCCACTTTTCTATATAGTCATTTATATACTAAATCATTCCAGATATCTGATATAAACTGTTCTAGGCGTGTAAAAAATTCGAAACATTTCGTTACGATAATAAAAACATTCGGTGGTTTAAAAAAAAAATATTTATGGTAAAACTTAGCAAAATGTGACTAGCAAAAGAATTTTCATAACCGCATCTTTCGGAGGAAATGTCTATATCTACTAAAATTGTGTGAATTTTTAAATAATTTTTTATTGTTGGGCATAATAATTGATTGTAACCTATTTTTATTAAGGGGTGAGATGCAGAAAGAATTTTCAGCCCTATTGTATAGGCCAGGAATTGATGACTCGATGTAAGTCATTTTTTAATTCGTATTTTTATACATAAATCAAGTGTAAAACTGGAAAACTCTTTCAGAAATTTTCAAAAATGTTTTACTCAAAAACTATTAACTTTAGCAAAATTTTATAAAGAATACTTTCGTTTTAAAATTGCCCAAACTATTTTTATAAAATATTTCATACGGAAAAACTTCGATTTTTTTAAAAACTGTTTTAAATTTGGCTATAAACAATTGAATCAATTTGGATATAAACACTCGACTTTTCGGCAAAAAAATTGTGATATTCGGAGACAGCGGATCAAAATACATTAAAAAAAGTTTAACTTCATCCATCGAGCTCAAAATTTTACGGACATATAATACCGTATCCACATCGAAAAATTTTAAACGCGTTTTTCTCGAAACTATGTTTTTCAAGTCGGTGACCAATATAATTCAAAAACGACTCGATGGATTTTGATGAAATTTAGTGGGCTTATTGATAGCATTTAAAACTAGTCCTTAAGTGACGGATTTTCATTATTGTTGAAAATTTACATTTTTTAACAACAAACGAGCGATTTTTGGTCGAAAATCGAAAGTTATCTGTCGAAAGCAGCCATTTTGTTAATTTAAAAAAAAAGCTTCGATTAAGGACTAGATTTATTATTAAACTAATGATTTTTTTTTTCAGAGTATCCACTCAAATTTTATGATGGTCACCGCAAAGCACTACATGCCGAAGGCGGTCCGACGAAAAAGGCGATATTCTTATAAATAATCAATATTTTTCTTTGAAAATTCGTACAAGTCAAGTTGAAATATAACATAAAAAGTCTGTGTAACCACTTTTGTAAAACAAACTTAATGACTATAAAAAAATATTGAAAATGCTCGTTTTTTTACGCCTATGACTGTATCTCACCCCTTAAGCGAAAATGAAATTGACCAATGATTCAAAAGGACCCTGCTTATGCGCCCACAAAATTCAGCCCTCGGCGAAAGGAATACCTTTCCCGCGAAAGGAATACCTCTTCTGTCGTTTCAAATTTCGTGCTGATTTTTTTCGCTAGTTTATAAGAATAAAAGTCGGGACAGGCATGAACGATGATACGACGACAATCTCTGGACGACGCTCTTAACGATCGATATATATATATATATATATATATATATATATATATATATATATATATATATATATACGCGATAGTATGTTAAAACGAGTGGCGAGTCGTAGGATTGACATAGTTGTCACCCGTCACAATAAAGTCCGAACGTGTTACTATATAACAAGATACTGACACGTGACAGCAAATTTATTGCGAGAACCATGATAAATGAGATTACGTATATCGCGCATAGTCTAAATAGCGCGGTCAGCCCTCGAATCAAAACAAGTGAGGACAGAAGGCATCAAACGGCATGGAATTCCAAAAGGGTGTTCATGCAGGGCTTTGCTTACTATAGAGCGTTAATCTCACAAAACTACAGGATGTAGATCACATTCCGACAAGAGGATACGCAAGAATGCATCTTGTCTGGAGTCTGAAGCCTAGTCATGGTAGTCCTGGAATCTGTGGCATGTTTCCCTACTCGGAGAAGGAGATGAAGTTACAGGACAATTCTTGAGCACTGGTAAACCCAAACAAATTCACATGGGGAAGGAAACTATTTATGAAAGACTATGGAAGACATATCCTGTCTTTATTGTATCTCATCTAGACACCGCAGAGGATGAATACGTGCTATCTATTATGCTTAATGAGAGGAATATCAGCAAAGACAATACTATCGTCATTCTGTATGTCATTCATTCCGGAACAAATCTAATCTTCGAGTTATCATCTGCAAGCTGATTCTTCATTCATTTCGAACGAGTTCACCCATTTCGACCATACACGAAAACAATCATCTGAGTGACCCATACACTGAACAAGACCTCACAGAAGGGATTAACAATAAGTCTCGGATTGTCTAAACCTGAACAATGTTATAGCTATAGCAAAGCATGAGGAGGCTTTTCATTTAACATTAGAAAACATTACCATTAGATTTCAACGATAGTACATCATTTAGAAATGTATCTCGAGGGTTACGGTGTTGAATGATAAATTCTTGTTAATGATTCATGCTACTCTATCTATAACTCGTGATCTTCCTTTCAAGCATTCGAAGTAGATACGCAAGGAGGAAAAAGTGTGTCCGCTTTTTTTTTACGCAAACAGGTTTTTCACCAGCACAATGAGGTAATCATCTTGCCTAACCAATTATCGTTCATCCAGTCTTGTAACTCGTCTCATCCCGTGGTCCCAACAAGAATGTAGAACATCTCTTTTGATCTTCGAAAGGCTTGCAACTGTGGCAGTTACAAAAAAATGCGTTGCCCCGCACGTGGTACATTAATCTTTCACCTAGACCTTGATATGTGGCACTAGGGCAAAGCATCGCACGCGGATTCGCCACTTTGTGTCCCATTAACCCTTTTTACTGTAGACAAGAGGCAAGGAGTTTTTATCGCACGTGACAATTCACATCAGCAGTGAACGACAAAGTTCTAAGATCCTTTTGTAGTAAACAACCCTTTGCGCAGGACGATAAGCTTTCTCATTCTCTACCTGGCCAGTGTGTCATGGAATCTCATTTTCCCCGTATGAAAAGAATGTTCCTTCCTGTTGCAGCACCTCAGACCACGTACCGGGGAGATGGAGCCATACGAAAAACGATGACGAATATCGTATGGTTAACGTTTCCACGTTTCTATATGCCGTCCTTTGATTTTTTAGTCTTCCACAAACCCAATTGATCCACTACTCATCGAGGGCCTCGTAGTTTTTATCGCCCAGCCACTTACGCTGCTCTCGATTCGTCATTCCACAATCCCGACCTTGGAAAACGTGTCACAGCTGAACATCGAGGACACTTCGTTTCCGCTAATGATATTGGGAGCAAGGGAAGCGCGACTGGGAAGTGTCCGATAATGAGACACATACTTTATCATTTTGTCATGTCCGAGTCGGCGAGAGGGACGAATACAGCGCGGTGAAGATGATCACTCATTGATTCTGACAACTCTGAACACGTCTAGTTCCAGCGTCGATACGTCAAATATTCCACAACTTCTCGTCACTGCACTCTATTGATTATTGGTCATCGAGTATCGGATACTCGTGGGATCCATACCGCAAATGAACGAATATACATTTACTCCCGTCATCCCACAAGATCAATTGGTAGCATCAACTAACGTGGGACAATCACAGAGACGCATTCATCCCGATTTGACATCGGAATATTCTCGGGTCCACCATAGTTTCTTTATTTGTTATCTTCTGTTGAATTTAAGAGCCATTACAGCCAATAAGGCGACAACATAACACGGGGCAGTTACATCGCTGAGTGGAAAATTGCAACTGGACAGTTGTTGTCACGTTACTTTTTAGCTGTCAGCCAGGTCAGGTGCGGACTCTTTTGAACACCGACGTATACTTCTTTCGAAGATGATGACACTTCGATCCTCGATTGTTTAAACACTAAGTGGACCGTCGATTGATCGCGGAGCTGGGCAAAGTGGGATCAGAACAGACTTTTCGAGGTAATGACGAGAAGAGAAGGAGAATGGCGGAAAGGGATAGAGTGATAGAGGAAAGGGAGACAATCACGAGTTTTAGGGACTTCCGCGTTTATTTTTTATTTGTTCTTATTCCAAGCTGTATATGTACACTCTCGAGCGTCCGAGAGGCCACTGACAGAAGTCTGACGATATCCCCGTGCCTCGTTTCCCGTCAAGGGAGTCGCAATTTCGCGCGGGTGGAGGGAGCCCCTGCCCCCGGATCAAACGTCGGATACACCGCGCAAGACCGCGTCGTCGTACAACGAAGCTGAAGCATCGTATACTACACACAGTGGGGAAGGGAGGGGACTAGGGAAGCGAGGATACGAATGTTTTGAATCGAAATAATAGTACTCTAAGAATCCACGCTTTTTATATTCCGTTTTTTTTTCACGTTCCCTTCATTGGTTTTCATCCCTTGCAATTTATCCGACGCAATTCGAATAACGATGACAAGCATCGTCGTTCGCATCGCGATAATAGTAATCCTTATATGTGCTTGAATCTTGGCATTTCCTGTTGAAAGCCTGGCCCGCAAGGGAGAAAAATGATGAGAGAATCCTTGGTGATTCACAGGCAGACCTATGGAAGAGAAGAACTGCGACATTGACGGGATAGAATCTCGCGAAAGCAACGGAGAATACAAGGGGTGCACGTCCGGACTATCGACCCAAGGCGCCAACCTGCCCTGACTAACGTTACGATTCTCACGTGCGATCGGCCACGCGTTATACCCCCGTCTATGTGAAAGATGACGTCGTCGCACGATCACAATACAACAACCGTTTATCGCTTAGCTGACAAAAAGAACCACGGAAACGTCGATGTCTCGCTTTGAGTCTCTTGTATCTTTACTTTTTGATGAACCGACCACTTAGATACCTACATTGTCCGGAAGGGTTTACTCGGGTGTACTCGAGAAAGCGGAAACTCTGACCGGGGGATTCTTGAGGAAAGCTACCAGTCTAGAGCCTGAGAAAAAAGTGAATTTCGACAATTTTTTATGGACAACCAGTTGATACAACAAAAATTCTGTTCACTGGCGTTTGTTGTACGTATTTTCAAGTATCTTTCCAAATTTCGTCACAAGATTTTGTAACAAAATGGTTGCGCTGAAGCTGTATGAAGCGCTGTCCGATGGATTCTTGAAGGAGTCTACCAGTCTAGAGCCCGGAAAAAAGTGAATTTCGACAATTTTTTATGGACAACCAGTTGACACAATAAAAATTCTGTTCACTGGCGTTTGTTGTACGTATCTTCAAGTACCTTTCTAAATTTTGTCACAAGATTTTGTAACGAAATGGCGGCGCTGAATCTGTATGAAGCGCCGTCCGATGGATTTTTTAGGGAGACTACCAGCCTGAGAGAAAAGTGAACTTCGACTATTTTTTATGGATATGCACTTGATACAATGAAAATTCCGTTCACCGGCGTTTATTGTCTGTATCATCAAGTATCTTTACAAATTTGTCACAAGATTTCGTAACAAAATGGCGGCGCTGAAGCTGTATGAAGCGCCTTCCGAGCCGGAGAAAAAAGTTCATTCCATCTATTTTTTATGGATGTCCAGTTGATAGTGTGAAAATTCCATTTATTGGCGTTCGTTGTGCATATCTTCAAGTATCTTTACTGATTTTGTCACAAGATTTTGTGACAAAATGTCGGTGCTATAGCCATTTTCATCATTGCCCAATAGTGTTTAGCGGCCAACAATTTCTTACCTCCAAGGAAAACTCAAAATAATATGAGTTGTGGATAAGATTTGCCTTCGAAGTACGTAAGGAAATCGAACTGGTACCTCTTTCGTTAGACTTTACACAGGCGTGCACTATTCCGCCAGAGGGCGCTGCCTCCTCCAGTCGTCCGAAGCCAGCGTGAGTAAGCGCACTGGGAGCCCTAAAATAGCAAACTACCCTAGTAACTGTCGAACGGTTTTCTCGGTTTGTGTAGCTACGCGATGTAAGCCGTGTTGTCTGAGTCACATGCAATTTTCTAGGACCAATTGAGTGAACCAACTGTATTGATTATGTCAACGATGACGGAGCAATCTCGTCACCCTTTGTTTATTCACATACGCGTCCCGTAACGTCCAAGGGTCGCTCGATAAAGCTTTCAGCAAAGAAAATCTCTTCTCGTCCGTTGTAGTGATGTTTATATTTCCCCGTCGACCTATTAAGGATGTTTGGTAGATTCAATCCCACACAAACGTAGCGAACATTTGAAATTCTCAAATATATGCTGTAAAGTAAAGTAAGTCGTAAGTGGCATACTATATGTGGCCCGAGCGTCATAGTTCTATTTGAAAGTGTGTGTTTCAATTATTGTTTCGTCTTTTTGTTAGTACTTAACTTTACTAGGGCACACCTCTTGAGAGGTAATATGCCGCGCCTCATGACTGCTGCAATTTTCGAGCAGCTCAACTGTTTATCGCGTTGCCATAGTTTGGCAAGGCTGTGTGGGCGAGGCCGATGAAAAAAAAAGTAGCATTTCAGTACGTTGCAATTAATTACACTATAATTATGAGGTAAGCGATTAGGAAAATACAAAAAATCTTTCGTACGTAAATTCGCCACATGAAAAATCTGAAACATTCTGCAACATTTTGTCATTGACTTTTCTCATGCTATCTGAGAATAAAATAACGCCCCATAGAATGCGTGTAGTACCGTAAATTGAGAGTATTGGAATCCCTCAAAGAGATTGTCGATCAAAACCAAATTTTGGATACAGGTTTGAAGCGAAAGAGCTAATGATGCAATCAATTTTCATCGTCATGGTAGGATTTTGGAAAAACTTCCGGACGTTTTTTCTTCCGGACCTTTTATTTAATTATTATCGTAAAGTGGAAACGATACGACCTCAACCAAAAGTGCTCGACTCGTGTAATATACAATAGAGCCAATATTGAGCCCATGGTATTCTTTATTGAATGATAAAATCCGCGATATACGACTATATGGACATAGCTCGACATCGATATCCGTTTAAAGCTTGCGCAGCGCACCTTTGTCACCACTCGACCCCCCAGTGTATTGCCTTACTTTTTTTTTATAACGCCCCTAACCTTTCTTCCATTATCAGTTCGAGAGTTAATCGTTGACGGAGAGCCAGCGTTATTTTTCTCAAAGAGAAAAACGGGCCTCGCCCCTGGTATAAATAGTGGGTAGAAAACGGTTCCGGTTGATAAGATTTGTATCAGGGTCCACTACATTTGTGAACTGTATGCGGGCTAATGTATATCGAAATGGAAGTATGAATGTTTTTTTTTTCGTTTTCGATAGCGCCGGTTTCCGGCATAACTTCGGTTCGAGACTTTTTCGTTTGTCCATTTTACGAAGTGTACGATCATTCAACTTTATCCTGTTAAAAAGTAGGGACGTTTTGTAAGCACCCTTGCATACAGAAATTCGATAAAGATAATTCACTTTTTTCAATCACTTGGAGCAGTCCGTTCATAAGTTGTTCAATTTTATATATAAAAGCTTCCGGTCGTAGCTTGAAAATGTAAGGTTGTGGGCATCCTTGCATAAAGAAACTCGATAAAGGTAATTCAGTTTTTCAATCACTTGTAGCAGTCGGTATATTTATTTTTAGCTTCCGGTTGTAGCTTGAAAATGTAATCCGATTGTCTCGTCCACGACAAACAGCGCTCGAAGTATTAAGGGACAACACCACTGTGACCCCCTGTTTTTTTGCCATTTTTCAAGCATTTTTTTTTGTGGGAAAAAAAAGAGATATTCGAAAAAAAAAATTTTTTGTTTTGTTCGTTGTTTATTGAAGATACATAAAAAAAAAATTTCAAATTTTTCACGCCCCATGGTGACGCTGGGGAAGCTCCCGCGTCAGGTACTGTTGCCTCTGCAGTGGTTCGCGGCACGCAGCAGAACTCTCTTCAAAGTCGATCTGAAAAAAAATGCCGAGTGTTTTCGTTAATAACATGATATTTTTAAGAGAAGTACATAGGGATTTGAAAAAATATTGATTTTTAAAGAATAGGCACGCTTTTGAAGTTAAAGGACGATTTTCGAGCAAAATTTCTCGTCGAAAATAGGCTATAACTTTTTTATTATTGAGATATCGAAAAAATCCTATGTACTTCTTTAGATAATCTAGTTTTATTGATGAAGTCCAAATTTGAAGTCGATCGGATAAAAATTGCTCGAGTTCTGCTGCGTACCGCACTCAAAAAAGTGGTTTTGAGAAAAACGCGTTCAAAGTTTTAGGTTTGTTAATTTATGCGATAAATTGGAAAAAAAAATGTTTACCTTTAATCAGCGATGCCGGCACCATATAGCTGGCCTTCAAGAAGCAAATCATTGTCCCTAGCATCTTTTCTCGAACTTGTAGAGGCTCTTCTTGCCTCTTTTGCAGCGTCTGTGAGCGAGCGCTCCGCCAGCTCGATCCGCGCTGTGTCGGTTTCAACGCAAAAATTGAAACAATTTGGGCCGATAGTTATCCCCAACGTCTCCAAAACTTTCATGAGACTTCTCAGGCCATCATTGAATAATAATACCGCGATATCAGCTGCAATATCGACGATTGACGATTGACGACTTGAAAATTTTTCAATTATCGCCACCTATGGCTTTTTTTCGAAACTATATTTATAACAATAGCCGATTTTTGTGAAGGGAGACAAAAGAATACCTGGGAAAGACCCGCAGGACCTGGGAAAGGCCCGGTATACCTGCCGACCCTGAGGCGCGCAGCTGCGCGGGACCTCGAGCGTTACGGAGCGCTGCACCGCTCCACAAAATATTCAATATCTCCGAAAATAATTATTTTTTCGACCTGGGTCCAACGGCATCTTAATCTTAAATGTATTTTAGATTTTTCTAGATGGTTTTCAAAAAATCGATTTTTTGAAGCCGTCACAGTTGTGTTGTCCCTTAAGGATTCGTCACATTGTGATGGGGCGAACAATAACCGATTTTCGCGATTTTTTTTAGGTGAGTAGGATAAGCTAATCCGTCTGTTTTTTTTACAAATTGAAGCACCGATAAAGAATACAAAATGATTTTTTTTTATTTTCTTATTTATTGTTTAACATTGTTTTTATTTGCGAAAAATTGCGTGGACAAAAATGGCGTTCCATTGTGGCCAGGATTGCGGCCGCAAATTTTATCTGAAACAAAAATTTCAAAAGGATTATTAATCTGTAGGAAAGCCGCTGTGTTCCTTTGGAGGTTTTTCCAGTGAAATATGAAAAAAAGGCGACAGTTTGAACACAAAGTATCAAATTTAGCCTTTTTCGACAGTTTTTCGTAAAAAAAATAGGAAGATTGAAAAAAAGCTTCCATAGCAACATAAGAAATGACGTGAAGAATGTTCTGTTAAAATTTCAAACGGATAGCTTGTAAACTCTTTCTTTGAGAGTGGCCACCGTTGTGAAAAAGACCATTCCGAGAAAAACGCGTTCAAAATTCTAAGTAAGGCTGTAGCGACCGAAATAATTCGAATTTCGATCTGAAAATTGGATAAAACGTTTATAACCGTGTATATTATCGGATTATGCAAAAAAATCGATTTTTTGAAAATGTTACGCTGTGATGATTTCTTAAGGCAGTGTTGTCGTTTAGAACTTTGAAAAAAACGTTTTTTCTTAGTTTTTATTTTATTATTTTAGAGACCTTTCTGATAGGTCTGTGAAAACCGTACGATGATACTAATAAAATAAGCCGAGTTATAGAAATCATCGCCGAGTGTGCTCAGGCACGATGGTCGAGATGCTGCAACTTTAAACGTGTTTTTCTCGACACTATGCTTTTCAAATCCGCAACCACGATATCTCGATAACCAATTGGCGGATTGAGCTCAGATTTGACATATACCTTTAGTTGACTGTTTATCAACGTTGGTAGAAAAAATCGTGTCGAAAACAATTTTTTTATATAACTCCTAGAATTATCAGAAGAATAGGAAAAATTGAGGATCAAAATTCAGCGTGCTACATGTTGTAATTTTTTTTGCTGAATCTGGTATGAATGAACACAAAATTCATACAGATTGCAAACATGTTTGGTTTTTTCGGATTCATATAACGTTCACAACATTGGTCGCCACTTGGGGGCATTTTCCGCGCACCTTTGGAAACAAACGTACAAAAGTACACGATAATACATTTTTTTAAATTTGTAAATATTTTTGAAAGATTGATAAACATGTGTATTTATTTTTTAATTATTTTATCAGTTATTCCATGCTTAAAATCACCTCCAAAACAGCGCTCTAGACAACAAGACTGCCTTAAGTTTATTGAATTAAGAATTTACTCCAAAATCACCGCAGTGTTTTTAATAAATTTCCATTTTTGACAATCTTTAGGGAGGAACGGACTTCGGCCAGGCGAAGGGTTACTTTTTACCCGCGTACATTAATCGCGTAAGAAAAAAATGCATGTTACACGCAGCATCGTGATGTTGACGAGCTTTTGATCCAATCACAAGATAACGTCGTATAATGAGAAACGTTCATTATACTAATAAACTGCTCGCTCCGTTATTACATTGATAAGCTTTTTCATCTCTCTTCTGCGTCGCTGCCTGCTTTAGCCTCAGGTGGTACATGGCTTGCACGTAATTATTTGCGACTTGTATTTACTATGACCCATTTTCAGACGGCTCGACGAAACTGACTGTGTATACCCTAAGTCTATGATAATCGAAGGGAAAAAATAAAATAGTTTTCCCACGTATATTGGAATTATAGTATAGCGTGCGGAAACCATCTCTTCGTTTTTTTCCCGCGTATCGTTTACGCCGAAACCTGCAAAGGTAATGAGCTTAAAGCGAGGGTTCTGCATAAGCTTGGAATTTCAAAGTGCGATTTTTTTATCGCGTAGCTTTATATAGCCTCGGCGAACCTAAACTTCAATTTCCAACAAACATTTTTGAAGCATTCGAAAAATTGACCGCGTTATGACAATTTTTGTGAAGATTCAGATTGCCCACTGTGGTTTACTAGTTTTTTTGTGTTTTTCTCGAAAGTATGTTTTTCAAAACCTATTCGTCCGATTCACTTTAAATTCGGACGGAGCTTAGTTTATTACATTATCTATCGTATGCCCGGATAATTTTTTGATATGTTTATCCATTTATCAATAATAAATTATTAAAGTTGTTTTCTTTCGTTTAAAATAAAACGTTTTTTTCTTCTTTAGATTGCCATTTTCGTAATTTTCAAAACTGAAGAAAAGTATCTGGTCATGCGAAAGGTTTATTACTATAGTAAAGGAATATTTCATTATTTTTCATTTCAGATCACCTCAGTAGCCAGAACCAGCTGCACCGATTGACCATACAGCAATGACGACACTTTGTTTAAATAATAATAACTAACTTGTCGTAAATATTTGTCAATGAAAAAATCTCATGCTTGACAAGACTGTGCATTAATTTTGTGTAAAATCTCAGCCTCTTCATCCCAATATTTTCGTCAGAAAAAAATATTGAAAATCGATCTGCTTTTCGAGCCCCAAGCTCATGCAGACCGATTAATGTAATTGGATATTGCACATACAAGTGCAATCTTATTAATGCTAGCCCGATAACTTTTAAGATAACACTCTCGTCAACTGTCAGTTGCAATAATAAATATTTATTGAACGCTTATGTACAAATCGCAGCGAATAATTGCTCGACATTCAATTCTCGGTACATTTTCGTTTTAAGAAGGTTCGAGCGTTGGTCACAATCCAAGTTTCAAAATATATATATATATATATATTATTGTGAAGATTATACTGATTCTTCACGAATTTCTTGAAATTTCTTTACCACAAAACACCAGAGATAAAAAATAGTTTAATGTATTTTATTTTACGTGCGGTTTGATGGGCAAGACGGTTTGATGGGCGCTACGGGTGATGTGATTTTTTTTTGGCTTTTTAGCATCAAGATAAACCATTTCTAACAACGGATCAACGCAAACTAAACCTTTGCAAACATTTTTTAAAAACCTTTTTTTTTGAGCTTAACCATATATTGATGCTGCTTACGAAAAGTAACATGTTCCAGAATTCTTACGAAAACAAGCACGTTTGATATCACCGTGAAAACTAGCATGTTTCGGCTTCCGACTTAAAAACTAGCAAGTTTCGGTTTTCGCCATCAAAACTGGCAAGTTTCGGTTTTCGCCATCAAAACTGGCACCTTTCGATATTTAAAGCGAAAACTAGCACGTTTTGGCTGTCACCAGGAAAAGAAGCAGATTTCGACATTCACCGCGAAAATTAACATGTTTCAGTTAACACTGGAATTGTTGCCGACTTTTGTTCCATGCTTTTTTACGCCTTGCCTCTATTTTTTTACTCCAATTCCTTTGAACGCAATCGGAAATTGGCGATTTTTTTTACCTCTCAAAAAAATTTAATTCGGCTTCAATTAAAATTGCACGTATTCGGAAAATACCCATTCAACCTTTCGTCGATGCAATCCACGTTAAATATGATTTTGACCAAGAAGAACGAGAGATGGCAATCTTTAAAGAAAACAAAAACATGGATGACGTTCGAATGTTTCAATTAAAACAGACGTCAGATAAAAAAATGCCTCTTGCACCAAGAAAAAAAAGAAAGATTTACAGGCCATGCTTGACAGAGGTTTAATTCCAATCGAACATCAGCAAGATTTTTCAAACATATTCGACGATAACCATTTGTAAGATTACAGTAAATTTTTTGAATGATATTTTCAATAACGTTATTTTTTAAACAGAAAATGAAAATAAATATTTCATTATATTTACAATTTCGATATTATTTTTTTATAAAAATTATTACTATCGACTTTAATTGATAATTATTAGCTAAGTTCAAACAAAAGCAACGAGTATAAAATTAAAATTTCATTTCGCAAAAGATTGTCATATTTTTAAAAAATCGAATGGTTTATTTTTCCAGATTTTTACATGAGCACGAAGGACTTTAAATTCTCACTAAAACTCTTTTTGGTTAGATTGTACGAGCAGTGAGATCCTTAAGGTTTTAAACTTACTCCTTTTACAGTAGTTTTTACAGTGAAAATCAAACATATTAGTTTTCGCGGTAAATATGGAAACGTGCTAGTTTCCGTGGCGAGAGCATAATCATGCTAGTTTTCGTAAGAACTTTGAATCGTGCTACTTGTCGTAAGCAGCGTCGATATATTCAATATTAAACCACCAAGGTTTGATGAAAGATTAGGGAATCTTATCTGGCGACCGAAGAGCATTGCTGCCAACCTCAATGTCCGCAACGTTGCTGTATTTCGGCAACACTTTACGTTAAATAATCAATATTTAAATAATTAATAATAAATCAAATAACGGTAATGTTAAATAACTCGTGACATAAATGTAAATAGGCATAATTATAAATGACTAAAAATTTCATTCTTAGTTGTATAGAACATTCGCTGACGCAGTTTTTTTTCATAATAATTATCGATAACGTTTTATTTTTTCACGTTGGTAGTGACAAAAAAAGTTTTTCTTATTCCCGTAATAAAAATATAAAAATGCCCGATGTTGCTCTCTAATTGTATTTTATAAAACATATTTTATGGAAAAATTATTTTATAAAAAATTAGCATCTACAGAATAAACTCATACCTCGTATGCATTTTTTTGAGGTCCATTGAAAAAGAAATTCATGAAAAGTCATTTGACTCAACTGGACCGCTCCAACCTGCTTTACATGATTTTTTTTGGAGGGTAAGGAATCTATATATCTTTTTAGGGTCATAGGAATTTTTTATTACATAATTCTAGTTTTCAAAACGATTTTTGTTGCTTAAAAAAGTGAAAAAGGGCGGAGATATAATCAGTCGCCGTAAAGCTGTCCAGAAGGGAGGCCTAATACGGTGTACACTCCAGCACCTCGTAGGATTATCTGAAACAGTGTGCGCAATAAAAATTGATAAGTATAATACATATGGTCACTCGATGAACCTAAAACCGACTAAAAATTATCAAAATAAACATTTTTTTGCCTGTGTTAAAGTTTGTTTTTTTTTACGAAAAAATCAACTTTTTTGTTCTTAGGCCTCCTCTTTACCCAATTATCATTGTTTTTCCAATATTATTGGTTCATCAAGTGGCCACATGTATATACTAATCAATTTTTGGCGTAGACTGTTTCAGATAATCCTAGGAGGTGCTGGAGTGTACACTGCATTCGGCCTCCCGGACAGCTTCACGGCGACTAGTTATATCTTCGCCATTCTTCATTTTTTTGAGCAACAAAAATCGTTTTGAAAACTACAATTATGTAATAAAAAGTACTTATGACCCTGAAAAGATATATACATTCCTCACCCTGCGAAAAAAACCATGAATATCAACTAAGGTTTAGCGTTCTATAGGGAGTGCCTAAGGTGGCACAAAATCGAGCTCTACTTTTTTCCTCTTTCTCACTATCCAATTATCTTCTTGAAAGAAAAAAAAAATGTCACCGAAGCTGCAAGCGATCCAAAAATATTTAGAGTTCGCTCAGCCTCCCAAAAATTCAAATATTCATTAAAAAATCGATTTTTTTCGTCCACTTCTCACCCATGAATTTTACGCTTTATAATTTTTCGCGAAAGCTCTAACTGGCCAATGAATATTTAGTAGTTGCTCAAAAGCTCGAAAGTTTCCAATTTTTGCCAATTTTTTTAACTTCCCTCACTCATAAATTTGACGCTTTGTATAAATTTCAAAACAACTGATTCTTTTTTTCTTTGAAAACAGATTTTTCAAATTTACCTCACACTTCTAACCCAAGAATTATAATCTTAGCTTTCATAAAATAATTATTTAAAGCTCTTGTCCGTACACAAAATTAAAGGTCGTTTTATTCATAAAACGGAAATGGCAGCTGTTTTCCGCGCATCGTAATGCGTCCCACAGTTGGTCTCGTTAGTCTGATTGCGAACCAATCGTAGCTGTACTCTGTGACGAACGACGCCATAATACAATAATCCATAACAATACATAACAACACATATCGTCTAATTGGCATTCGTTACAAATTATTATATTAAATTATTCAGAAAATGTAACACTTCGCCGTTTATTTTGTTTTTATGCTACAAGGAATTATAGTGCATGCGAGATTCATTTCGCAGCGGCAATTGTAAATTTCGAAAACCTTGAGCGACCACGAAATATTCATTGGCCGGCTAGAGCATTCGCAAGGTTGATTTAAAAATTATGAAGCATAAAATACACCGGTGAGAAGTGGATAAAAAAGAAATCAATTTTTTAAATGAAAATTTAAATTTTTGGGCGGCTTGAGCGATCTATACATTTTTTTTTACCGCTCGCAGCTTCGACATTTTTTTTTTCTTTAACCGGTAAGGCCACAGTAGAATTCTCAAAAAATCGATCTTTTTTCGCTAAAACGGTGCTTTATCATCGTAAGAAAATAAGTAACTATTCGATTTACAGCAAGAACTTTTTTTCACCGACGTTGAGCGTATACTACGCGTACTTTAAACGCGTTTTTCTCGAAACAGCTTTTTTCCAATTGGCGTGACAAATAACTTCAACAATTTTCACTCGATTTACTTCAAATTTAAAAGTTACGTTCCTAATCGCATTTCGCAGAGAAGTACGTACGGAATTTCTGATTAATCGAAAACTTTTCATTTTATGAGCAGTTTTATACGAAATTTTTCACTGAAATTTCATTCAAATACCTACAACGTTTGAATAAAACAATATTTTTCAATTCCGTACGTACTTCTCTAGGTATTCTAATGTAGATTGACGAGAATTTTTGTTTTTTGTTCCAGGTCAAAAATTGAGGATGCCAAATGTCACGCCGCGGAGCGCCTAAAAAAAGATAACAAAAGAAAATAGTACTCGGCCATTTTGTACACCGAAAAAAAAAATATATATATATATTTCTAACAGCTTGATGTTCATACTAAATAGATGTGTAATTAATTTTATGAGTGAATCACTTTTTTATACGAAAAAAATTTGTTAAATTCGCACATGATTTCATAAAAGTTACTGTGGCCTAACCCCTTAAAGAAGATAATTGGATGGTAAGAAGACGGAAAAAAATAGAGCTCAAATTTGTGCCACCCTAGTGCCCCCTCAATCGCTAAGAATCCAAAAGCGGTGGTCCCCAAAAAAGTTTCCCACTTCAACGAAAGCAGATCATCGGCTGGTCAAAAATCATCGAACTTTGACGTGTTACGAGATATCCCAATAAATTCGGATAATCTTTGCCATCCATCTGCCATTTCCGAACTTCCCTCTCGGCTCACAAGAAGCTAAAAAGCCGCCGGCTTTTCGTTCGAACCTCGCGCATGTAAGTGCCCAATATGGCAGTGGGTATTAGTTGAGTGGTGTCGTGGGGAATGTAGAGAAAAAAAGGCAAGCTTTTTGTTGCCCATTTGCCGTGTTATTAAAAAGGGCTCGATGGCGTGAGCCGCGACGGGGAAGGCGCCAGGCTATAGGGGTAGGGTCTTTCCTGGCTCGGAAAGCACGCGATACAGAGACGTGTACGCTACCAGGATGACAACGCGACGTGTAGAGCGGCGTCCGCGTGTCCAGCCCTACGTACCTGATAACCCCTTGCAGCTCGGTCATGCAAACGAGTTCTATAGAGGATTTTTCCTTTCTAGAAGGCAGCTCTGTGTTCCACCCTCCTCCTACCTCGTGTAACCCGGCAACGCTTTTAGAAAACCCCATGGTCTCGTTGTACTCGTTCTCTTCTCGTCGCTGTTCCGCACCCCCCGGGCATCTTCCGTCCTTTTTTCTCTCCCTTTGCTGCTCCGCCTTTGCTGATGCGGTTTTTTTTTACGCGCCTCGGAGATGCCCCAAGGGATGGAAACGCAACGGAGCCAGCACGCGATTCGTTTATTAACCGGATGGGCGCAAGGCGTGGGAGATTTTAATTTTTTAAAAGGCTCGACTCGTAAAGAATATTTAATGATGTGGGAAACGTATGGAGACGCGTTCGGTACAACGATCATGCGAGCGAAGAATGCAGTGGGTAAAACAAGAAGGGTAAGTCCGGGGTTGGCCACACTTTTTTCAAGGATCCGTCACAATATAAGTACAGACGTTTCTTAACTTATTTTAATTTGTAATTAAACTTTGAACGTTTAACTTTAAGATAATTTATGCAATTAAAACAAACTCCTATCAGATGAAGCTGAGAATTAGTATTTTTTTTTTTAATCACGATTGGCTATCTCTCCGGGAGTATCCGGGTGTAATGGCCATAGGAGTAGAGGTGAGATGGCCAGTTACCCAGCATTATGCTCTCGGGTTTCCCTTTGGTTTTATGTTTTGATGCTTAAGGTAAATGTCCCAATTATTGAACAGCTAAGGATCTAGGGGATCGAATTCGGTGAGAAAAAAAATATAAAATCAAGAAAAAAACCATCGCTTTCATGTTCAAATGATACTTTGATATTTTTACTTTCGAAAAATCACCCTTTAAATTATTTTAAAATGATTTCAAATGAAAAAGAAAGAATAACAATGCATGCAAATGTCCCAATTATTGAATACTGCAAGTGCCTATGTCCCTAATATTGAACAGGCATGTCCCAGTTATTGAACACTCGAGAATTCTTTTTCCGTTCTGAAAATATTATTTTGGATACAATATTAAGAAATAAAAGCAAAACCAAACACTTAAATAATCTTTTATTAATCATGTAAAACTACAAAAATATATATTTGGTCTCTTTTGACAGGTTTTTGGTTCATTCGCATTTGGTTTATTTTTGCTTTTCAACTCGAACTTTATTTTATTTTTATTTTCAGCTTCCTCGTTTTTATGTTCTGTTTTTGTTTGATTTTGTCGCAGCTTGGCTCCCTGAAATATCGGAGAGCAAAAAATATTGAACATTACATTCGTATTTTAGGTTACATTTAGGTTATATTCTCTTTTCACTTTTCTTTTTATGTTTATTGAACGAAAATACAAATAAAAAATATCATTGACGATCTTAGAGTTATTATTAAAAGAATAAAGGTAAGTTAATTCAGAAACTTACAGTTTTTGTTTGAATAAATCCGATTCACACGATCTGTCACACGTTAACGGTCTCGATATTTTGATGGGTTTAATGACGCCATCTTGACGAATTTTAGTGTTCAATAATTGGGACACACTGCGTTTTCTATGTCCCAATGATCGAACACCGTATTTTTTAACGAATAATTAATTAAAAAAAAATTAATTGTTATTTGTAAGAAATTTTCTGAGAAACCTGAAACGCCTTTACTTTTTGAGATGCGACAGTTTTTGAATTTTTTATGCCCTTATGCATGAAGCGGCGCGTCTTAGCAAAAACGAGAAGCAGTTACCACGAGACGTCAAATCGGGTCACCGTTGCTGATTAAATAATTTTTTCTCTATTAATTAAAGCTTTTTTTGCACATTTAAGGTAACATTTCGATAGCTAAAAGTTCCATATATGTAATGAAATTTTTATAAATAAGTAAATGCATGCAGGTGAATGAGAAATAATAAAAATACAAGATAGTGTTCAATAATTGGGACCTGTTCAATAATTCGGACATTTACCTTAATCTTCATCTCTTTTGACCACATCTAGCACACATAATCGAAATCAGTATAGTTTTTGTGTACCCAAAGTTGGCACACTGTCCACTAAAGCCAGTCTTCGATGAGACGAGTTTCATAATAACTTTCTCCGTAACATTTTTTTTCGTTGTTCTTATATCGCCTTTCTAAGCTCTTCCTAGGTATTTCGTAGGCCCTAGCGACCGCACGAACTGACTTCATCATTTTTTACAGCACTAATAGCTGCTTTTAATGATTCTTGAGTGCAGTTCCCTCGTAGAGCAATCGCTTTTCTCTTGTACTTATTAGGTATCTAAAACAAATGTAGAAAAAATGAATTACTTGAACACATTACAACTAATACTATGGCCATCATACACCGACTGTACGTGGCCATCTCTTCTAATCTCCCGGGAGAGCTGGCCACATCTAAAATGTCAACAAGTACAAACAATACATGCGAAATCTTGAGGTTATAACAAAGCACTGTTCGTAAACTATTCAATAAATACCAAAGTAACCATTACTTTTACGAAATAACATCACCACAATGTAAAACATAAAGCCTTTAAAAACATTAGCAGTAGACAGAATAATTAAAAAAGATTTTACTTACTTAACATTTTTTCCCAAACTTTTGCTCGTACACTTACACCTGCGCACCCTATTTGTACACGTTATCTTTTTCAAATTATCCTTGGAGAAAAATAAAATGCTTTATTAAGTTGCTGGGTTGGATAGCTTATCCTAAATATACATGGTGTCTGTTTACAAAAATCTTGGGAAAATGCGAACGCAAGAAAATCCAAATTAACAACAGTTTCGTGGGAGACGTACAAACACTTTTTTACCCACTGGGCATGGAGATACAATTCTAGAGAGAAGTAGCCGAAATTTAATATTCTCGCATAAATTTTCAGGATGTGAGATAAAAGCAGTTGTGAATAGCATGACACGACCAAGCCTTGAATTTCTGGTTAAAGGGGGAGATACCTTTAGCCGAGGAAGATATCTACAGATATGACACTAAGTGCGACTATTTCGTCGCATTGAAAAGACTTTTCGGATACTACAAAAAAGGTACATGTAAATAATGGGAGTTGGTATTTATTATTTAAAAAAAATATTGATACATTGAGATAATATTATTTGAAAACTAATAACACGATTGTAAGTGGCGGGGAGAGGGAATTTTTCAACCGATCACGGGCATTCGGCATGACGCAGCTCCCCCCCCACTCTCCTACACAAAGCGGTAGTGGGGTGGGGGTAGAATTAGTTTCATGTGACATCCAGCGAACTCAGGCCACTATACCCAGACTACCTCGATAAACATACAGTGTTGAAAGCATTTTCAATGCTAAAATTGCTGATTTTCAGGATTTGTTTATTTTTATTAATGTTTAAAAATGGCGGAAGTATGACACGGTCTTCTAAACAGGTTACGGCGGATGGTGTCAGTCGGCATGACACTAGCGTCGGTGGGATTAATCAGAAACAAGCCAACGAAGATTTTGCTTTCATTAACACTTATACGCAGAATATGAACCAAGAAAAAGTGAGAAACAGTGAAAACCGATGAAATGATACGCTTTAAAACAAAAAGATCGAATTTTCCGAAAAACAAGGACGACATTTTAAATGAACAAAAAAAATTTGTTTTCTTCAAAAATATTTAGGGTCATGTTTTAGATAATGAGGTTAGAAAGATTTATGCGAAACTTCTTCAGTATCGATCAATTAGTTTTTTGGCTAGACTTCACGCCAGTTTTGAAAATGCAGCCTGAAAGACAGTTTTTGCAGTTCAACGTGCCATGCCGCCGTTATTTTTAAAAACCAATTTAAAAAATACCACGGAACAGCTAAAAGTAGCAATATAACATACCATAAGTCTCTAAAATGGTAAAGAAATCTTTGCGTTAAACAAAAATCATGAAAATCAGCAAATTGTTTCCACGCCTAAAGGTATCTCCACCTTAAGGGCTCCGCGCAAGCTCGAAATTGGTAGCCTAGGGTCTTAACATTAACGGGTTACACCACCTTGGCGCTTGGAAAAATAGGTATAAAAATAGGCCCAAAAAATTAACGCGACTATTACATATATAAAATAACTTTTATTTTCTACAAATTCAGTATAGTTATATGAACAAATTATGAAAAAATTAACAAATGGCGAAAATATAAGTCGTTAGGACCCTCTTCTGAAAATCTTTGCTGATAATGGCATTCTTTTCTGTTAAACCTCATCTGCAAAATAAATAAAAATCCTTGTAAAGAAAAATAATAACTAAAGTGCATCATAGGGCAGAAAATAGAATGAAAAAAATTCTATAAATGACAGTTGTGCGAAAAAAACTCTGATTTTTAACAACATTTTGGGTTTTAAAGATGAACGCGGCATCCAACTGAGAAATCCCATGCTACATCCTAGATAATTTTATAAAGAATATATGTAGTATAAATTTCATCAAAATCGGTTGAGTAGATCTCAATATATTTTGTCCACCAGTTTGAAACAAGTAGTTTCGAAAAAAACGCAAAAGGAAACAAAGTACCGCATCAGCGTCTTAAAATCATTTGGGGGGGGGGGGTTGTAAAGAGTTGTGAAGATATTTAAGAGAACTATTGCGGGGGTCACCAGAACTAAAAGAAAATCATTTTAAAAAAAATGTGGTTTCACTCAGAGCGTTCCATCGTGCTATTAATCTACTGCTCGGTTCAGGGAAAAATAGAAAATCCGTTCTGGTTCCCTCTCGCATAGTGCTGAAGTTCTATGTACGTTTCATTGGTAGTTCAGTTGTTACTAACGATTTTTTTTCGTTAGGGAGGGGGCCGACTTCGCAAAGTTCACTCGACCGTACCGTTGTAAATATTTGTCTCATGAGGAAAAGTCGTAACGATATTTAACAGAACTCTTGCAGGGGCAACCGGAACTCCGAAAGAAAATTCATTTTTCCGAAAAAAACATTTGGTTTCACTTAAAGCATTCCATAGCTCCATCAACTTACTGCTCACAGTCGAAGGAAAAAAATCCGTTCTGGTTGCCTTGTACATAGTTCTGGAGTTCTATGTGCTTTTTATTGATAGTTCAGTTGCTGCTAACGATTTTTTTTCGATTGGGGGGGGGGGGCAACTTCACAAAATGTACTCGAGTGTACCGTCGTAAATATTTGTCTGATGAGGAAAAATTGTAAAGATATTTAACAGAACTCTTGCGGGGGCAACCAGAACTACGAAAAAAAAATCATTTTTCCAAAAGAAAAAATTGGGTCCGCTCACAGCATTCCATCGCGCACTTCATCTACCTCTCAGTTGGAGGAAAAAAACGAAAATCCGTTTTGGTTGCCTCTCACATAGTGTTGGAGTTCTATGTACTTTCTATTGATAGTTCAGTTGTCACTATCGATTTCTTTTTTCGTTAGGGGGGCAACTTCACAAAGCTTACTCGAGTGTACCGTTGTAAATATTTGTCTGATAAGGTAAGTTCTAAAGATATTCAACAGAACTCTTTCGGGGGCAACCAGAACTCCGGAAAAAATTTATTTTCCAAAAAAAAAATGTGGTATCTCTAAAAGCATTCCAACGCGCCATCAATCTACTGCTAAGTCGGAGGGGAAAAAATCAGTTCTAGTTTCCTCTTACGTAGTTCTGGTATTCTAAGTACTTTTTGTTGATAGTTCGGTTGCTAGTAACGATTTTTTTTTGGTTGGGGGGGGGGGGCCAACTCCACAAAACTTACTCGAGTGTAACGTTGTAAATATTTGTCTGATGAGAAAAAGTTGAGATCATATTTAACAGAACTCTTGCGGAGTTCTGGAGTTCTAGGTATTTTTTATCGATTTTTCTCTTGTTAGTAAGGAATTTTTTTTTTCGTTCGGGGGGGGGGGGGGGCAACTTTACAAACTTTACTCGAGTGTACCGTTGTAAGTATGTATCTAATGATGAAAAGTCGCAAAAATATTTAACAGAACTCTTGCGAGGGCAACGAGAACTCGAAAAAAAAAGTTTAATTTCGGTCCATCGTGATCCATTGCGCTATCCATCTACTGCTCAGTCGAAGGAAACAAAAGAAAATCCTTTTTGGATTTCTCTCACATAGTTCTGGAGTTCTATGGACTTTTTATTGATAGTTCAGTTGTTAATAACGATTTTTTTCTCGTTTGGGCGGGAGCTAACTTCACAAAATATACTCGAGTGTACCGTTGTAAATTTTTGTCTGATGAGGAAAAGTTTTAAAGATATTTTTAAAAAAATATCTTTAATACCCCTTATTCAAATATTTGTTGTCTTACCTTCAATTTACGATTCCTCGACCATACATTAAATCTTCCATTGATGCTGCGATGTCCTCTGACAAAGTTCCAACTCTGTGTATCTCACTGTGTATATTCACCAATACCCTTTGGCAAGGGTTTTTACGCTCGCACCTGTCGCTCGCTACCTGAGCTGCGGGTCCAATCTCAGCCGCGCTCACTTCAAATTGCTGTAACTCCGGTAGTAATTGAAATTTCGACATGTTTAAACGGTCAAAATATTCTTGAACGTATTAATAATAAATCTACATAAAAATCGTTTTTTCTTAATCTCAATGTAGTGTAACCTCTTAATTCGCAAAAATTAAAATTTTAATTAAAAAAATTGAACGAGTTATGACGATTTTTGTCCATTTTCCTTTTGTTACCCTTTTTCCTTTTTCGTTTTTCCCCAAACAATGTTGTATGAAGGTATCTACGTGGCATGCAGGGGTCTTCTCACTTTAGACGCTTAAAAAAGGCTATTTTCCTTAATTTTTTGATAGGTTTATATTATAGATATTGATATAAAAGTTGTTACAGTTAATAAATACACTTTCGAAATACATTTTTTTTAAACGTACGTCTTTATGTCACCCAAACAAACTTTAAACGCGTATTTCTCGAAACAACGTTTTTCGACAGCTTGTTGATAAAATCTTCGAAAATACTGAATCGATCCTAATGAAATTTTAAGCACATATTCTTTACAACTATAGCTATAGCGCTAATCAAGGATTTTTGAAAATGTTGTCATTTACTAATTTGTTTTGCCAAAAACGGTGAAAAAACATCTTTTTTTAATTTTTTCGAAAAATGTCCGCCGTTTTGTTAGTTTTGCATATTTCAAAAGTCGTATGATATGCGCTATAGCCATTAACATACCGAATCCAAAACCGTTTGATTTTTTTGGTTTCGGATCATCCATCTCCGAGATTTCATCAACAGTGCAGACCTACAATTTTTTAGGAAATTTTTTTAACTACCCTTTTCGTCTATAAGTAGTGACTTCAATAAATAAATAAAATTTTAAATATTTTTCGAAAGTGTATTTATTAAGTGTAACAAGTTTCATGTCAATAGGGGGCGTCCATTAATTACGTGAGGCGTTTAGGGGGGGGAGGGGGTCGAGCGAAATCTCACCCAATCTCACGTGGGGGAGAGGGGGGCTTCGGCAAATATCACGTAATTTTAGTTGTTTTAGTAATTTTAGTAATCACGTAATTTTTATCACGTAGAGAGAGTCTCCCTACTACTTTACATGGTGGAGTAAATGGTACTACAACCGCAGTTACTTCTACTACAATTTATTTTCTGTGAACGTAGGCATTTTGAAAAATCTCACGTGAGATTAGGGGAGGGGGGAGGGGGTCGAGCTAAATCTCACGACATCTCACCAGGGGGAGAGGGGGGGTCGAAAAATTGCCAAAATCACCTCACGTAATTAATGGATGCCCCCATATCTATAATATAAATCTTTTAAAAAAATTCATGACAAAGGCCTTTTTTAGCGTCTAAAGCGAGAAGACCCCTTCAAAATGTATTCGTCCATTTCGCTTCGAATTCGGACAGACCATAGTTTGTAACATTTTCCATCGTGTGACCCGATGATCTTTTCATATTTTTATCCATCCGGTAATAACGAATGATTAAAGTTGTTTTTTAAAACATTTTTCGACTAAATTTACGGTCTTCCACTATAAATTGTGCTCCATCGCCCAGATTTCAATTTTGTTTTAAACTGATGTAGCGGAACTCACGGAAACGTTGGAGCTGCGCTTTTATCTGCCGCATCAATAAAGGCACCAGTTAAAAATTAATATCCTTCAACATGGATCGATGAAACGCTCGTTCTGCCTCATTTATAGAGCGCGAAAAAACGGGCGCGAAAATTCGATAGGAACGAGCACTGCACTGGTCACGGTCCAAAACAACGCTCTGTCTTCTGGAACTTCTTCGTCGATACGAAATTGACGCGAGTCTTGCCGGGACGTGACGCTCATACGTTATGACGACGATGCGTCAGTACGCGGTCACCGCCCGTCGTGTACGTGAAGCACACAGGTCCCTGCGCTTTTAAGACCCCAGGAATAATGCATCTGTCTGATCTCCTCTCGACCAATCCACTTCCCCGTTCGTACGTAATCGTTAAGGGGGGCGACACCTCTGGGTGAGGCAAAAATTTGCACATTTTCATCATTTTTTTTTCAAGCAAACATGTCTTCGAGATTTTTTAGACTCAGGGTATGTTTTGTTACTACTTTTCACTGTTACGTGGATTTTATTTATTTATTAATTTAAAAAAATGGCGGATATATGGCACGGTCTGCGAAACTGCATTTTCAAAACTGGCGTGACGTATTGCTACAAAACAAATCGACCGATTCTGATTAAATTCGGTATAAATATTTCCAACCTTATTGTCTAAAACATAAACCTAAATGTTTCTGAAAATTAAAAAAAAGGATTTTTTTATTGCAGAATGTAGCTACTTTTTCGGAAAATTAAATCTTTTTGTTTCAAAGCACACCATTTCATCGATTTTCAACATTTTTCACTTTTTCTTGGTTCATATTCTGCGTATGAGTGTTGATAATGGAAAAATGCTCGTTGGGTTTTTTTCGGATTAATCTCGCCGACACTACCTGTCACGCCGTCTGACAACGTCCGTCGCAACCCATTTAGAAGACTGCCATTTTTAGAGATTAATTTAAAACAATACCGTGTAACAGCCAACAGTAAGGTAATTATGCATAATCGAGGCACCACTTCAATTTCAATGTCAAATCTTTTTTTTAGCTTGAACTGCTTTTATTAGTCACCACTGATGAAATTCTGGCGGGGGAGGCTGACATTTTTCATTAATACCATAAGTTATGGGGATTTTGAAGTTTTCGGAAACACGTGGTTATCCATCCAAACACCCAAACAAATCCAAACACAAGCATTGTTGTACTCACGTGTCCAGGTATCAATCATATATTCATATTCTCACAAGTCTGAACATTTGTTTACCCCTGCACATACACGCACACGTAAACGTGCATACATATGCTCATATACACATACACGTGCACACCCATTTTTATTAATGACAATCACTAGAAAAAAAATATAGACAAAACTTATGGAATTCCATAACTTATGGAATTAATGAAAAATGTCAGCCTTCCACGCCGAAATATAATTAACGATGACATATTAAAGCAGTTTAGGCCAAGAAAATGTTGCCATTGAAATTGGGGTCGTGTCCCAATTATGCATAATTGCCAAAAGTAGTAATAAAACATACCCTAAGTCTCAAAAGTGACGAAGAAATCTATTTTTTCCTCGCCTCAAGGTATCTCCCCCTTAAGAGTTACTACTCCCAAGCACTTTTGACCGTCAGTTTTGCAGCCCCTAACAAATAAAACTTTTTCCTAACATCGCGGAACACGGAATAATTGAAAAAAATAATTCATTTTAATGTTGATACGTAATTACTATGATTATTATTATTATTACGCAAAGAGTTTGTTCGGAGGAAAATTCTCGTGGATGAATCAACCGACCAATCTGACCTACATTTTAAATAAAATATTTAATGCTATAATAATAATCATAATATAATATGATAATGATAATAATAATAAATTGTTCTGGTCTTGATTAAGATCGAGCCTAACCCCCGAGAGTAGGTGAATATTTTCCAGTGCAAACTGAGGAATTGCGTTGTCCGACGCAATAAAAAATAATGATAATAATATTATAATAATAATATAAAAATATACAGAGTTACTGGTTATTGGTCACGATCTCGTGAAAGAGTTATACGACATGTTTTCCGCTATCGAATAACACAGTAATGCTTCATGCAAAAGTGAACCGTTTTTGAGATATTATTTTCTTTTCTTAAGTGAGGGGTAGGCAACTTTAAAGTTAATTTTTAAAATACTTTCGTATGGAATCAAACTCTTTTATTATTTATATTTTAAGGACACAGTAAAAAAGAATTATCAGCGATAAGATAAGAATAATTATTGAACTTGCAGAGTTTTGGACGCCGAATTCAAACATGTTTGCAAATTATTATTTTTTTATTATTGATAATTCTTTGTTATTGTGTTCTCGAATTACAAACAATTTTAAAAATGTATTCCATACGACAGTTTTCTAAAATTAGTTTTCAAAGTTGGCACCCTTCACTTATAAAAATAATAATAATAACTCCAAAATGGTTCATTTTTGCATAAAGCGTCACTGGGTTATTTGATAACGGAAAACATGGCCTCTAACCCTTTCACGGGAATCCTGACCAATAACCAGTACACCTGTATATTATTATAATGTTTAATGGGAAATATTTAATAATAATAAAATATAAAGTTTTCTAGTGCAAACTGAGGAAGCGCGCTGCCCGGAGCAATAATATATAATCATTATAATAATAATAATAATAAATCCAATAATATCAAAATATTTATTGTTATAATGTTTGATGGGAAACATTATATTATATTATCATAATAGTGCAAACTAAGGAAGTACGTTACCAGGAGCAATGAAATCAAGTTACTATGATAATAACCCTGCGCGGTCGCACACGGACATTTTCGTCCCAAGCGAAATTTCAATTTGAAATTCCTGGCAAATATTAACAATTTATAGCAACAAATATAATAACTTTTATACTCAAAATATCGTGGATTCACAGTCTGAAAGGATTCAAGAGTATTCGTAGATTATTTGGGATTTTTTAAGGGGTTAGGTTACTGTCACGAACCGAAAATCAGGATTATATTTAAAAAAATCATTTTTGAAAGAATAAATATGATAATTAAAAAATTGTTTAGACATTTATTGGTATGTACATTGATAATTAAGAAAGTCATAAACAATCTCGTAAAAAACCTTTGAACGTGAGGAGCTCAACGGTGTACTTGATTTTGGCTACCCGGTTGATCTGAACCGAAAAAAAACAAGTTTTCCCTTAAAAAAGATAATAGGGGCTAGGACTTAAGGATTTTCGGGACAATTGACGATATGTTACCATTCATTTCAAATTTAAACAGTAAATTTGTTGTTATACCCTGAATGCAACCTCCAAATTTTAAATCGATCGTCTACACCGTTCCTATAAAATTTCCAATTGAAAAAACACATTTTAACATAGGGAGATGTCTACACCCATCGCTGAATGGCACTTTTACGCAGGAAATAGTGTGAAAAAATGTTAAAAATGTTATGAAAAACTGTCAAATCACTTAGCACCTACATTATGACAATTTCGTATCCCTTTACATTATGACAATTAGGCATCTCCCTATTCTAAAGCGTGTTTCTTCAATTGTAAATTTTATAAAAACGGAGTAGACGATCGATTTAAAATGTGGAGGGTATACTCAGTACATAGCGAAGAATTTACTGTATAAGTTTGATTCAAATGGTAACATATCGTCAATTGTCTCGAAACACCTTAAGGCCTTATATGCGCGATTTTGCCGATTTTCGACGGTACTTTTCTAGACGCGGTTTAAAAAATGACGCACATATTGCCAAAAATTTTCTTGCAGATCATTTATGCACATGGTTGAGTATATGTAAACAAAAAAAATCGGAAATATTAATAAATGGCGGAGATATAACATAATAAAGCAATGTATTTTCTTGCGCGCGCGCGCGTTGATGGTGAAAGTTCTCGGCATCGATGTGGGTGTCTGAAAAAAATGAACATATTAATAATTGCATAATGAATGTATCTTCAGTGTGCAACAATATTATTATTTTTCTATTATTATAATAAAAATTCGAAACTTAACATTTTTTAGTCAATTTTCTGTCGGTATTTCATTTTTTACATTTTTTTGTGTTATTGAATTTTTTGTTTCTGTGGTTCACACGATAGGTGATGATACTAAAAATATGTTGTAAACATTTCAAAGCGATCTGAACCTTCGTTCAAGAGTTAGAACTTTCACATGGTTCAAAAAAGTGAATCGTGGAAAAACGGCCTTAAAGTTGGCGGTCGGGCGCGCCTTACGCTCTAAATGCTGTAACTTTAACAATTTTCGGAATTTTTCAATTCTGCAAAACTTAAAATATTCCTAACCGTTCAGGCTAATCGAATCGAAAATAATTTTGAAATGACAAATTTTGAAATTTGTTTGAATTTGTTAAAAATTAAAAACTACTTTTTCGTGAACCTCGTACAAGGTAACTCAGAAAATATATGATCGATCATCCTAAAATTTTGCATACTTCTACATAACATAATTATAGTCGATGTGAACCTCAATTACTTCGAAAATCTGTCCAAAACACGAAATTTTTATCAAAAAATACCATATACTAATTTCATGAAAGTGGAATATTTTTTCGAACACGTACCATGTTTCGAATTGTCACTTTTCTTTGGACCTCTTAGGTTCACATAGAAGGTGTGGGTCTTAGAAATCTAAAACTTCTTGTCTCTCGTGTTTCAGATCAATGAAACAGACGCTAGGTTGCACGCCTCGAAACAACTGAAACAGCAATCGTCTGTGAAGCAGGTGGCGTACAGCCACCATTGATAACCAGTTTTTTTAATTGGAAAATTAAAAGATGTCATAATATGTGCAGAAAATTTTAATTATGCAGAGTAAATAGTTTCGAAACAGAAAAATCTTGAAAATGGGCTTATTTTCCCTAAAGAGATCTCCTCCCTCAAGGCAGCTTTTCGATCAGCCGGCCCATAAACAGAAGTATATTGACAATTCAATTTTTCGAAATAAGATTAAACTTTTTTGCACGACGAAGCATTATTGTTAATTATGAATTACTCGTCCCTGCTAGTCGTTCGAATTATTGAAAATTCTCCAAAACCTGATTTCGAAGTTGTATCATGTTGACACAACTTCCGGTCTGTTGGATGATGAAAATTTAAGGGGTTAGGCTACTGTGGAAATTTCAAAACTCTCGCTCGTCGCTTGAGGCAACCCAAATTAAAGAGGAAAGCCCAACATATTGCTCATCCACTGGAAAACTGTCATAACACGAAAATGTTGTTTTGAGAAAAGGACATTTAAATGTTTTTGTTCTTCACATTCGTGAGGCCACTGTGACGTCGGTATTTATCCAAATTAGCCTGCAATGATTTCATTTACTGGGAAATTTATCAACATTTTGTGGGTTATAAATAATATGTAGCCAATCTCAAAACACGATTTTTCTGTGTTATGTCAGTTTTCTAGAGGAAGAGCGATATGGTGCACGAACCACGGATTGAAGGTAAAATTATCATTACGATACAACTGCTGGTATAATTTCTAGGCCTTAGGCCACAGTAACGGGTATAAAAACATGTGCGAATTTAACAATTTTTTTCGTATGAAAAAGTTATTCGCTCATAAAATTAATTACACAGCTATTTATTGTGAATATCAAGCTGTTAGAATTTTTTTCTTTACTTTAACTTTACTTTTTTTTCTTTACTTTACTTTAAATTTAAAAGTTATGTTCCTAATTGCATTTCGCAGAGAAGTACGAACGGAATTTCTGATTAATCGAAAACTTTCCATTCTATGAGCAGTTTATGAGCAGTTATAACGAAATTTTTCACTGAAAATTCATTTTTTAAGTTCAAATACTTACAACATTTGAATAAAACAATATTTTTTAAATTCCGTACGTACTTCTCTAGGTATTCCAATGTAGATGACGAGAATTTTTTTTTTCTAGGTCAAAAATTGTGGATGCTAAATGCCACGCCGCGGAGCGCGTAAAGAAAAAGATAACAAAAGAAAATATTCGTAGTCGGCTATTTTGTACATCGAAAAAAAAGATATATATATATATTTTTTCTAACAGCTTGATATTCATACTAAATAGATGTGTAATTAATTTTCTAAGTGAATCACTTTTTCATACGAAAAAAATTGTTAAATTCGCACATGATTTTATACCCGTTACCTAAGGCCTAAGGCCTAAGGCCTTAAGACGTTTTTCTCGAAACGATGTTTTTCAAAACGATGTACACGATTTCTCGACATCGAATGAACGGATTGACTTGAAATTTGGTACACTTCTTCAGTGTAATAGTAGTTTTGTCCTGACCGAGGTTTTTCTTCTTAACATTGTTTTTTCATTAGTTATAAACAATAATGATATACTATTTCCTCGAAAAATCGAATAAAAATAATGCTTATTTTTCTTTTGATGATTCCAACTCGATAACACAAAAAAGCTCCGTCAAGTCTTATACCCGTATTCATAGTCGTTCCTTAAGAAATAAGGCCTCTTTGTTCTTTGTTCTAAACGAAGAATAAGGAATAAGAATTCCTCAAGGTACATCTGTGAATACGGGTGTTAGCCAATATTATCTATTTTGAAAAAAAAAAACTTTTTTTTTGTTTCAGATCAGCCGGGTGGCCAAAATCAAGTACCTCTGAGCCCCTCAGGTCCACAGGTCTTTCACGAGACTGGTTCTAACTTCTTTGAGGGGTCTTCTCACTTTAGACGCTAAAAAAGGGCTGTTTTCATGAAACTTTTTGATAGGTTTATATTATAGATATTGATATAAAAGTTGTTACACTTAATAAATACACTTTCGAAATACATTAAATTTTTGAAACTACTGAACCGATCCTTATGAAATTTTAACCACGTATTCTTTACAACTATAGCTATAGAGAATATCAAAGATTTTTCAAAATTTTCATATTTACTATTTTTATGTAGCTAAAACGGTGAAAAAAAACACGTTTTTTAAATTCTTTCGAGAGAAGTGCGCCATTTTGGTATTTTTGTACATATAAAAAATCGTATGATATGCGCTATCGCCATGATCATACTGAATCTAAAACCGTTTGATTTTTTTGTTTCGGATGATCCATCTCCGAGATTTCATCAACAGCGCAAACCTACAATTTTTTTAGGACATTTTTTAACTATCATTTTCGTCTATAAATAGTGAGTTAAATAAACAAATAAAAATGTTATGTATTTCAAAAGTGTAACATCTTTTATATCAATATCTATAATATAAACCTATCAAATAATTCATGAAAATAGCCTTTTGTAGCGTGCAAAGTGAGAAGACCCCTAAATGATTAATATGTTTTTCTGACAATAGGTACACAACTTTGTTAATGTACATACAAATAAATGTCCAAACGATTTTTCAATCATCTTACTTATTCCTTAAAAATATTTTTTTCCTGATTTTCGGTTCGTCACAGTAGCCTAACCCTTGAATGAATTCAACCGGAAGTTTCGAAATGTCGAATGTCCAATGTTCTGGCTTGAACTGTTCTTTTTAAATTGGCTTAAGGAGTAAGGCCACTGTAACGGCCCAAAAAAATAAGGTTTTTTCACTAATTTTTTGCTCCCGAAATTTAAGGTATTTGAAAAAAAACTTTTAATGGTGTTATCGGGCATACATTAAGCTTTATTATAAAATTTTTTTACAGTAAAAAAAAACAAAATGGCGGTTCCACAGCTATCTTCCCGGGACATGTTTTCAAAATGGCACGCAGCATAACTCGAACAATTTTCATTTTTTTTACTTGAAATTTTAACCAGATGTGAAAATTTACATTATCTTGAGAATGTCGATCGGAATTTTCAAGAACTTTATTTATTGATTTTTTATTAACAAAAAACTTGCCGTTTTTTTCGTCAAAAATCAATTTTTTTTTTCAAACGCACGCCAAATCCACAAAAATTGATACTTTTTAAAATCCGATCGACATTCTCTAGCTATAGCCCTCTAGATTAATGGTTTTTTTTTTTGTTCTAGATTCAAAAGTGCACCAGTGGTGCTGCGTGCCGCGGAGCCCTGGAAGCAAAACATGTCCCGGGAAGATAGCTGTGGAACCGCCATTTTGTTTTTTTTTACTGTAAAAAAATTTTATAATAAAGTTTAAAGTATGCCCGATAACACCATTAAAAGTTTTTTGCAAATACCTTCAATTTCGGGAGCAAAAAATTAGTGAAAAAACCTTTTTTTTTGGGCCGTTACAGTGGCCTTACTCCTTAAGAGATGCTCTAAACCATCTAAAATAGGGGTAGAAAAAGTTTAGTACCTGTAAAACAAAGGTCCGTAGGCCCGTGTGGGTCTGCGGTGGCAGTGGCTGGCCCGTGTGGGAGATGTCGACCGTTTTTCAAAACGGCACGCACTCCAACAATTTTCATTCTTTTCACTCCAAATTTTGAGCACATCTTTAAAATAACATTCCGAAGACAAATACGTACGGGATTTTCCATGAGTAAATTATAGCAATAGTTATTAACATATGATTGTCCTTTTTTCTGTCGAAAATCGTGTTTTTACTTCACATGCTTGCCCTACATATTTTTCTAGCTAAATTCATGTAAATAAAGAGAATTTTTTTTTTCATAATTCAAAATTGTGTCAGTTATACTACGTACCGCAGAGCGTCTCAAATTCGAGATGCCTCGCGAGAATGGCACTAGCGTCACCATTTTGTGTAATTTTTTAATATAAGTTTTATTTTGGTTTACTTGAAGATATGACTAATGAAATCCTTGAATATTATTATCCTCTTACTAGTCCTTCAACCAAAGAAATGGCGAAAAATCACTTAATTTTAGACGTTTACAGTGGTGTAAGCCTTTAAGTGAAAGTCAGTTTCAATGGCCTCGCGATCCTAGCCTTCGAAAATAAAACTGCCTATGAGACGAACTTTGATGAGGTAATAGATTCTTTTGCGGAAAGGAAAGTTTGACGTGTCAAGTTGTAACAAGATCAGATACTAAAATTTGCTGGGTCGTAAAGATTGAAGGTACATTAGGCTGGCACAAATTGAAGCTCTATTTTTTTCCGTTTTCTCACCATTCAATTATCTTCTTAAAAAAAAAAAATTATCGCAAAAGCTGCGAGCGGTCAAAAAATATTTATAGGTCGCTCAAGCCGCCCCAAATTTTAATTTTCATTTAAAAAATCGATTTTTTTGTCCACTTCTCACCCATGAATTTTACGCTTTATAATTTTTAAATTAACTTCGCAAAAGCTCTAGCCACCCCATGAATATTTAGTGCTCGCTCAAGAGTTTTGAAATTTCCAAATTTTCAAAACAATTAATCCGTTTTTCTTTAAAAACAGTTTTCCGCGCATCGTAATGCGTCTCGTGAGTCAAACTGCGGACCAATCGTAGCTGTCATAATACATAATAATACATAATAACACATATCGTCTAATTGGTGTTTGTTACAAATTATTATAATAAATTATTCAAAAAAATGTAACACTTCGCTGTTTATTTTATTTTTATGGTACGAGGAATTATAGTGCATGCGAGATTTATTTTTTGGCGGAATTTCTTCATTTCAAAAACGTTGAGCGACCACCAAATATTCATTAGCCGGCTACAGCTTTCGCGAGGTTTATTTTGAAATTATAAAGCGTAAAATTCATGGGTGAAAAGTGGACGAAAAATAAAAATTCGATTTTTTCATAAAATTAGGTTCTTTGGGAGACTTAAGCGACCTCTGAATATTTTTTGACCACTCGCAGCTTCCGTGAGAATTTTTTTTTTTTTCTTTAAAGAAGATAATTGCATGGTGAGAAAAAGGAAAAAAAATCGAGTTCAAATATTTGCCACCCTAGTGTAGTGTGGATTGTGCGTTGTCTACCCTGATTGTATGTATGTTACATTAACGTCAAACATAAGCAAAAATTCTTAGCAAATAGGTAATAAAGAGCGCAAATTTATTTAAGGGGTAAAGCCACAGTAGAATTTTCCAAAAATCGATTTTTTCGCTAAAACGGTGCTTTATTATCATAAGTTATTATTCGATTTATAGCAATTGACGTGACAAATAACTTCAACAATTTTTACTCGATTTACTTCAAATTTAAAAGTTATCTTGCTAATTGCACTTCGCAGAGAAGTACGTACGGAATTTCTGATTAATCGAAAACTTTTCATTTTATGAGCAGTTTTGTACGAAATTTTTCACTGAAAATTCATTCCTACAACTACAACAACATTCAAATACCTACAACTTTTGACCAAAACAATATTTTAAAAATTCCCTACGTACTTCTCTAGATATTCTAATATAGATTGACGAAATTTGTTGTCTTTTGTTCTAGGTCAACTATTGTGGATGCTAAATGTCATGGCGCGGAGCGAAAAAAAAGATAACAAAAGAAAATATTAGTAGTCGGCCATTTTGTACATCGAAAAAAAAAATATATTTTCTAACAGCTTGATATTTATACTAAATAAATGTGTAATTAATTTTATGAGTAAATCACTTTTTCATACGAAAAAGAATGTTGAATTCGCACATGATTTTATACCCGTTACTGTGGCCTAACCCATTAAGGGTTCTTATTCTCCCAGTCACGAAAAATCCCACCCAGTATATTTATTTCGTGAGTTTTTAAAAGTCATTAAGGAGAAATATACAACTAGATTGTCGAGGTCGAGGATTTAGAAGCTATGAACATTCCGTCGAACGTAGAAGACCTATACTTATGGGCCTGGTATCGATGATTCCATGTAAGTTGACAAATTTCATGATTTATTCATTCCCAAATTGTCAAACGCGTTTTTCTCAAAACCACGTTTTTCATATCGGTACCCAAAATTTCTCGAAAACCAATGAACCGATTGCCTTGAGGTTTTTTGTGTTTATTTTTACACCATTATCTAGTACTTGTCATAGGATTTTTTTCTGTTACTCAGTTTTTGTTTTATAGGCAAAAGAATAACTTATTTTTGGCCCAAAAATCACTATTTATGTTCAAACGTCCGCCATTTTGTCATAAATCGATATTTTCAAAATCGGCTATGGCAAGTACTAGATTATAGTATCTAATTTAATAATCTTTTCGGTTTTTTTTTTCAGATGATTTTTGAAGAAACGCCAGTGGGTACCGTATACGCAGATTTTTTTACGACGCTCCAAGGATCATACAATATCCTTGTATATTTTTGATATTTTTAAATAAAGAAAATTAAACATATTTTCGAATGTATATACTTTTAGATAACTAAAACCCCAATCCGAAATTTCAAATAGTTTTCCTTGAAAAAATTCACGAACATGACCTTTTTTCCTGCTCCTAGGTGTATATCTCCCCTTAATCTCCAATGCTGGAGGGGAAGCCCGTCAATGTCAAATTTTTGCCCCGGCTCGGAAAAATCGTAGATCCAGGACTGACAGGAGTTAAGTGGATCGGAAAAAGTGCGAGGCTCGAAAAATAATTTTAAAAAACCAAATGACGAATGGACGCCCAAAATTCTTATTTTTTTTTCCAAAAACATCTCGATCACCCAAATTTCGAAATAAACAAGTAACCGCAAAAATTACGGCTCCGCGTCGACGGCAATACCCAACAGTGTGTTCAATTAAAAATCGGCGAAATATCAAATTCATACGTTTTTTTTAATTCACATGTACATGTTACATTTGTTTTTCAAATTCAATCGTATATTTTACATTCATATACGTCCCATTTGTCTCTTTTGTTTCATTTTTTCGGAGTTTTTTTTGCGTGTTTTTTTATTTTTTATTTAATAATCGATGTACAAAATCTTTGTAGCATACACGGTACGCAAAATATCACGAATAGATACGAGGCCGTACGGAGAGCACACCACGACGTTGAGTAGTCGTATCTCCGTGTCTCGTGGTTTGCCCTCCTCGTTTCCTCGACTATTACCCGCTACATCTAGGTATTTAAAATCGATGGATTCACGACGAGCTCTGGTGAGCTCGGTCCTCTCGTCCATTCATACGGAACCAACGATCGTGCATCGAAGAACCGAATATTGGAATTTATTATTATCATTTCCCCTTTTATAATCATCCCAAATTCGTACAATCGGATAACTTTTTAAAATATCTTTCGTCCCCTTTGCCTATTTCCAACGCGCTTATCGTGCACGAGAGTGTTCCCCCCGCTCCATTCTCGATACCCGACGACCTTTCGCGATGAAGGGGAGGGAGAAGGAAGCGCGAACGCGCGTGCGCGAGCTTTCCGTCTATAGTGAAAGCTTCATAACGACTAGCTCACCCTTTGAGCGGAAACAAGTCGCTTTTCAAATCTAAATTACGATATTCTGGCAACGAAAAAATCTCCACCGTCAATACGAACTATTTCGATATTTTTCTTCGACGATTTACTGAAATTACTCGAAGCACAACCGTTAACAGCGAGATTTCGCGCGACGAAAGTTTTCCGCCCGTCGCAAAATCGCGTTAAAATTCACGGTCTGGCGCTTCCGATCGTTGTCAATTAAAATTATACTTTCTCCGGACTCGAGAATATCAAAAATGCTCTCTCGCCTTTCGTCGTGTTTGTCTCTCGTTACGGTTAATGCGAAACTAAGTTTATGCACAAAATGAATTTAGTTCTTACGGTTTTTAACAAATTGTTCAATTTATTGATAATCTTGAAGCGAAAAGAAGACATACACAAATTGACCCACGAAAAAGTTTTTTAAAGTTTATCAATAATTTGCTAACTGGATTCAAATTGACCTCAAAAATGAAATAAAAAAGCTCTACGGTCGAAAAGATCGTTTCAGCGTCGTAAAAGAATTCACTGAACGAGATCCGCAAGTTGTCTACGAAAAAATATTCTTTGAAACCTAACAATCAATGTTAATAAATAAAAACCCAAATCTAATGGAAGCCGCGGTCAATTTCATCAACTGGAAGAACTTTTACTATTGCTCTGATCCTCATCGATGATTTTTCCAATCATCGAAATTGCTCTCTTTCCCATAAAACTTGCTATTGGGATGGTCAGAAGAATCAGCTTAATACTAAAATTACTTTTCTGGAAAACATTTCATATATTCTAAATGCCCCCCCCCCCTCCCCCACTATGAAATCGATGAATTTTCAAATCAAATCAATTTCTTGCTATACAAATTTCCCACTCCCCTTTCAGCGAAGAAATTATTACGGGATAACTTCAGGAGTAAATATTGTTCAGGATTTGGGTGGTTTTTTTTTCGGTCGAAAAGCCCTCGGGCTCCTCGAAGGATAGCGCGCCGGCAAAGTTTCATTTTCGCGACTCGATCGTCGAAAGGACGATTTCTTTTTGTCTAAATCACGTTTTCTCCCGTAACCGGTTCTTCGAGACACAATGGTGTTCTCCTCTTTCCTTCGACTCCACTAAATATAATGAGAAATATCATTTTAATCTCATGCGTCACAGCCTTTTGAATAAAACTCAAGGTTCCCCCCCCCTTCCCCCAAAATAAACAATAATCGAATCAATCGTCATATCGCTCATCCACTAAAAATCTGTCATAACACAAAAAGTGCTATTTTGATGAAAAGGCGTTCAAATTATTTTTCCCACTCGTGAGGCCACTGTGGCGTCAATATTTGTCTAAATTATCATGCAATGGTTTTATTTATTGTGAAATTTATCAACCTTCTTAACCTTTCCTTTTATTCTATGGCATACTCATGTCAAAACAGCATTTTTTGTGTTAAGGCCTTAGGCCACAGTAACGGGTATAAAATCATGTGCGAATTTAACAATTTTTTTTTCGTATGAAAAAGTGATTCACTCCTAAAATTAATTACACATCTATTTAGTATGAATATCAAGCTGTTAGAAAAAATATTTTTTTTCGATGTAGAAAATGGCCGACTACTCGAAACTTCTCGAAACAGCTTTTTTCCAATTGGCGTGACAAATAACCTCAACAATTTTCACTCGATTTACTTCAAATTTAAAAATCATGTTCCTAATTGCATTTCGCAGAGAAGTACGTAAGGAATTTCTGATTAATCGAAAACTTTTCATTTTATGAGCAGTTTGCGAGCAGTTATAACGAAATTTTTCACTGAAAATTCATTTCTTAAGTTCAAATACCTACAACTTTTGAATAAAACACAATATTTTTTAAATTCCGTACGTCTGTAGGTATTCTAATGTAGATTGACGAGAATTTTTGTTTTTTGTTCTAGGTAAAAAATGGTGGATGCTAAATGTCACGCCGCGGAGAGCCTAAAACAGAATAAAAGAAAATATTAGTAGTCGGCCATTTTGTACATCGAAAAAGAAATCTAACAGCTTGATACTCATACTAAATAGATGTGTAATTAATTTTATGAGTGAATCACTTTTTCATACGAAAAAATATTGTTAAATTCGCACATGATTTTATACCCGTAACTGTGGCCTGCGGCCTTTAATTATTTTTCCCAATCGTGAGGCCACTGTGACGTCAATATTTATCTAAATTATCCTGCAGTGGTTTTATATATCGTAAAATTTGTCAACCTCTTTAACCTTTCCTTTTATTCTATGGCATGCTTATGTCAAAACAGCATTTTTTGTGTCAAGAGAGTTTTCAGTGGCTGCGCGATGTACGTAAAAAAAAACTCATGATATTCTCGTTTGTTTACACCGGGAAAACGAGCTCTCCGATCGTACACAATATATTTGATTCGATAACTTCTCGAGGCTCCTGTTTCCAATGATCCTGTTTCGCGTTAATGTACAAATTGATCAACTCGAGTAATGAGCATTTCGAGGTACCCCATTCGTTTGTTCGCACTTGAAACTCATTATTTATTATGATACAAGGTGAGTCGCGCTCGGACGCGAGCATATTTACTCGAAAGAACAAAAAAAATGAAGAAACATCAAACGGTACTCAGAGAGACAGAGAGAGAGAGAGAGAGAAAAAGAAGTACGGGGACGGTGTACGAACGTGGAGGAGAACGTAAACATTTGTATTTTATTAATACACTTTTCTCTGCTTTCTATTTGTCTTTTTCTTTCCTTTTCTTCGTCTCACTAGTTTCCTTTGCAAGGTCATTCTTTCCCTCCCTCTCGTGTTGAACATACTGCGTGTTTCTTCGCGAACTGCGGATTTCTGCCTTCGACAGTACCGCGCCGGCGCAGAGCGCCGAGCGCGGCAAATTCGAATCGTCAAAGATTCGCCGATTACTTTCGTTCGAGACGGCGTCTCAAAGCTTGCGCGTATTTTTTTTCTCCTCAACAATCTCGAATTGCCGCAACTCCGTCTAAAATTCACATCCTAGTGAACCGTGGGACTCAAATTTAATGGAAAACATGCGTAATTTCCTCCTCGTTCTTCGAAAACAAAAGCGAAACGGAGAAAAGAACAAAAAAGACATTATCACCCTTTCACTCTCACTAGATTACAGTAAACGCAAGTGTCCGCGGATTTTTGTTTTTTTTTCCGAATATTTACAAGGTGGGTAAACTGCTCGAAAGCGAGAATCATCCCTATCCAAAAAGTCTTTATTCAATATCGTCTTGTGTCGAAAATCTGAGCACCGCCAGCTTTTGTCGTCCGAAAGAAGAAAAAAAACTCGATCCTCGCTTTTCCTTTTGTTTTTTTCGACGTGTTCTTCGTCAATATAACGAAATTAGTTAACAACAGTGGATTAAATTTGCTTCGCAACATGTAAATGCATCAAGTGTGTACGCGATCAACGAGAAAAGTCTTCGATCATGCCCCGAGTAGTGTTCTCACGATGGAACGCGATAAAATTGAGGGAACGGTCAATCGAGGGCAATTCGTCGATGTGCTGAGAAACTGCGCGCAATGCGTCCTCTCTCAAGCTTCGTTCGTTCGATGGTAAAAACACGGTGAAAACGTGGCGACTGAAAAAACCGAACGTAAAACACGGATTTTTAACACATTTTCGTCGCGAAAATTGCCAAAATAGGGATAACATTGAAGCCGATCACGTTTAGCCTATACTTTCCCTCGATCGTTCGATAACAGCGCTCCTCGCGGAATTTTAAACAACCATAGGCCAAAATGACAAAATTTTGTTGCAACTAAATATCTACCCACGCGCGAACGAATTGTGTATATTGATTTCGAGCTTTCCCGAAGGATTGCCGCGCTCAAAATCCTCTTTCAAGATGTCAATCATGAATCTTTCCGACCCGGACTTCCCGTCGACGAATAAACGTTCAAACTGGCCAGAATCTCGTATGCCGCTACTTTACCAGACAAGTTGCCCCTCGACAAATCTGCGCTACGCGAAACGGAATAAAAATATCATTTTCAATGTGACGTCTTTGTTTTTTCGGTGTTATTCTACAGTTTTTGTTTTGTTTTGTTTTTTTTTCCTCCAATCATCCTATCGCATATTCTATTTTCAATTGTTTTCCTTTATCGAAGGATGCGAAGCTCATTGTAGCCCAACGAAAAAGTCTGCGTAACGAGGGTTCGCGCTTGTGCCGATTGTTTCTCCGTGTCCTCCGTGAGTCCTGCGTTCTTTTGCGGAACGCGTAGCAGGTGGTTTCTTCACCAACCAGCGCCGCCTCGTCCCCTGCCGCGAAAGGGCCCGCCGCCTCGGAACTGTCCGCCTCGGTTGTTTCCCCGTAGAATAAAATTGCCGATCGGTGGTCCCCTCGGTCCACGATCCATCCACGGCATTCTCGGCCCGCCGCGAAATCCTCCGCGGGCGCGCAACGGCGGCCCTCCACCTCCGCCGCCGCCGCCGCGCCATATTGGGAAAGGCCCGCCCGGCGGTACGGGTACGGGTGTGCCCATGGCAGGCATGCGTGGACGAAAATTTGCCAGTGGATTGTGGCCCTCGTAGTCGTATACGACGACCGGTTGAGGATCGGCGGTCGGTGCGGGCAGTAACGCCGGGCCGTTCGGCAAAAGTGTCCTCTTCTTCGTCGCTACCGCATTCGCGTCCTCGTCGCTCTGTTGCTCGGGGAAATTTCCATTGGACGCTTGTCTCTTGAGTTCATTGACAGAGGCCGTTTTGCCGGAATTCATGAGAGCCTCGAGATGTTCGGACAGCTGCCGGGGCGGTTCGTCGGTCGAACGAGCCTCGCTCGTCGTCGTCTCTTCCGGCCTGTCGCCGGAAGTAACGTTACCAGAAGGCTCTTCCGTTTTCTCGACTTGGCCGGGATTCTCCGTTCTCGAGGTGCGCAACGCGGAAGGGACGTTCTCGCTGGTGGCTACGCTTGGTGCCACGTTGCTTTTGGGATCCGTGACACTCGATGGGAGATTTTCGGGACGACGTTGCTGACTCGTCTCTTCGTTGATGGTCGATTTGATCGTCGTTGATTTGTCGGTTTTGTCCGTTTTCACGGGCACGTCGACGGGTGTCTTTGTCGCAGTGGTCGTTGCCGGGCTCGTCGTAGTCGTCGACGTCGTCGATTTAGCCGCATGAGCGAGGCTGCTTTCGAGGTCGGCTAGCGTTATGGGTAATCCGTCGTCGTCGAGAATAACGCATGTTTCCGGAGGTTGGAGCAAACCTTGGGAAACTCGGCTGTTGCCAAGCGCGTCCGATGGATTTTCCATATTTCGTAATCTTCGGTTGTTCGGAATATTTCGCATTTGGGCCTGGGGACTCTCGTCGTTGAATCTGTCTCGACCACGACGCGGAAAACCTCGTCCTCGACCGCCTCGCTCGTTTCTGTGGAAGATCGTTGATTCTCGGTGATGCTGCTGAATCTGTTGATGCTGGTGCTGTTGTTGTTGTTGTTGTTGTTGTTGCTGCTGCTGCTGCTGCTGCTGCTGCTGCTGCTGGGGATGATGCATGTGATGCTCGGGTATTTGATTCATGTTTGGATACCTTCCGTGAGGATCGCCCATGAAGTCAGGTGGCATGCCGATCCGCGAATGCTGCTGGGGATTGTCCTGAAAATCGTAATCCTGTTGCTGCTGTCGCGACATGTTAAAGTCCTGCTGTGATTGTTGCGCCTGATTCGGATGAAAGTCCGGAGGGCCCGGATGAAAGTCGTGTTGTTGATTCGGTATGAACACCGGCTGCTGAGGATTCTGACGCATCGGCCCGTAGTCCTGACGGAAGTCCGCGCCTTGAATCCCGTGAAAGTCGGACTGGCCGCGATGGAACTGCTGCGGCGAGGGCAACGGTGGCGGCGGCGGTAAACGCACCCCCTGCATGACGGGAGCACCGCGCGGCAAGGCGTTGCCGGGAAGCGGTATCATTCGCATATCGAGATCCTGGCGGTGAGCGGGCTGCGACAACTGCATGGGCTGCGGAGGCCCGATCAGGCAACGCATGTCGCGATCCTGCTGCGAACGAACGTCAACGAGGACACGACTTTTTGGCTTCCCGTCACTCTCCTCGTCAGACATCTCCATGTCCACGCTCTCGACTATGTCACCCTGTTGGCGTCTGAAAAATATTTCGAGTGGGAGAATCGTCATTCGCACGCTGTCTAAGTTCTTGGCGCTGTTCAAGGTATTCCTTTCACGAACCCGAATATTCGACAGTTGAGGGGAGGTACCTGAGTAAACGGCGAGAAAAACCGGTAAACTTCGGGAATTTTTATCTCGAAAACTAATGTTTCGATTGGATCCGGGTTTTTTTTTGTTGGAATTTTTTGAAATAAATTCGTTGACTGGAAATGATTCAAACGCGATTATCTCGAAACATAGTTTTTAAAGTCGGTGCCAGATCTCGAAAGTGGCTTGTCCGATTTTGTCAAAATTTGGATACAATATTCTTCGATAGTTTTTGTCGTTCGCCACGCAGGGGTTTTTCATTTGATTGAACCATTGCTTTTTTATGCAATGTGTATGCAATCCAAAATCGTCGGAAATTGCGAACGAAAAACGAATGTTAAATTGAAACGGTCGCAATTTCGTCAAAAATGAACATTTCAAAAAAATCGTACGTGGCGAACAAGAACAACTATTGAAAAATATTGTATCCAAATTTGGACAATTTGGACAAAATCGGACAAGCCGTTTTCGAGATACATCTGGCACCGACTTTGAAAACTATGTTTCGAGATAATCGCGTTTGAATCGCTTCCAGTCGACGAATTTATGTTAAAATATTCCTAAACATACCTCAATGTACATATTTTACAATAAAAAAAACCCCGGATTCAATCGAAGCATTAGTTTTCGAGATAAAAATTCCCGAAGTCTACCTGTTTTTTTTTCGCCGTTTACTCAGGTACCTCCCCTTAACTGATTTTCGTCTATGATTGAGTAAAAATACAGCCCAGTATATTGGTAATTTTTCAAGCAAAGTTGCCGAACTACTAACGAAAAAGTACGACTCTAAAAACCGTCTCATTCGTACGGCACTTTATGGAGATGACAGGCTGGCCACATTTCTATCTAATATTGGGATGTTGAATAAGTTCTCGCTGTTTTTTTTTCGTGAAAACTAATGGTTTGTTTTAAAAAATCATCCCTAATGCTTTCAAACGTTTCGAAACTCTTGTGCGATCAACTCTTAACGATTCTGCAAGTTCAGCTGGCGTCTGACATGAGTCTTCATCAAGTAATTCCAGCAATTCAACACATCCAAATTATTTTTTTTTACGCATAATTTTTTCACGTATTATTTCGATTTCAACGAGTTCTAATATCGGAATACCGGTATTTCGATATTTTCCTATATTTACGGAAAATCTTAATTAAAAACGGTAGAAGCGTAAACGTGAATATGGAAGTTGTAGAAATGATAGTGTATAGCTAAGCGAAGCCACAGTATTTATTGAAAATCACCGTCTTTCATTGAGATCTTTGTTTATTATACATTTCGAAACATACTCTGCTGTGTTCTTTAATATATCCACCCCAAAATGGAATAGACAAACCAAACACAAAAATGGGAACTTTTGTGCAAAAAAAATAGTAAACAAGAAAAATTAAAATTAGGAAGTTTTATGAAAGTCAGTGCAGTAGTAGCTACCAAAATGCAAAGGAATGACATAGCTTGTGGCAAGCAGGCAACAGCATGGTCACTTTAATTAACGAGATTGAGATTGTTGCATCAATGACTGCAAAAAACAGAGGACATCTGAAGTTTCGTCTTTCAGAGACGATTTTATCTTATTGCAGATTTAAGCCGCGGAAGAAAAAGCCCTTTCTGATTTCACACTCGTGGATAAATAAGTTGACACTTCGGAAATATTTAATGTAGGTAATCATATTTGAAGGCTGTTAAACGTAGTAAAAAAAACAAGTAAAAGCAACTTAAATGGAAATAATGACAATTATGATGATAATTTAGTGGTTTCAAGTCTGATATCGAAATATCGGTATTATTCGAGACCAATATCGGTTTTTCAATACCGAATTTGTGGTCCGATATTCCATAACATCAAAAAACCGGTATCCATACTCTTTAAACCAATCTCTGCATGTTGTTTCCGACAGAGCATGGTCGCTGTAAGTCTCAACAAAAATTATGTGTGCTTAACCTACAGATTCTTCTTGAATAAAGTAGTGCGGTAAAAATCCCAGTAGATACTCTTTTTTAGGCACGAAATTGGACATATTTAACACTATGAAAAGAAATTTGTTGACACTTCGGCGAACTAACGTGCATTGAATTTCAAACTTGCTTATAGTACTTCTTTGCAGATGCGTTACCATCTTAAACTACACGCACGCACTTCTGGTAACGCCATTTGTTGGAAATCAGCGAGAACGCAATCAACATTCTAACAATTTATATACTAAATAACTTTAGATGCCTGATACAAACTAGTCACGCGTGTCAAAAAATCTAAACATTTCGTAACGACGATAAAAACAGGGGATCATCGGATGCTTAAAGAAAATATTTATGATAAAACTTTGAAAAATGTGATTGACAGAAGAATTTTTATAGCCGCGACTTTTCAGAGAAAATGTAAAAATGTCTAAATTTGGGTGAAATTTTTTTATTTCAGTTTATCGTTGTGTATAATAATTGATTGTGACTTATTTTTATTAAGCGCGACTGTAATTTACCAATGATTCAGAAGGGCCCTACTTATGGCCCCACAAAATACGGCCCTCCGCAAAAGGAATACCGTATGTTTACACGGCCGCAATGATTTCTCTAATCGCGTAAAACAACATTAGGTTACAATTTCGAAAATGGTCTTCGATCTCGATGACCTTGGCCTTGACATGTGTTGTAGAAGGTTATAGTGCTGCGAAGGGATATTCATGAAAGACGATAAATTATTATACGATTGAAAAATCTCAGTAGTGGCACCGTTGGACGATATTCAGAATTTTTTTGAAAATTCGCACACGTCTGCGACGATATTTCTATAGAATTATATATGGAAAGAAAGAAAAGCCTTGTGTTGCTCTTTTTGAGATTATTTGGATATATTATTTCTGATGTTGCTGTTCGACGATAGATGCTTTCTACCCATACGCATTTTTTGCACAACTACTCATTCAAGAATTTATTTCCGCGCCCTACATGCATATATATATATATATATATATATATATATATATATATATATATATATATATATATATGTAAATGTTTATCGCAATGGCCTCTGTAACACGTGTCACGGTCAAGACCATCGTCGTTGAAGAACACTTTCAAAATAATTATCTAAAATTCACCCCCCCCCCCCTTCGAATATAAAACTTGTGGAACTATGGAAAAGCTTCATCCAATCTTCAACAAAAAGGATAAGATTTCGATTAATAATCTGGCAGATTTTCAGTCAATCTGTTAATACCAACGTCGGAAAGCAATTAGGCTACTGTGAAAATGACCAAAACTCGTTCCTCGCTTGAGGCCACTCGAAGAGGAAGGTCCAACGTACGGGGCAGGAATCGCAGATTGAAGATAAACTTATCATTACAACGATAGAACTGCTAGTAAAACTTTAAACGCGTTTTTATGGAAACTATATTTTTCAAAACGGTGTATACCATTACTCGACATCTAATGAACGGATTGACTTGAAATTTGGTACACTTATTCAGTATAATAGTAGCGTAGTATTAACCGACGTTTTTCTTCTCAACATTTTTTTTCATTAGTTATTAACAATAATGTCATTTTTCCTCGAAAAATCGAAAAAGAAAATTCAATTTTTCGACGATTGAAGAGCCGGCTAACAAAACCGGACTCGTCCACACTACGTCGAATTCAATTTTGATTTAAGTCTTATTTATTTTTGTGCCTAAAAACTGCCATTCTGGTCAAAAAGGTAGTTTTTAACCAATTTTGAGGTGTCTCAAGCCGGATTCGATTCAAAATGTTTCGGGAGCTAGTCAAGGTGTGCTTGAAAAACAGGAAAAATAAATAAAATTGACGTAGTGTGGACAAGTCCGGTTTTTTTCGCCAATTCCTCGATTGAAACACGATAACAAAAAAAATAACTCGGTCAAGTCTTAGCCAATATGATCTATTTCGAAAAAAAAACTCGTTTTTTTGTTTCGGATCAACCGGGTGGCCAAAATCAAGTACACCGTTGAGCACGTTCAAAGGTCCTTCACGAAATTGTTCATACCTTCTTTAATTATGAATATATTTTAATGAAATTTGGTACACAACTTTGTTAGTGTACGTATAAAAAAATATCCAAACGATTTGTCAATCTTCTCACTTATTCCTTCGAAATTAATTGATTTAAATAACCCTGATTTTCGGTTCATCACAGTAAGCCTAACCCCTTAAGATGCTCCAGGAATTGACCACGCTGATATTCTGGCGACTTTATTTCTGTCAGATCTTATCCTTTTTGCAGCTGTTTCGAAATTTTGTTTGGGTTTGTTCGGGTTCGTGTTCACTGGCGCGTACGTAAGCGGAAAGAGAGAATAAGAGTGAAAAAGTTTCGATACCGATAATTCTGATCGGCGCTTGTCCACACGTTGTTGTTGTTCGGCCGGGAATCTCCGGCATCGTTTATATTGGACGCGTTGTTCGCCGGACTACCCGTCAGGCTTATCAGATTTCGATGGTCGACATCGGCGGCTTTCATCAAACGATGCGTCGGATGCATCTCCTCGGGCATCGGTATCGTTCTGACTCTGCTCAGCACGTTGCAGTGTCATTTACACGCATGAGTAAACGTGATTTTTCGTCACTTTTACAGTATCGGATAAGGACAGAGGACGATGAATATACATCAATTCGAACTCACCTATGATCGACATCAGCGTCGCTACTCAGAATCGGCTGCCGCGAATCTATGTCGTTGTACTCGATGGGCGTGTTGAAACTGGATTTTTCGTAAATCGGTGGGGATTCGGGTGTTTCCGAAAGAATCTCATTCTTGCTGTCGATACCGCCCGTCCACGTTGTTTCGTTGCCGGACTCCCAACGATCCTCCACATTCTCCATCCACTGCTGTGATTTGTTCTTCTCGATATTGTCCTCCGACCAAGTCGAATTCGCGCTGTTTTTGCCTGATAATACTCAACGTACGTCAGTCAATGGAATACCGCTAATGGAGCACTTCTTGCATATTTTTGAGTCTCATATTGGAAACGAACCTCGGGATTTTTATCAAATTTGATGAATGTCTAGTTCGTGGGTTCGTGGGTTCGTGAAAGCGTTTTAAGGGGCCAGTTCACTTTGAAAAATTCAAAAAATCGAGTTTTTTTTGTTACTGTTTTCGAAAGTACATACATTCAGAAATATTGTGTCAAAATTTTATGAAAATCCGAGCTCTCCAAGTACATTTTTTTTACCTGAATGTCAGGACTTCATTTTGTCTACCTGAGCGTATAGCGCGCTCGGCCGGTTCATAGTATAAACTTCAAACGCGTTTTTCTCGAAAGAACGTTTTCAAAATCTAGCTCCATCGTATCTCTCAAACTAATAAACCGATTCTCTTGAAATTTGAACCACATATTGTAAACATTATTCGCAACAAGATGACCCTCGATGGTTTTAAAATTTTGATTTTTACTCTTTTTTGCGAAAAACTGCGAAAAAACGCGTTTTTTAAAACTTTTTTCGTTTTTCATCTGCCATTTTTTTATTTTTTGATAAAACTTTATATCCGAGTGTCATTTTGTAGCTGGTGTCATACGGAATCCAATGGACTTTGATTTTTTTGTTTCAGACAAGCCGTTGCCGAGTTGTGATGGAGCTACCTAGCCCACTTATTTCTGAGGCGTTACATTAAACTATAGTTTTTGTACTTAAAAATAAATAAAAATGAATTAATTTTTTTTTTAATGTATTTCAAGACTTTATTTATCAAGCCCAACAACTTTTATATTCATATCTTTCATAAAATCCTCAAAAAAAGTCGCAAAAATAGCTTTTTTTCGTGGCTCCAAAGTGGACTGGCCCCTGAAAGAAACCCTCTGAAAATAAATCCTATTCCTTTTTTCATACTCCCAAAATAAATTGTCGACGTTAGGCCTTATTTTCTGCCGCTAGAGTGGTGTTATCCCTTAAGCTGGAGTGTTCACCGCCAAACGTCGCGAAAAAATGACATCATCTGCCGGCAGCCATGTTTTTGTTGTTTTTTTTTGTATTTTTGGTGATTTTGTCCAAGCTCTCAATATGTGTATCTCTGTGTTTAAAAAAATACGTTTCATTTTCACCAACAGTTTCCCAGAAAAAAACAATCGGAATTAAGCAATTTTGAGGCCTTTGTGTAGATGAAGCCCCTTAATTGCTAATTTTTGTTCCTTTCAGATGAAAAACCCGGAGATTGCGCTAAACCGCTCGCCAGCTCGGCCTTCAACTTTTTAGCGATCTTGCCAGCTCACCTTTATCGACCCACTTGGCGCTCTCGTTTTTCGTAGCCTCGTTCGTGGACGTCCAGGTTGGAAATTTCGGAGGTAATTTGTTGTAGCAATTTTCCTCATCGAGGAAAATCGGCGGTGGAAGTGGCGGCGGTGGAAGTGGATTCGTGGGTGTGGTGTTGAGCGTGGAGGTGTCAACGAACGGCATGGTCGTCATGTTGCTCAGGCTGTTTTGGCTCGAGTAGGGTGACGGTGTGTGGGAATCGCTCGCGATGCTTCGCGACAACGGCAACGGCGTACTGTGACTCATTTGATGATTGTTCAGGCCAGCCAAAGGCGTAGCGGGTCCGCCGCTGATCATACGGCCACCCATCGAAGGCGGTGTGTTCATTTGGTCCGCCAATAATCCGTATTCCGGACGTTGCGGAGATTCCGGCCTCGCGTCAACAGTGTCCAGACCCAGACCGGGTATTCCACTCGGATTGGCAGCGCTCTCGGTTACGGCTCCGCCACTCCCGATACCGGGAAGTACGGTCTTCAGAAAATTTGAGATACTGAAGTCATCGTTCGTCGAGTCGATCTTCGATGGCCTCATGTTTATCACTTCTATCGGCATTGCCTTGGAAGACAGAATAATCGCGCACTTGGTGTTTACAGGCCTTTTGCCCAGTTGGGGGAATCGACGGGTGTTTTGAACACATTCCCAGAAATGGAAATTCTTACCTCCGAGGAATCGTTGTATCTCTGGCTTCCATTTGTCGGAGTCTCCGATCTGTCGTTGAATAAATTTCTCTGGAAATAAATGTTTCGTTATTGAATATTATAACGGCATGTTTGATATTTAAGGGGAAGGTAGGGGTTTCAGCGTGAAAAAAAACACTTTTTTGCGAATTTTTTTTTCATCTATATGGATAGAGTAAATTCATTGAAACCTTCTGTACATTGTTAAGTGTCATTTCAAGAACGTTCCGTGAAATTTGTACACGACAATATCCACAAACGACCCGATGCCACGTTCTTCTCGAAACCACTTTTTCAAAGTCCGTGTTCACTGCCAATTGAAAACTACATGACCGATTTATTTCAAACTTGGTACACACTTTTTACATATAAAATACCTCCCCCCAACGGTTAGTTTGAGATTTTTTTTACATTGAGGGGGCTTCTACCCCCAAAATGCCGGAATTTTTCGTGAAAAATAGCACTTTTCACTTTACATGGCCACCAAAAATTTAGAAATGAAAAAAAAATTATCATAGACCGTTGGGAGGAGGGTTTGATGATACTTTGACTAAATTTTAATGGTACTTGATTTCAGATAATTTCTAGCTGAGATACAGTGAACACCGCAAATCGTGTTTTTCCAAAGACGTTCTTGGAAAAGCTTTGTCACCGGCTTGTTTGTGGATATTTTCGCGTACAAATTTCACGGAATGTTCTTGAAATAACACTTAACAATGTACAAAAGGTTTCAATAAATTTACTCTATCCATATAGATGAAAAAAAATTGCAAAAAAGTATTTTTTTTTCACGCTGAAACCCCTACCCTCCCCTAACGGGCTACCTATGGGGGTAAAAAAATGGTAATTTTTTAGATAAGTGATTTTTCCGAAAAAAGAGCCTAACATTTTTTTTTGCGATCTATTGGGTTATAAATGATCATATTCAGTCGGGGGAATCTGAAATCCCCCCACCGCCCCCATAAAAAGTTATGGGGTTTTGAGGGTCGCGGAAATACGTGATAAAATAGAGAATTTTTTTACATATCGACGCCTATATTGGTGATGGAAGGGGGAGGGGGTATAAATGAAGCCTTCCTGAATACATACGAACTCAAATAAACGCAACCCCTTCCGGCGTGAGGGTTTGTTTAGGTTTTTTTGCTATTTTCTCATTGATTGGATTGTAAATAATGATGTTCAGTCGCGGAAAGCTGAAAATCATCTCCCTCCCCCATAAAAAGTTATGAGGTTTTGAAGTTGGCGGAAACACGTGATAAAATAGAGAATTTTTGAACATTTCGACGCTTATATTGGCGGTCGAGGGGGAGGGAGAATTTATAAAAGAAGCCTTCCTGAATACATACAAACCCGAACAAACCTAACCCCCTCCGGCGTGAATGTTTTAATACAGGAGTTTTTTAAAACTTGAAAATGATATCTAACGATTTTTCGCTCGTGAAAAAATTGTTAAAGAAAAATGCACGATTCCCCCTACTGAATGTCGTAATTTATAACGCAATAAATGAATAAAACTGCAAAAAAATGTTAGGCTAATTCTTCGGAAAAGTCACTTATGTAAAGACCTACCAAACGCGTTTTTCTCGAAACATTGTTTTCAAAGTCGGTGTACATGATATCTCGAGAACCACTTGATGAATTGTTTCCAAATTTACAGGAGATACGATGAGAAACATTTAAAGATGGTTGACGATGTCACTTTTTTCGAAATGATCTTCATTTTTTAGTAGTCACGTAAAAATGACGACTTTTCTTCATGGATTTTGTATGCTCGAGTTCGAGATTTCGTATTCATCGCCGCGTTGGTCCAAAAAAATTATTTTCAAAATCGACGATCGTCAACGACTCGTATTTATTGTTAACTTGAATAACCCGTTTGGTTTTTATTGGGTTTTAATAAAAATTTGATTTTTAAAAAACCTTCATAGCAAGATAGCGGCTTTCGTACTGATTAATAATCTTTTTACAAATTTTGTTTCGGAAAATATTTACGGCCACAACCATGTACACCGTGAGGACTTTTTTTCGAAGACATTTTCTACCGATAAAAAATGTAAAAAAAAAATAAGAATAAACGTTTAAATCCATTATTTTAACCGTCGAAAAAAATCGCTAAAATCAACTACTTTTCGACCCGTTATACTGTGATGATTTCTTAAATTAAAGCAAAAAAGTAAAGCTACCCGCACATGCTGTTTCGTTCGTTTAAACCCTGACATTTTCCACACTATAGAAAAAAGTAGTCTGTACAGGTGAATTCACTCTCAAATACTGAATATTGTAGGTTATGTAGAATACTTCAAAACAGTATAGTTTTAGTGTTACTTCTACTAAAATAATACTAGTTACGCCATCTAACATAAAACAGCGGGAACTAAGTTTAAAACCTAATGGATTTCGGATGGACCTTTTAAGGGGCTATACCAGTGTGTCACTTTCGAAAAATCAATTTTTTTTGTTGCCTTTTTCGACAGTTTATACTTTCAAGAATATCCTGTCAAAATGTCAAGGCCGTATCTCTAATACTCCCCGAATGGCAGCCTTCCAAACAGCAACCGCTCGTAGGTACAAAATGTAGGATAAAAATCTTTAAACGTGTTTTTCTCGAGATGAGATTTTTCAAATTCGCTGACATTGTAACTCAAAGAGCAATTATCCGATTGACTTGAAATTTGAACTAAGTACTCTTGAATATATTTACTCTACAATGACGTAGGATATTTTTGATTGGATGGAAATTGACGATTTAGCATTGAAAAAAACGACCATTTTATAGGCAAGAAAACATACTTTTTTCATAACTACGCCATTTTGTTAGATTTTGATATTTTTCGAAAATTCCACGTCATTGTGCAGGAAATACCTTCCAGTTTAACATTTTTCCTTTTTCGGTTCCAGCTACTCAATCGGCCGGAATCATGTCAGCAGTGGAGGAACTTTTTTTTGCGCCTCCGAAGGTAGTGCAAAAGTCGCTTGGAACTCAATATTTTTCTATGAAAAAATTATGTAATATAGGTCAAATATAGCCAAATATATTCTTAATTTTCCAAAACATTTAATTGACTACTTTTCTTGCAAAAAATTCCCGAAAATCACCCAAATTTTCAGCATTCACTCTGGTATAGCCCCTTAAGCTAGTGACGACCGCCGAACGTTGCGAAAAAAATTTCATCATTTGGCGGCGGCCATGTTTTTGTCGTTTCTCTGTCAGTTTTGGTGATTTTTTTTACTTTCAATATATGTACCTTTGTGTTTAAAAAATGAGTGTCTTTATTGCCAAGCGTTTCCCAGAAAAAAAAATCGGAATTTGGCCATTTTTTCGGGTCTCTAGATAGATGTAGGGCCCTTAACGACAGTCTCACCATATCGAAGTCGACGTTTCCTCCCATGAAGGATGTGAAATTGCTGGTAAAGTCCGAGGTACTGTTGCCCGATGCGAGGTCGGGTGCGGGCACCGGCACAGGATCGTAATCCAAACCGTAAGAATTGTACATCGAGGGTGGCGCTACGTCGACCATCATTGAATCGCTCGTTTGATTACCCGACAGCCCGTCCTCGCCGGGGAGCTCGATGTCGCTGTCGGGGCTTGGTGACGGTGCGTTCACGTCAGGCGATGGAATCGGTGATATCAGCGTCGGCAGAAGTTCGTCCAATTTCTTCTTCAAATTCTTCACGCGGCTTCCGAAGTTACGGTAAGCCTGGAGAAGTGAATTAGTTCAATGATAAAATGAATTCAGCAACATCGTACATGATCTGAGTACGTACGAAAAGTTTGTCGTCATTGTGACGTTGAAGTTTGCACCATTGAAATGCAACGAAAATGCAGTTTTTTGTTGTTTCCCAATTTTCCTTAGGCAGAGCTGGGTTACAAAAATCACCAAATCATTTTTTAAGCTTCTTATTTAGTGATCTACAGTCTTAAGGGGTAAGGCCACAGTAGAATTTTCAAAAAATCTATTTTTTTTTGCTAAAACGGTGCTTTATCATCGTAAGAATAATTTACTATTCGATTTGTAGCAAGAACATTTTTTTTCACCGACTTTGAGCGTATAACGTAAGCCCACCTCTGGCACGGCCATAGAGTACCTAAAACTTTAAACGCATTTTTCTCGCAACAGCTTTTTTCCAATTGGCGTGACAAATAACTTCGACAATTTTTACTCGATTTACTTCAAATTCAAAAATTACGTTCCTAATTGCATTTCGCAGAGAAGTACGTACGAAATTTCTGATTAATCGAAAACTTTTCATTTTATGAGCAGTTTTATACATTTTTTTTACTGAAAATTCATTCAAATACCTACAACTTCTCTAGGTATTCTAATGTAGGTTGACGAGAATTTTTATATTTTGTTCTAGGTAAAAAATTGTGAATGCTAAATGTCACGCCGCGGAGCGCCTAAAAAAAAGATAATAGAAAATATTAGTAGTCGGCCATTTTGTAAATCGAAGAAAAAAAAGCAATTCCAACAGCTTGATATTCATACTAAATAGATGTGTAATTAATTTTATGAATCACTTTTTCATACGAAAAAAAAATTGTTCAATTCGCACATGATTTTATACCCGTTACTGTGGCCTAACCCCTTAATCTACAAAATACGATTTTAGATAATAACGAAAGTGAGAAATTGAAAAGAATCCTCGTTGCATTCGAACGATGCAAACTTCAACCTCGTGTCGTCATTTCTCTTGCCATTCTGAATATCACATTTTGCTGAAAGACTTCAGCTTGACAACTGGCGAATTCTCGCAACGGGGACGGAGACGTGTGTGTGCTAAATCCGAAACATTCAGTCCGATTGACGTATTTCTCGGAGAAATGCGAAAAATATGAATGTTTTGCACCAAAAGACGAATAAGCGCGATCGAAAATGATGTAAGTTGGTAAAAGTGGAGACTTACGTTCGTAACAATCTTCACTTCGCCTCGCTGAGTTTCGTAAAATTGATCGGCCTGTTCGAGAAGATCGAGAACTTGAGTTCTCTCGCGTATTTCAGCCTCGAGGGCCCTGACGTAGCTCTCGATGCTTCTGACCGCGGTTTCGACCTCCTTCTCGGCGTCCTCCACGTGTCTCCGATCCTTCAGGGAAGAGCACAATTCCTCGGCATTGTCGATATCGACGTTGCTGTCTCGAAGGTCGCGCAATCTCGCGTCGGTAGCCTGCTCGAGATTCGAGCATGATCTCATAGTCGATATCAGCAAGGCGGCTTGAAACTCGTCGTTCGTAACCGCCGGTTGCGGCTCGACTTTCTTCTTCGGCGCGGCCGACAGTAGGCCCGATAAATCGGCGAGGAACTCCTCGTCGTACACCTGTCGCTGATCCCATATCTTGAAAATCCTCAGTATGCGATGCTTAACTTTCTCGTCCCGCACCATCGTCGTCGCTCTCTGCAGCGTCGTTCCCCAAGACTCGACGAATTCAAAATTTTTCCTCTTCGAATACTGTATAACGTCGTTCGCGAGATAAAACAGCGTCAAGCGATGCTCCACTTTCACTGTAAACACAATTATTACACGAGGTATTTTCATTCCTGCGACTTTTTCGTGGATATTACAATGGTTGCTACGATTTATCGTTCAGCGTTATCTAGCCCTGTGGCTTAAGGGGCTAGGCTACTGTGAAAGTTTTTTCAAATCGTTCGTCGCTTGAGGCAACTCGAATTGAAGAGTACGTCCAATTCGTGGTGCAGAAATCGCTGAGTGAAGGTAAATCTATTATGCGGTTGAAGTTTGCATCGTTGGAACGCGTAGAAAATTAATATTTCTCTATAGCTTTTATTTCTTTTGGTAAATTTTGACTACAAAAATCGTTCAACCATTTTTTAAGATATTCGTTTAGCGATCTACAATATAAATCTATAAAAAAGATCTTTAATAATAAAAATTCAAAAAAGATCTTTAATAATAAAAGTTTTTCAAAACGGTGTACACGATTTCTCGACATCTAATATACGGATTGACTTTAAATTTGGTACACTTATTCAGTGTAATAACAGTGTAACAATATATTGACCAACTTTTTACTTCTTTACATCTTGTTTAATTGGTTATTAACAATAATGATGCTATTTTCAATAAAGAAATCTCGAAAAAAAACTTCGACGTTTTTTTTTTAAGTTTGAAACTCGAAAAAAGATTGGTCAACTCTTTGCCAATGTTATCTTTTTTAAGAAAAAAATTCTTTTTTTTTGCTTTCAGATCAACCAGGTGGCCAAAATCAAGTACACCGTTGAGCACCTCATGTTTAAAGGGCCTTTACGCGATTGTTTATAGCTTCGTTAATTATTAATAGTCTGTTAATGAACTTTGGTACACAATTTCGTTTATGTACATACAAATAAAAATCCAAACGATTTTTCAATTATCTTATTCCTTCAAAATGAATTTCTTTAAGCAACTCCTATTCTTGGATCGCCACAGTAGCCAGAACCCTTGAAGACTACCCTTTTTTTAAACGTTAATTGGAAGCATCGTTTACAGGGGCAATGCGTACAATAATATTACTAATATTGCAAAATGGTGGTGTCTGTCTGTACATTCGATTCTGTGCGTTCTTTGAGCTGGTAGGATTATCAGTACTATACTGAGACGATATCTGTCAATTTTTAAACTTTGTCCAAGCAACGCTGGCACGAAAGCGGCTACAGTTTTTTTCTCAACGGTCCCACGTCAAAATAAGTGCTTGCGCAATCTCCCTGTGCTTTGTTTCACCCAGATACGTCCAGTGGAACCTGGGAAAATGCGGTATTTCTTTCAAAGCACTGTGGCACCCGATACTTCTTAGCATTTGTAAAGAGGCTCTCCATTACATATACAATCTAAAACACTTTCATTACCTCCACTCTCTATCCGACTCAATATCACACTATATGAAAAATTGTTTTTTGTTTTTTCAAATATATAAAACACATGTTGATTTTAATACCCTAGGCATATTATACTTGCTATGACAGTCCTAAAATATGATGTTGACTTTTGCACTGTTGGAATGCAACGACAATGAATGCTTTTGGTCTATTTCCCCAATCTCTTCAGACAGACTCAACACATGAGAATCATGCAAACGTTTTTTGGGATTATTATTCAGCGATCTACAACCTAAATCTGCAGAATAAGATTCTGAATAATAATGAAAATGAGATATGGAAAATTCAGGTTACGTCCCAGCGATGCAAACTTCAACTCCATCCTGAGATCTAGTATGGTGCTGAAGTTTGCAACGTTGGAATACAACAAAAATTCATCAATATTTTTTTATTTCGTAATCTTTTTTCCTGATTTAGGTTGTGGGTCCCTAAAAAGGACGTTCAAAAATGCTTCAATGATTTGGTAGCTTTAATGTGGTGAACACAAATTAGGCAGTACGAAAAAAGTGTCATTTCGTTGCGTCCCAACGATGCAAACTTCAATACCATAGATCTAGTCTCCACCTACGTGTAGGCCAAATTTCCAACACACAGGAGCAAAGCGCAGCAAGCTAGTTGTAGAATAAAATTAAATACCGAATCGTTCTGTCATGATTGTTACGCATTATTGACTCAGAAAATCTCTGGCTTTTACGGGTTTTCCACATCGATTTTGCAGGTATTCTTAAATTTTTTTTAAGATCAAATATATGAAAATGTTAAATATTGGAATAAAATTTTTAAAAAAATTATGAAAATGAAAATAAATGAAAAATGCATTGAAGGAAAATACAGAACCTGTTCTTTATTATAAACAAAAAATGTTATGTCTGCGCCAATAAACGAAAAATAAATATAAACACATATCTACGATAATGATTGTGTGGTTGTATATCGACACATTGAATGCAAATGTATAAAGCTTTAGAAGAGTAAATTAGTTTTTAGTTTTTGAAATTTGCAATGTTTAGCACTGACATACCTTTTTTGTGTATAATAAATAATGATATGAATATTGAAAATATACAAAAATAGTTACTTTTATACTTTTCAGTTTTTTTGTTCAAGTCAGTTTCACTTTTCGTTTTTCTCGTGACGAGTAAATTCTGGAAAAATTGTAGAGAATTTTCAAAATTCCCTGACTGTACCGTAATTATCTATAGTATTGGAGGTTGCATTGTTGGGCTGCAACGAAAATATATTTTCTTCGTATTTTCGATTTTTTTTCTGCACATTCAGACTACGAAAACTACTCAAACATTTTCAAGGATTCTTATTATCAATTTATAACAAAAAGCGGCAAAAAAGATTGTAGATAATAATAAAAGTAAAGAAATTACAAAAATCGAGAATTTTCGTTACATTCCAACAATGCAAACTTCACGATTATCCCACGAGGGAAGAAATACCCTAAATTTACCCAGTTTTTTCCTGTTGTACATATGCATACAGCCATGGTTCTCGAATAACGACCTGCCTGGCCGAGGGAGTAAACGAATCTCTCAATAGCTCGTGAAAGTGACGAGGTGTAAATTTCTACTCCGATTTGTGAGGCGAGTAGCACGAAAGTTACGAACAAAACCTCAAGAGGGTAGACGCGACACATCGCCAAGACGGATGACAAAAAATTCGTTTATACCTTTCTTCAATACTTGGAGCCAAGCGGCGACGATTTTCTTGTGATGCACTCGTCTTTCGAGACACCATGACGACAGCGCTTGGATGGACTCCTGCGAGTCTTTCAGCGTCTGGAGTTTTCGCTCGAACAGTTCGACGTCGAAGTCGTTATTTGCCATGTTGTTTTTTTCTTGGCCGGGAGAAAAACTCAAGAAGCTTCCCGCACACGCTTCGTCGCACACTTTCAAACGAGGACGAAAGTTTTTGAAAAATGCGCGAACCCTCGGAAGGTCAACGTCACACGATAGTTGAACATTTTGGGCGCATAAGTAAACTGATTTTTTTTTTCCGGCGAGCGCGTATGCAACGTATACACGTACGTGTACGTGTGTATATATGTATATGTGTAAGATATACGTAATTATACGAATGACTGAAGTATATACGTGTTGTACGTATACGTCTATGTATAATTAGGATAGAGTTAACCTAGCACGGTTTTTTTTCGTAAATTTGTCTTTTTGAGGGTTAAAAATCTATATCGGCGTCGCGAAAATGTACGATTGCGGTGCTTAACAACGCAAGGACGCTTTTATTTTTTTCGCATACGCGACGTTCAGCAGTTCGGGCTCATCGCGGACCGATCACTCGCGAACTATTCGCGGTTCAGCCGTAATAATTTGCGCAATAGCTGCCCAACATTTTCAATAATTTTAACATTAGGACGAGTGTGTGTTGTTGGGGATTAATGGTGTTTTAACACCGAAATCGGTGTGCGCTCTTCGCACTGTTACACGAGAGGGGAGGCCGGGTGGAAGGGCGAGCGGGGGAGGGATACAGCGGCGAAACACGAACGGCGGAGCGAGAGGGGGCGCAACAGAATACGTCGGGAAACCGCGCTACGTTCGCTAACTTCTTTTTGTCAGTTTTCAACTTTCCCGCGATATGACGAGATCTATATCACTCGCGCAATCTTACGTTTAACGAATCGCGATATACGATTTTTTTCGTACTGTCATTTGTCCCGAGAATGTCGCGTGTTTGGTTTTCACCGTAGGACGCAGCGAGGCACCGATCGCTAAACGCAATGTTCCGCCATTATTTGATGAACACTACCAAAACACAACCCGCGCGATGTTGCACTGAAGTTGGCCACGAGAAACCTCGAACCCGGCATCGGTACAGCCGATGAAGGCATTTGTAATCTTTATTCGTTTGAGATTTTGCATTGTTTTCGACATTTTGCGATCGCCTTTGGGATCGTGGTCAGTAGCCTGTTTTGTTTCGTTCGATTTATTGTAGGACCGAAAAACTTATTAAAACACTATTGAAACATGTTGAAGAATAGTCGGCTTGAAGTTGCCTGCCTATATTTCATTTATCGGAATTTGTTTAAAACAAATACTTCTTCCGGTAACAAATACTGGTAATCCGTTAATTCGCTAATGAACGAAACGAAGAGATTAAGTTAACTAACGTTAAGGGGTTAACCTAACGATTAGGGGTTAGGCTACCGTGAAAATGTCGAACAGTCGTTGGTCGCTTGAGGCAATTCAAATTGAAGAGGAAGGTCCAATGTATAGTTGCAGAAATCACGGACGGAAGGTAAGCTTATGATTACCGTAAACTCTCCCTAACTAAACGCTCTGTAGTAGGCCATTTCCTCTCAATTGTCGCTAGTGGCAACACAACGAGCGGAGAAGCGTTGCCCCCACATTCCTGTATCTATGGAAAGGCGCGAGGAGTGCAATCATAACCTCAATTTCAGCACTAAACTTTCCACTTCGTAATTCCAAAAGTCATGAAGAACATGACCGAAAAAAGAAAAGCGAAAACTGTATCACTTTCAATAAAAAATGTTGCATTGGAAAATATCGAGACTTTGCTGCCTAGCTACTTTGCTGATCATCCTGTGTAGTTTCGAGACGATCCGCAGTACCGTTTATTAGAAAAAAAAACTTCGTAAACATGCCGTATTTCGTGGGCTAATTACATTACACTTATGGAAAACTACCGATCATGTTTCCGTACATTGTTAATATCTGCTAAGAAAATGCTACCACGGAGCTGAAAAATAGGTAGGGTTCGACCAATTATCGGAATAACCCTTGGTACCCTCAAAAAGAGAATTCACAGTACTTTTATCAAATGATTGTTTTCAATAGCGAATTAGTGCGAAAATCAAGCACATAAAATATTAGGCTGCGCAAACATGGCAACGTTGTAGACTGCACAAATTCTACCTACTTTATCCGTATTCGGTAATTATGCCCGGGAACCCCGAACTACTCGGTCAGGATAATTCACAACGAAAATTATTTGTTCTTATTCTATTAATTAGTAATAATTATTTCATATTGATTCGGTATCTATGATCAGAATTTTTTAATTTTTTATTTCTATGCAAATACAAAATAAAGGGAATGTTTTTTCATACATAATTTTTTTTTCTAGAATATCGGAAAATTATTAAAGTTTTTCATTTGTTCTAGATTATAGACAGCTTTATTACATACTTTTTCTTTCCAGCGATTTTTTTTTACTCGGACCGATATTCATTGTTGACAGCTTCTTGAACGGATATTGAGGTTACGAACGGGGCGCGTATATTTCTAACTTCGCGACACTGTGCCAACCTGGGCATTGTCATACACCACGATTTACAACGTTGCCAATTCGTTTCGCGTTAATTGAGCGAGAAAAAGTTATAGGAAATAATCATGCAAAGTAATGAAAACATTTAATGTAATCACCAAATGGTCAAAAATGCATGTTTTTATAAATAGATGTAGAAAGATAGTTCGAAAACGTACGTTTAATATGACGATGATTTGATAGCTAACAGTTGGTAATAGTCAATCAGCTCCATACATAAGCATAGGGCGCTCTACTCCTACTTCACCTCGACGGTTAGACCCCGTAAGAACCTTAAACGCAATTTTCCCAAAACTATGTTTTTCAAAATGGTATACACGATTTGTTGACATCTAATCAACTGATTGACTTGAAATTTGGTACACTTATTCAGTGTAATAGTAGTTTAGCCTTGATCGACGTTTTTCTTCATTTTTTATAAAAAATAATTGTCACTTTTTCTCGGAAAATAGGGAAAAAATCATTTTTTTTAATGATTGAAATACGATAACAAAAAAATCTCCGTCAAATCTTAGCTCATATGATCTATTTTAAGAAAAAAATAGCTCGTTTCCTTTGTTTCAGATCAACGGAGTGGCCAATATCAAGAACACCGTCCCTCACGTTCAAAGATCCTTCAGAAGATTGTTTATAACTTCTTTAATTTTTAATATTTTTTATAAAATTTGATACACAACTTTGTTAATGTACATACGAATAAATATCCAAACGATTTTTCAGTAATCTTATAACCCTGACTTTCGGGTCGTGACAGTAGCCTTAACCCCTTAAGGGGCGGCACACTTTTCGGATGTGTTTAAGAACGGCTTAGCCGAGCGAGATGTACCGGCGATGTTAAAAACTTGCAGGTTACTTTTGACATTATTGCGCATGAATTTTATCACGGTCGTAACTTTGGTGATAGGAAAGCGATACGTTAGATGACATTCATGCTTCACAGGATGCTGAATTATATCTTTATTGGCTTCTGCAGACTGCGAGCGATGAGCGATATCCAATGGGAGCTTTACTCTCCTGGGGTGTTTCCGGAATACCTGAGCTCCATTGGATATCGCTCATCGCGCGTAGTGTGCAGAGGCCATTACACGTACGCACACAAAATAATGACCTGTGAGAGTTTGAAAGACCCACTTTCATTTTCTCACGTGGATTTCCAGGTAGCTATTTCCAAGAAGTTGTTTAGAAATCATCTAAATAGGTACCACATGTCCGCTTGGAAGTTACCAAGAGTGCCCGCACACTGCACACAATTTGCGACGAGCGATAAGCGATATCTAATGGGAGCTTCACTTTCCTAGGGAGTTTTCGGAATACTTTAGCTCCCATTGGATACCGCCCGTCGCGACTCGCGTGCAGTATGCGGGCAATCTGAGGGCTGGATTCTGTAACTCGGTAGCAGCTGTTTTCATTATCGATAAATAATAACAGCCAATTGCATGCATGATCACAGAAAAAAGGGAAGGGAGACGTATTGACTGTCGCTAGCTAACGATAAAGAAAACTGTCGCCACCAAGTTATGGCTTCTGTACACTGCGCGCGATTTGCGACGAGTGATGGGCGATATCCAATGAGAGCTTCACTTTCCCAGGGGGTTTCCGGAATAGCTGAGCTCCCATTGGATATCGCTCATCGCTCATCGCAAATCGCGCGCAGTGTGCAGATGCCATTACAGAATCTCGCCACATGTGTCCAAAAGAAATTGAGTTATCGACATGCGTAACACGCTCGGTCGGTCAAAATTCTACGGCTAATTTTCTCCTTGGCGGATTAGATTTCGACCAAATGAAACTCAAGCCGTTGTTTGTCGTTCAACAGAGCCAACGTTGTTTCTCTTCTTTTTTCCAATATATCAACCGTTCCGGAGACCACTGAGGAATCTGCAAATCAGCTGCCTTTCTCGCACTTATGATCGCTCGGTGGGCGTAAGACTGCGGCCAGTCAGTAACATACCGACAATTTGAAAAATGTTACCAATACAGTCGACAGATTACCATCAACCGGTAACATATCGCCAATTTAGAGTTATGAAACGTTCAAATATTTCTACATGTCCGAAATGTAAACTTACCATCAGTCGGTAATTTACCGACAATCTGCAAAACCTGGATACAGAACATGTTCATTCTTTTGGAAATTGTCGGTAACTTCCCATTTGGCGGTAACCTTGGCTACAATTCGAAAAAAATGCATGTAGGAGTATATGGATTTTTTTCAGGTTTCTTTGGAGTTTCATCGAGTTGGTTTGCTTTTGTTTGGATTTAATTGTGTTTATTTTAATTGATTCATTTATTGCAACGTGTTGGGTCTTATTTTGCGTTTCGTGAGAATTACAGTAGTTCTCGAGATCAGTTGAGTTCTTTTGAGTTTGTTCTCATTGCCGGTTATGCGCAGCTACGAATAAAAAATCTCTTCGTCAAGACCAAATTTACGGACTTTATGTCAAAATCCCAAAATGGTATCTCCATGAACCTTTTTATTGGGTCCAATCAACTAGGTTCTTACCGACCGAGTTTACCATTAGGCTTCAGAACACGAGCAACGACCTCAAAATACGCCAGGTTGATGAGTTAAAATCAATTAGTTAAGTTAGTCAAAGTTTAAGTCGGTTGAGTTGGTTATTAAAGTTTAAGTCGGTTGAGTTGGTCATTAAACCTTTAGTTAGTCGAGTTAGTTATTAAAGTTTGAGTTAGTGATTAGACTTTAACTTAGTTGAGTTACCTGTTAAAGTTTGAGTTTGTTGAGTTGTTATTCAATTGTAAGTTGGTTGAGTTTGTTTTTCCAATTTAAGTTGGTTAATTTGGTTCTTAAAGTTTAAGTTAGTTAAGTTAGTTGATTAGTTCGTAACGGTATGATGTTATTTAAATAAAAATGTAGCAGTAGATGCTCGAAGCGCATAAGCTCAGCAGCCCTATCTGCAGAGAAGACGTACCGAAATCCCTATGCGCTAAAAAACACCTCACTCGAGCGAAATATGGACACGTCAGTTTCCAACATATGTTTCGTTCGCACTAGTCGTTGCGGAGAGGTTTTTTCATCGAAGGCATATTTAAGGTCGAGATAAAAGATAATGATACTATGGAACTGATAACAGAGACTTATTGATGACATGTGAACCGATACGGACAATCAGCTCCGTCAGTTTATAACTGTGCCTGTAACGCTCCGTGGATTTTATTCGAAATCCAACCAATTGGCAGAATATCCGGTTCTGACTGTAGATGATTAATTTTGCTGCACAAATAAAGTCACTATGTTTAGATCGTAGAAACTGTATATACGCTTGGTTTTGTGGATTTTTGTAATTCCATTATTGATCGGTCGAAAATGCCATTGCTGAGCAGAAGGAAACACTCGGTTTACATTCAACTGGCAGGACTAATGTCAGTCGTGTCGCTAGTGACCGTTTGCACTTCTATTGGCACTCAACAATGGATCGATGCTACTGCAAATCCCAATAGTGCGTCTAACGTGAGCGCGTCCGTGTCGAACATCAACTATGGACTCTTCAGAGGCACCCTGATGAGAAGACTGCTGAGCAGCCCTATCACATACGACATATTCTGTGCGCTATGGTTTTTACCGTTGTTTTAAGTTCACACCCGTTTGGGTTTGCTTGGGTTTAGCATACATACTGCTATAGCAAGAGTAATTTGAGCGATATTCTTTTTTATTTTCCTTTATTGCGAATACCCTTGGTACACGTTGACACATTGTTGTTTTTCCTTCGTCAATTTCTCCTCGATGGAACCCCAAATCTGGATGATGCAGTTTTGGGGTTGTTGAATGTAAAAAACGTTTCAAAATGTTATGTTTAAATTGAAAGTTGTATGCTGTCGAATCATCAGTTATCTTTTATAAGCATGTCTGAGCTTACTGTTTAAAAAGTTTCCCTCTTATCTCTGATTTCCGCGTATTCCATAGCAAGAATCGCTAAGTCTACATTTCTGCTCTGATAATCTCCTTATTGTGTTCATCGGTTGACGAAACTTTTCGTATCACTAGAAATACTTTGATAGCTGATCGTAACGACTACTTTATACAGGACTCCGGTTTTTTAGGTTTTTATATCCACTTTGCTTCCAGTTGAGTCAATCAGAGAGAAACATCAACTGCCTGTTAGGAAGACTTTGGCAATAGAACTAGAATTCCTTTTGTAGAATTATTTTTGTAATTCTTCGACAGTTACCTGCATATGGGATCATAACGCTTGCGGTTGGAGTTGCCAGAGCAACGAGGGTCTTCGAAAATCCGAAATTCGCCGTCTTCTTCTTGGAGACACTCCGAATTTCTCATGCCTCTCCGCAGGAAACACGAAAAGCTACGCATCGCGAGTTGAACTTGCCGGAATGAAGAGTTGAGTAACAAAAGGGTATCTGTTCTATGCACGAATAGAAAAAAAGCATTACAAACATAATGAGAGTGAACTAGAATTTTATTCAAGGAGGTTGGAGCAGCCCAATTGAGTCTAATGACGGATTATGAATCTTTCTTTCAATGAACCTCAAAACAATGCATACAAGCTACAGATTTGTTCTGTGGATACCATTTTTTTCATAAAATATATAATTATAGGGCAACGCATTTTTACAGTAGTATCGAGTTTTATTTGCACAACTTTTTTCCAAAGCTTTTTACAAAACATTAATATTTCACATACATACTTTTCACTTATTATCTACACCCTACATTCCGCATTATTTTCACATTCTCATATTCATCAATTATTCGTCCGCTCCGCCGATCTCTCCTCCCCCATGCTCCTTACTCATCTTTCTACACATTTCGCAAAGCACTTTTATATTTTTATCACGCGGATAAGAAAATTTGTTGGGTTGTTACCCACTTGAAAAAGTAAACATTATCGATAGTTATTATGAATAAACTGCGTCAGTAGATGTTTTATTCAGCTCGGAATGAAATTTTCAGTCACTTACAATTATGCCTGTTTATATTTATGTCACGAGATTATTTATTATTGCCATTTATTAATATTAAGTGTTGCCGACATACGGCAACATCGCGAATATTGAGGTTGGCAGCAATGCTCTTCATTCGCCAGCTAAGATTCGTAATCTTTTATCAAACCTTGATGGTTCAATATATGGTTTACCATGGGCAAGATGAGTTTTTCTTTTTTAAATGTTTACAAAGGTTTCTTCCGTCACGTTAATCCGTTAGATATGGTTTATCTTGGTGCAAAATAGCCAAAAAAATTACATCGCCCGTAGTGTGAACGTCTTGGCCATCGGACGTAAAATTACATACATTAAACTATTTTTTATAGTTGGTGTTTTGTGACGGAAAAATTTCAAAAAAATCGTGAAGACAGTATAGTAACATATTTTTTATAATTTTTTATACACTGACAAAAACATTCGTTCATCCATCCAAAATTCAGTTGACTTAACAAAATGTATCTTTAAGGGCGGGGTAAAGTATTAAAATTTTTTTTTTCATTTTAAAATTTTGTTTTTAATGAATGCATAATATATCAACAATATTGTGTTCAAATTTCAAGTCGATCGGGGTAAAATTGACGAAGTTATGAGTATTTGAGCGTCTATCGCTCCATGCCGTTCTCTTCTCTTCTGCGTTTTTCAAACCGTTTTTCTGAGACTTGTCATATTTGAAGTCCGTGTGCACGATAACTCAAAATCTACTGGACCAATCACTTTGAAATTTTGCACAGTACTTCTTCACATAATTCACCAGGTATTGTCGAGAGCTTTTTTGTTTTTTTTAATAATTACTAATTTTTCAACAACAAATTAGCCGATTTTTTTAGCGAAAATCGGGTTTTTGGCTCCCAAGTGCTACGAAAAATCGAAAAATCGAAAAAAAAAATCCTCCCGTCATTACCTCGAGAAACATCTCCTTTAACAAAGGCATTTTGATTTTTTTGTTTCAAATGATTCTGTTGCGAGTTATGGTGCACACCGCAAACCAACTTTTTTTCGAGGCGCCTCCGGGGTTTAATTTTCACTCGCTCAATTTTGAATATTTTGCAATGCAAATTTAGGAGAATGTTGTTCAAATGTTACTTTATTATATGTAAATTTTTCAATAAACGAACACTATTCGTTGCGCCAAAAAAAAATCTTAAAAACATGCCTTTTTTCGCCGAATTAACGGCGAAATACGCCGTTAAATACGTTCAACTTGATTTTTGATTGGCATAAAACACGTTTTGTCAATCTAACTGATAGTTTTAGTGGTGTGAACTGTAGCTTATTTAGCATGTCTGAGCAACTGTTAAAACAACAAAATTTCGAGACAACAAAATGCATTTTGCACATTCAACGATTTTTTTTTCTCAGTGTATTATTATAGTTTATATAGTTTTATATTATTATAAAACAATAACATATATATTTTTTTCTTGGATTGGGGCTAAGTTTTCAACCTCCTTAACATCTTCCATTTGATTACGGATTTTTTTTTTATCATTACTTATAGAAAATTCTACGATTGTGTGTTTTTTTTTAGATATCAACAATAATAGAATATTTACAAATGCTGGACTATGGCTAACAACGGTTATTTCATTGGGTATCCTTCTAACTGCACTCCTCGTTAGCGTGATCCTATCAATCGTAAATTCCATTAAAAGTCCCATCGAGACGTACTTCAACATTCAAGGAATTTATGTGGCAAATGTCATCGCACTGGTCGCAAATCTTTTGGCAATGATACTGTATGGCGCTTGTTATGATATATACATCAAGGAAAACATTTCAATCTACGACACTATCGTTGGGGATTACGTTTCCGAAGCAACTCTCGGATATTCTTACTGGTAAATGTATTATTGGGTATTTTTACTCTACTAGATTTTTATTTTTTAATTAAAAATTAACAACGTTATTGAGGTATAACAGAGCTTCTGTATGAAATATGTGGTCGGACGGCCGAATCGATAACTTGAGGATGGTTGGTCTGAAAAATAAAAATAAAAAGGTTTTATAATCTGTATAAATGTAGTTCTCGATGTATGCAGTCGTTTTTTTAAATCACACAATGGCAGGTGTTTGAGAAAATAGTGTCATTTTGGCGAAATTTTAACTTATATGCAGAGGCGTGAAAAATACCGAATTAAAAAAAAAAGTGTACGTCCAATGATAGCTACGGCAATTACGGAAATTTTGGTTTTTTAAATTGACAATCGGGCTATTATAGCTGGAGTTATAATTCCGGCCAGGTCGAGAAAAGTCGTTTCGAGAAAAACACGATTGGAAGTTTTAGTATATGTAGATCGTTACGCTAATTGCCCTCATGAAATCGTTTGCAAGTTGGTCAATTTTTAATATTTCAACTTGAATTTTTTTTCACATATTCTTGAATATGTATACTTTGGGAAAATGCGGAAAAAATCAATTTTTTCGACCCGTTATGTGGTGCCTTAATAGCAGTAATGAAAAAGAATTGTTTTGTTCCGACTGAGCGTATCAGTTAACTCTTGTTCGAATTGAACAAATCAATTAAGAAATTAATTGATAATAATCACTTAATTTCGTGATTTTTCATTAAAAGGAAAGATTTCTTCAACACTTTTGAGATTGAGTATATGTTTCATTACTACTTTTGGCTGTTACATGGTATTTTTTTTATTGATCTTCAAAAATGGCGAAGGTATGGCGAAGGTATGGCTCGGTCTTCTAAACGGGTTATAGCAGATGTTATCAGACGGCGTGAGACGTAGCGTCGGTGGAATTAATCTGAAAAAAAAACCAACGAAAATTCTGCTTTCATTAACACTTGTACGGAGAATATAAGCCAAGAAAAAGTGAGAAATGTTGAAAATCGATGAAATAGTACGCTTTGGAAGAAAAAGATTGAATTTTCCGAAAAAATTGCTGGATTTTGCAATTAAAAATACTTTTTCAATTTTCGAAAATATTTAATATAATATTTTAGACAATACGGTTAGAGAGATTTATAACAAATTTCATCGGAATCGGTAGATTACGTTTTTAGCTATACGTTACGCCAATTTTGAAAGTGCAGTTTAGAAGACCATACTATACCGCCGCCACTTTCAAAGATTAATAAAAAAAAGTATCACGTAATAGCCAAAAGTAGTAATAAAACATACCCTAAGTCTCAAAAATGGCGAAGAAATCGTTTGTTTGAAAAAAAAATCACGAAAATCGGCAAATTTTTTCCTCGCCTAAAGGTACTTTCTCCATTAACAGGTTACCCCCACTTGTAGCACAAAAAAAGGCCTTTTTCATGAATTTTTTTAAAGAAAACTACAAAACTTTTTTAATCGATCAATATACCATCTTAAAGAACACATCTTGAAGAACTATCAGTAATTTTTTTATTGAAAAATATTACATTGTTTAGTGGCAAATGGCCGTCAATGAAATAATGTTTTTATATACACGGTTTGCGGTGACCAACATTGCGGCGAAGTGGATCATCTGAAAAAAAAAATGCGGATGGATTTAGTCAAATATAAGTATAAACTAGTCTTTAATCGAAGGATTTTAAAAAATATTCATTTTTCACAAAATGGCGGACAGTCAAAGTTAATGGTTCGATTTTTACGAAGAAAAACGGCCGTTTTTTCGCTATAAAAAGGCCATTTTTTTCGAAAAAAAAAAATCGAACGATTAAAGACTACATTTTTATGGATTAAATAAGCCTGCAAAATTTGAAGAAGATCGGTTCATTAGTGTTCGAGTAATCTTGGTCACCGACTTCAGAAATGCCATTTTGAGAAAAACGCGTTTAAATTTGTTCAATTTTGTTCAATTTTGTTCAGATCGACTTGAAATTTTCAGGACATATTCTCAGATACTTATACTTAAAAAAAATGCAATTAAAAAGAATCGATTTTTTCAAAATCGCAAGTTGGGGTAACCCGTTAATCAAATCATCGTAGTAGTTAGGATATTATACGACTTTTCCTCTGTACTCAATTACCGAATGACAACAGCGAAGGTCAATCCACATATATTTCGCAGGATTCTGTTACTACCTTGTCCGTTTCACGCCCTGGGAATATTTCTCATAGCCATGAGGGAACTGATAATCAACAGTGATCGAGCCGAGACAACGATCGACGTTGTGGCTGATACACCGGCGACAGGCGTGCTATTTTGATCGAATGGGGGATTAGGGGTGGAAGGAATGGAGCAGCAGAAGGCTACGTTTATACGAAAAAGAATGTAAATATTCGGTATCCGGATAGTAACAATTTTTAGCATGTACTAATCCGACAAATTTTAACTATTTTGGAAAATTCACCAGCGCCTACCACTTTTTGGCGCCGGCTTGAAATTCCGAACTTTGAATTATCAGAAAGCTCAAAACTCCGAAAGAATACTACCACGAAAAATCAAAACTCCGAAAATCTGAACAGGGCCAGGTTGAAATTCCGAACTTTGAATGATCAGGACGATAAAAAATCCGAACGAATAATACCCGGAAAGATCAAAACTCCGAAAGAATTTTACAGGAAAGGCCAAAACTCCGAAAATCTTAACACCGTCAAAATAATTCGGCTATGAGAGTTTTAAAAGTTTCAAAATTTTCAATAAAGCGACGAATTATTTCAAGTTTTTTCTTTTATCAAGAAGTGATTTACGTCAATTTTGAAATTTGTCTAGACAATGTTATACGTTCTGCATCATTTACAGTCAACTGTGTAGACTTTCACTAGCATGATCTTGACGAACCTTGTAATTTCGGAACATTAAAATTCGGAATTTTAAGCCGTCAGCGCATTCAAAGTTCGGAATTTGAACCCGACCCTCATGTCAAAAATGTATTTCAAAAGTGTATTTATTAAGTGTAACAACTTTTATATCAATATCTATAATATAAAACTATAAAAAAATTCATAAAAATAGCCTTTTTTAGCATCTAAAGTGAGAAGACCCCTTAATGTTACGGCAAGTACAAGTTTCGAAGGAAAGTTAAGCGTATTAAAAAAGAGACATTTTTCGCTTATTTTTGCACACAGTGCATTTAGTTTCGAGTTGGTTGGAGGACGAAGAATTCGATACGGTCGGGTGATCGAAAACGATCGGAGGACACCTGCCCTCGGACCGCGCCAGGTGCTACGCGTCGATGCGCCCAGAAAAACAGCCCTGCGTCCCCCTCAAGACAAAAATTACAAATAAAGAATGCAGCACAATAATTTTCGTATAATTGATCACAAGCACAGTATTTATAAATAATTATGAAATATTTATAAAGGAATTTTTCATAACTTACAATGTGGAAACCGGTGTGAATTTATTTTAAGCACCGATGTAACCTTCCCTGGATGGTTGGTAATCCGATGATGAAACTGTTGAACGCCAAGACTCAATTTGGTTCGATGAAACGACTTATCGTTAAATAAAATTATAAAAATCAAATTCGTGAAAAATATTCTGTGGTATGGAATATCGAGAAATCCGTTTGAAATGACAAACTTTTCCAAGAGTACATTGATCACATTGGTTAAATATTTAGAATTATTGGGTTCGAAATGAACTGTGGTCCCATGAGAAAAAAAAATTACCCTCATTTAGGTCAGTACTAAACAAAAGTTCGGAGAACTTATTCATTTGAAAAATCCGTGACTGTCAACTATTTTTTCTGGTTTTCTCTCGCCAAATGGGCACGTGATTTTTCATTTATGCAGACACAGAATATCTATAAATATCCAAAACATCTATAAATATTAAAAATATTCATAACATTTATGAATGTGCAACATATCTGTAAATATCCCAAATATCTATTAATATCCAAAATACTTATAAATGCCCAAAACATCTTTGAATATCCAAAATATTTATACATATCCAAAATATCTATCAATATTTAAAATATTTATGAATATAAAAAATATTTATAAATATCCAAAAGATCTATAAATATCGAAAATATTTATAAGTATCCAAAATTTCTATGAATATCCAAAGTATTTATAAATATCCAAAACATCTTTGAATATCCAAAATACTTATACATATCCAAAATATCTATCAATATTTAAAATATTTATGAATATTAAAAATATTTATAAATATCCAAAAGATCTATGAATATCCAAAATATTTATACATATCCAAAATATCTATCAATATTTAAAATATTTATGAATATTAAAAATATTTATAGATATCCAAAAAATCTATAAATATCCAAAATATTTATAAATATTCAAAATTTCTAGAAATATCCAAAATATCTGTAAATATTCAACATATCTATAAATATTCGAAATATCTATAAACTCGCAAAATACCTACAAATATCCAAAATATTTACAAATATCCAAAATACCTACAAATATCCAAAATATCTAAAAAAATATATAAATGATTTTCGAATTAAATTTTGGATGCTCGAAAATCCCGTCCACTTTCATAATCGTATGATGCAGCGATGCAACAGGAGCAATATCGTTTGTTGGTCACGTTGAAATCTCCGACGACAGCGCGTTTCAAAGTCTGTCTCCAAAGCCATCGGAGATTCATTCCCGGCACACTAAATTCCAGCCTTTCCATCGTAACACTCAAGGAGTCCGAAGTACCATTTGAAAGTCCGCACGGGTGTAAATTTTTCTCTCATTAATCTTTTGCATTGTAAAAAAAAAAAGAGATTTCTCGAGTGTGACTCACGCAGCCTCGCTGGAGTGTTAAAAATTGGTGCTTTGCCGTGCTGCCATCTGGCTTAGCTGGGCAACACCTGAAAGTTTGCGAAGGTTAAAATATCAGGGGGCGGGGGGTCGATCCTTCTCTTTCCTCCTCGCGTGAGAGTTTTCATTTTACTGGTTGCTCGTCTCGGCTCACCCGGGCTCACCTTCGTTTACCTCAGTCGTCGCGTAGTCGCAGTGTCCGCGTTTGAACCTGTTCTTTTCCATTCACAAATTATCGTTTATTTTTGTTGCTTTTTTTTCTCTCTCGAACGATTCATTCGCTCGATGATTTTTCTTTTCCCTTTTCGTAAGTGTAAAAAAGTGCTTCGCGATGGATTAATGAAATTTCCGTGAAATAAAAACGCCATGAACGAGCTCGCATGTGAAAGGACGAAGCTGACTGTTACAATGTCGAAGGAGGAGTCCTGGAAGTGCGAGAAAGGCGAACGAAACGGAAACAATGCCAAAACGGTACACGCAAAGATCCTTTTTTTCCGTAGCAAGGCTCGAGAATTTGATTAATTATTCCAAATAATAAAAAAACATCCAATCAGGCCGCTGATGGACATCGTATTTTTCATCACTGCAATTATAATCGTTTATCGACACGTTTATTGCGATTATTAAATTCTCAATTGCTACTATTATTTCACGTTATTTTCGTCAAGTCGAATTTTTACAAGAGCAGAAAAATAACGTTCGGATTCGTTCTCACCGTCGCTAAAGTGATTATCCGGATAGCGTAAAATTAGCGTGGCACTAAAAGCGTGAGACTCTCACTCCGTTGATGTGCCTCTTTTCATTACGCCGAAGCTCGTTATTTTTTTTTTTGCGTCCGTAGACTCTTTTTTTTTATTCCGCTCACTCGAGGTTGTTAAACCGTTGACGTTCTTTTTCACCAAATCAAAATATGGCGCGCCTTTGTTCGTAGAAAGTTCGCGAATTCTCAGTGGAAGAAAGAGCTCAGCAAAATTTCGCAAAGATTATGCAATTTAATCGGAATCGTAAGAGGCAACATGCAGAAAAGACTCGTCGGCGCGATTCTTTGTTTTTTTTTTTCGCGCAACGTCTACGCAATTATATTACCGAACGTTAATTAAATTTCATCAATTAGTCGCGAATTATTCAATGCACTTTGTGAGGCAGGCTTGAGGTAAATTCTGAACAAAATTGTATCGATGACAATGGATGGGAGCGCGGAGAAAAAAAGAATATTAATGGGCCTCCATGGGAGCAAAGGAGGTAACGTTTGCCTTATATACGCTCCGTGTGATGACGAGGCCCCTTGTGCAAAAAGGCCCCGAGAGGCGAATATTACGGTTCCGCGTTATGAGAAACTGGGTCGCATCGGATCTCCGATCCGACATGTTACACGCGTTAAAACTCGACCAGTCTTCTTCTAGGCCTTCTGAGATATTAAATCTCAGCCATCTGTATCAACGATACACTTTTTTTCAAATCGTAAGATCGGTTGCGTTTGAGGGGTTAGGCTACTCGAGCCGAAAATCAGGGACAATTCACAAAATTAATTTTTGGCGGCGTAAGTAAGAGATTGAAAAATCGTTTGGACATTTATTTGTATATACACTACTGGCCAAAAGTTTTCGGACACTTCAGATAATTGCCAAATTACATTGGAATAATATAATTCATTATACAGATCTATATAGTATCTTCGTAAAATAATAAATTAAATGAATTATATTATTGTAACATTATTTGGCAGTAGTCCAGTGATCGAAAGTTTTGCAATTATCTGAAGTGCCCGAAAACTTTAGGCCGGTAGTGTACATTAACAAAGTTGTGTACCAAATTTCGTAAAAATATATTGATAATTAAAGAAGTCATGAGCAGCCGCGCGAAGGACCTTTGAACGTGAGGCGCTCAACGGTGTACTTGATTTTGGCTAATTGGTTGATCGGAAATGAAAAAACGAGTTTTTTTCTTAAAATATATAATATCGGCTAAAACTTGACGGAGCATTTTTGGGTTATCATGTTTCAATTATCGAAAAAAAATGTTTGAATTTTTTTTTCCAATTTTTCGAGGATAAATGACATTGTTATCGTTAATAACTAATGAAAAAAAATGGTAAGAAGAAAAACGTCGGTCAAGACTAAACTACTATTACACTGAATGAATGTACCAAATTTCAAATCAATCCGTTGATTAGATATCGAGAAATCGTGTACACCGGTTTGAAAAACATAGTTTCGAGAAAAATGCATTTAACGCGTTAGGCTACAGTAACGGGTATAAAATCATGTGCGAATTTAACAATTTATTTTCGTATGAAAAAGTTATTTACTCATAAAATTCATTACACATCTATTTAGCATCAATATCGAGCTGTTAGAATTTTTGTTTTCCATGTACAAAATGACCGATTACTAATATTTTCTTTTGTTATCTTTCTTTAAGCGCTCCGTGGCGTGACATTTAGCATCCACAATTTTTTACCTAGAACAACAAACAAAAATTCTCGTCAATCTACATTAGAATAGCTAGAGAAGTACGTACGGAATTAAAAAAATATTGTTTTATTCAAAAGTTGTAGATATTTGAACTTAAGAAATGAATTTTCAGTGAAAAATTTCGTTATAACTGCTCGTAAACTGCTCATAAAATGAAAAGTTTTCGATTAATCAGAAATTCCGTACGTACTTCTCTGCGAAATGCAATTAGGGACATAACTTTTAAATTTGAAGTAAATCGAGTGAAAATTGTTGAAGTTATTTGTCACGCCAATTGGAAAAAAGCTGTTTCGAGAAGTTTCGAGTAGTCGGCCATTTTGGACATCGTTAAAAATATATATATATATATTTTCCAACAGCTTGATATTCATACTAAATAGATGTGTATTTAATTTTATGAGTGACTTCACTTTTTCATACGCAAAAAAATTGTTAAATTCGCACATGATTTTTATACCCGTTACTGTGGCCTAACCCCTTAAAGTTTTACCAGCAGTTCCATCGTTGGAATTATGAGTTTACCTTCAATCTGCGATTCCGGCGCCATATGTTGGACCTTCCTCTTCAAATTGAGTTGCCTTAAGCGACGAACGAGAGTTTCGACATTTTCACAGTAGCCTAACCCCTCAATTAGAAGGCGATTGCAGAAAAAAACATTGCACACTGCAAGTAAATGTCTGACGTAAGTCCGACTAGAGATCGAACAACTGTATGGCAACGATATTAGAAAAGCTCCGTTGAAACGAACGATCGAGGGCATGGGAGGAAGATTCCGTTTGGAATCAAAATCGGCACGACTTACACGGAAAATTGCTCGTTATGGGGCAATTGATTTTTTTTTCTATTTCCACCCAACGTTTAACGAGATTTCCGCATCAACGTTTTCGACATTTTCTTCTCGTCTTTGTACGTATATTTACGAGGGAAAACCGGTTTATTCAGAGTCGCGGGAATCGGATCGAGTTGCCGCTGGAAGAGAGAAAGAGAGAGGGAGAGAAAAAGAGACACGCTCCGAGAGAGGGAACAGGGAAGAGCTTTTCTTATAGCACGCGATTATATCAGCAAGTTTGCCCGGCAACCACGGATATCACATTCGTCCACATGATTCTCCTATTACAATAGCGCAAAAATTGCATTAGCATATTATCGTGGCCGTGTTAAAATTATGAAACTAGTCGAACTGCTTTAGCCTCTCTTTGGGCCTCGCGATCGAAGGCCAACAAGCTACGTAGCCGTGTAACTTTGGTTTCACTTTTATAGCGGCTCGTTCCAAATGAGCGACGAAATTTCACGAAATAAAGAGGATGTACCCGGCAATTGTGGGTTCGATAAGATCTATCGAAGTTCGGAATTAAGGGGTAAGGCCACAGTCGAATTTTCAAAAAATCCATTTTTTTTTCTTCGCTAAAATGGTGGTTTATCATCATAAGAATAAGTTACTATTCGATTTAAAGCAAGAAATTAACTTCAACAATTTTCACTCGATTTACTTCAAATTCAAAAGTTATGTTCCTAATTGGATTTCGCAGACAAGTACGTACGGAATTTCTGATTAATCGAGAACTTTTCATTTTATGAGCAGTTTTATACGAAATTTTTCACTGAAATTTCATTCGAATACCTACAACTTTTGAATAAAACAATATTTTTTTAAATTCCGTACGTACTTCTCTAGGTGTTCTAATGTAGATTGACGAGGATTTTTGTTTTTTGTTCTAGGTAAAAAATTGTGGATGCTAAATGTCACGCTAAAGAGCACCTAAAAAAAGATAACAAAAGAAAATATTGGTAGTTGGCCATTTTGTAGATCAAAAAATATATGTATATTTTCTAACAGCTTGATATTCATACTAAATAGATGTGTAATTAATTTGAGGAGTAAATGACTTTTTCATACGAAAAAAATGGTTAAATTCGCACATGATTTTATACCCGTTACTGTGGCCTAACCCCTTAAGTTACGCTTCTCGAAGCAGATGTCGATTTGCTGGATACGGTTGTCAATATTTCAATGAACGGGTATGCATGAACTTTGGGTTCGAAGAACAGGTCGGTTTTCATTATTTTCGACGAGAGGATTGGGATGACGAGCCCCGAATTTTGCACACAATTAATACATAGTCTTGCCGAGTTTGAGTTTTTTTTTTCTATTGACAAGTGCTGATAAATAATGGAGTTATTATTATTTAAGGCGTTGCCCCCACTTGTAGCGCAAAAAAAGGCCTTTTTCATGAATTTTTTTAAAGAAAACTACAAAACTTTTTTAATCGATCAATATACCATCTTAAAGAATACATCTTGAAGAACTTTCAGTAATTTTTTTATTGAAAAATATTACATTGTTTAGTGGCAAATGGCCGTCAATGAAATAATGTTTTTATATACACGCTTTGCGGTGACCAACATTGCGGCGAAGTGGATCATCTGAAAAAAAAATGCGGATGGATTTAGTCAAATATAAGTATAAACTAGTCTTTAATCGAAGGATTTTAAAAAATATTCATTTTTCACAAAATGGCGGACAGTCAAAGTTAATGGTTCGATTTTAACGAAAAAAAACGGCCGTTTTTTGGCTATAAAACGGCCATTTTTTTCGAAAAAAAAAATCGAACGATTAAAGACTACATTTTTATGTATTAAATAAGCCTGCAAAATTTCAAGAAGATCGGTTCATTAGTGTTCGAGTAATCTTGGTCACCGACTTCAGAAATGCCATTTTGAGAAAAACGCGTTTAAAGTTAGACTAGCCGGTCGTTTACACAACGGATTCTTCTCTTTCAACGCTCATATATCAGTCAATTTTGTTCGGATCGACTTGAAATTTTCAGGACATATTCTCAGATACTTATACTTCAAAAAAATGCAATTAAAAAAATCGATTTTTTCAAAATCGCAAGTGGGGGTAACCCCTTAAGAATGTATTGCCCGTACATTCCATACCAAAAGTGAGTTTCGACGAGAATTTTGAGTACTTTGCGATAACATTAAAATATGATAAAAATCAACCGTACTGAAGGTGCGAAGAACCTTGGTTCTGAATAATAAGAATGCCAAACATTTATAAATAAATTGTTTAAACAAAAAATTGTTCAAAAAATCTCCGGTGAACTTGATTTTTTGTGACATTAAATGAATTGAGATATTTTTCTGAGTGCATATGGTTTTTTAAGAATTTTCTCCCTATCTCGAAAGTGCCGTTTTTGGAATTTTTTAGAGACTGTAACTATGACACTGGTCGTTCAATACCCCGGCCCAGCTTCTTGGATTTAATATGGAAGATAGCTCCGAAAATATATTAAAAATTTGTGACTTTTCATCCATTTTTGTAAATTAATTTCTTTTAATGAAAATAGAAATAAATTTCTTTGAAAATTCATACCTATTCGGAAAAATCTACAAATTCATTTTATAATATAAAAAAAGTAGTTCACCGGACATTTGTTGAACAATTTTCTTTTTCGACAATTTACTTACTACTTTTTTGCATTATTATTACCGGAAATTAATGTTCTTAGCATCTTCAATGTGGTTGGTTTGGTAAAAATTTTCATTTCATCGTACAGTACTCAAAATTCTCGACGAAACTCACTTTTGGTAGGGAATGTACGAGCATTACATCCTTAAGGGAGGAGATACCTTTAGGTGAGGAAAAATGGTTGATTTTCATGATTTTTTGCAAATGAAACATATTTTCACAATTTTTTACGAGTATTTTTTATTAATCTTTGAAAACGGCGGAGATATGGCACGGTCTTCTAAACGGGTTGCGACGGATATTGTCAGAATTAATTGTTGTCGGATTAATCTGAAAAAAAAAACCAACGAAGATTTTTCCTCCCTTAACACTCATACGCAGAATATGAACCAAGAAAAAGTGAGAAATGTTGAAAATCGGTGAAATGATACGCTTTGAAACACAAGCTTGAATTGTCCGAAAAAAGTGGCTACAATTTGCAATAAAAAATATTTATTTTTATTTTCAGGGTTATGTTTTAAACACTAAGGTTAGCAATATTTATACCAAATTTCATTAGAATCGGTGGATTAGTTTTTTAGCTATACGTCACGCCAGTTTTGAAAACGCAGCTCATAAGACCGTGCCATACCGCCGCCATTTTTAAAGATTAATAACTTTTTTAAATACCATGCAACAGCCAAAAGTAGTAATAAAATATACCTCAAGTCTCAAAAACGGTGAAGAAATTTTTCGTTTAAAAAACGTTCTGGCAACTAGGCTTATATGAAATGAAAAAAAAATTACTTTTAGTATGATCATAAACCTTTCGTATGACCGAATACTTTTGTGAAATTGTGAAAATTACGAAAATGGCAACCTCTACAAAAAAGTTTGATTTTCGACACAATAACAACGTGAATCATTCGTTATTAACAAATATATAAACAAGTCGAAAAATCATCCCGTCATACGAAATAAAATGTTGGAAACTTTGCTTTTTTCGAATTCAAATTCGGACGCAACAATTTTGAGATACGGCTCTAAAAAGACCGTACTATAAAACATAGTTTCGAAAAAATCGCAAAAGAAGAAAAGAAATGTATTACCCTTCAAAAAAAGGCTATAACTCGGACAACTTTTGGAATCTTCACAAAACCTTTGATGCGAATTGAAGTTAACACCTTGGACGCTAAAAGTGTGCAATTGAAAATCGTATTTTTTAAATTTTGAGTTAACGCTGATCCTTCAAAATCAAAAGTGATTCGGCATATTCGATATAAATAACGTTCTTTCTTAAAATTGATTTACGCGAGCTAGTGATTTGCCCCTCAGCCATTTTTTATTCCCGATAAATCGCACATAGAATTGGCCTTGGAAAGAATGACAATCGCGGTTTAGGACATTCAATACGTATATACGAGCAAATTAATCACCGGTCGATTTACAACGATTGACGTTTCTAGTGCACATCTGCTTCACGATCTTCGCATTATTTTTTTTACTTCATAGAACTCGTAAACGCTGAATACGTGAATGAAGGTTGAAAAAATCGAGTTACCATGGAGACTGACTGGATATACGAATGTCTATTTATTAAATACTATTATTTTTCTATACCGACTTGATTAGATCGTTGTGTGACGTCATATTGGGAAAGCAGGGTTAAGGAGGTTAGTCATTTTGCTTGCGGCTAGAATGGTCCACTCAGCGTGAGATTACTTCTCCCAATGGCTGTCGGCCCTTCTCTTTTTTGTCCGAAAACAACCGTAATGTTCGATGAACACGTAAAACTTTTTCTACTCTCTGGATCCTGGTCGAAGGTATAATAAATGTTGAAGTTCAATTATTACAGACCCGAAACGATACTTTCATTGTTGTTCTTCATATTGTACCAATTGTTTACGTTCGATTCTTTATTTAAACTCGGTACATCGAAGCGTTAAATTTGCACCATACTTTCGAGATCGCTAGAACCTAAGTATGCTGAAAACGGCGGAATCGCAGCGTAAATCACTTTTACGACTGGACAACCTGAATTGGCGAATGAGAATCAGTAAATTTTAGTCACACCTTTGAGGTGCGACTAAAATTTCAAAGTAACAGGATTACATATATCTATCTGTACGATTGATCAGCCATCGATCTTTTTAAATTCATTTATTATATTCATAAAAGAGAAAAAAAATATTAAAATTGCGTATTTTTGTGAAGGAATTCCGAGACGACATACAAAAACCCTATTTCCGGTTGCTACAAAAGCGAATATAATAGTAGGAATCCATCAGATTCTTGAAAATAATCAGATTTACATACTTAACACTCGTAGTAATCCAATGCTCTCAGAAAAAATTACGCTTATTGACCTAATTTTTATGTAATATCAAGTTTAATGTGACCTTCTGGTATTGGATTTATTACCACTTGCTAGGATAAAGAGACGTGACAGCAAGGCAACAGCTGACTGTAGTCTTAACCTCATCTCGCTCATTCGAATTTCCACACATATTTCATTCTTAACCGACATATTTCGCCGATACAAATTTTCCACGCTTTTTACCAGTCGTGGCCCGAATGCAATGCTTTATATTAGGTGTACAAATAAGTTTTACGACAGTTTTCAAAAAATTCAAGATTTATTAAAAAAGAAGTAAAACACAGTTATTCATCGAAGTAATCTCCATCGCACTGAATGACCTTCAGCCATCTCTCAGGTAACTCGCGGATGCCTTTCGCAAAGAAACTTTCGTCTTGCGAGGTGAGAAATTTAGCGACCCCTTTTTCCACTTCTTCAAATGTTTTGAATCGCACGTCAGACAAATCGTTCTGCATTTTCCGGAATAAATGATAATCGGATGGGGCTAAGTCTGGTGAATACGCCGGGTGTGGTACAGCTTCCCATCCAAGCGCTAGTAACGTATCCTTGACCGGTTTACCCACATGAGGCCGCGCGTTGTCATGGAGCAGTTTTACTGGACGTTTTCCTTCACCAGAAAATGGACGTTTCTTCTCAATTTCTTGATTCACTTGCATCAATTGATGACAATAGCGATCGGTAGTAACTGTTTGACCAGGTTTGAGAAGTTCATAATACAGGACGCTTTTCATATCCCACCATATGCACAGCATGACTTTGTTACAATGAACATTGCGCTTTGGCGTGGATGTTCTCGGCTCGCCGGGGTCAACCCAATGATATTTGCGTTTCGGATTATCAAAATAAATCCACTTTTCATCGCCGGTCACAATTTTCCACAAGAAAGACTTTCTATGTTGCTTGTTGTAAAGACTCACACAAATGTTAAGACGGCTGTTTTTATTTTCTTGAGTCAGAAAGTGTGGTACCCACTTTGTTCCTCTTCGAATCTTACCCATTGCTTTTAAACGATAAGAAACAGTTTGTTGAGTTACTCCAAACTATTCCGAAAGTTGTTTCTCCGTCTGACAAGAGTTTTCATCCAGCAACGCTTGCAGTTCCTGATCGTCCACCTTTACAGGAGGCCCCGTGCGTTCACGGTCACTAACGTCGAAATTACCTTCTTTGAATCGCTTATACCAATACTCACATGTACTTTTAGATACAATGTTGTCTCCAAGAACAGAACATATCGATTCACACGCTTTCCTAACACTTTTTCCTTGATGGAATTCATAGCGAATGCAGTGTCTAATAAATAGCTTATCGGTCTGCATGTTTAATTTACAGAATTTATAGGTTATGTTTATGACTCCTTTACGTTTCGATACTACATATCAAGCGCCATCTATGATAAGTGAGCGAGACCTTTGAATTAATTTAGAATAGCTGTTATGATACAAAATCGAAGTGTCCTAAAACTTATTTGTACACCTAATATGTCCCGCACCTGACATTCTTTTGACAGATCGATGTTGAAAAGCACGGAGGTTAAACTCGCCTAGTTGAGTAAAAAGAGACGGAGATAGAACCAATGTTGCCGAATATCAAACCTAGAAATACTGCGCGAATCGTTGGAATAACTTTTTTTCCACTTTTCTAATTAAATGTGAACATTCATTAAACAATTTAAACATGGAAAATTTTAGTTATTGCAAATTATTTTTGTTTGCATATGTTATAAATATAATTTGTACAAGTTTTAAGTATGATCCATGACTAGTGTGAAGCGATAGTATTACCTTGAGCTACACTATACCGCATTTTCCGTGGGTACGGGGAAACTGTGGAAAACCCATGCTAGTACAGGTGGCCCCATATCCTTCTCATTTTCTTCTGCACAGACGTTTTTACACAAGTATCTAAACCAAGGCCTCGGAAGTATTGGCCTTCCGCTCACCGGTTGATATGCGCCAGCCGGTGCACGGCTAAGCGGTCACCGCTCCGAGTATCGGCCATGCATAACGCTACATAACTCGAAGTTCCGCCGGAGCCGAACTCCGACTACTCAGCCACCAGTGTCGGTTGAACATATTTTACATTATCTTATTATTTCATGAATATCGTAAATGAACTTGAAAAAATCGATGGCCGATCAATCGTGACACAAACACTTTCTCTTGTGATATTTGTTTAGACACTTTGAATACACTTTCTTACTACATATGCCGAAATTTTTTTTTAAGGATCACGCCGTCCGGTAAAATATTGGCGGAATTGGCCAGGCAATAATTTCAAAATGGAAATATATATATATATATATATGCACAGAACATAAGAGCCGTAACTGTTAATTTTAGAAACAGATACTCATTCACCGTCAGCTATTTACATTTTTTTTACTTTCCATCACATTTCATACGCTTCGTAAACACGGATTATTGTAAACTACGCATCGACCGATTCGAGCTGATTTACGGCCACACTCTAGTCTCCCTGCACGTGTTTTCACCAATACTTGAATTCTTCGCTAAGTTGCTCAACGATTTATTCAAAGCATCGGAGTAGCCGTATCGCTGAGTCGATAATAAGAAATTCCGAAGCAGACCGAACATTTCAATTTCAAAGCTCATCGTTACAGGTAAAATTAGGCATTGAAGATAAACGAGAAAAGGTATCGAGGTATTCGTCAACACGTATGGTATCGAAATTTGCATCGTTGGAGTGCAACGAAATCGTATTTTTTTTTTCGTATTCCCGTTTTCTGTCAGCCCATTCAGGTTACGCTGACATGAGAGAATATGTGATGTTATAAATGCATAGTAATATAACGTGTGATGTATAAATGCTTAAATGCTTAATAACATATGTGATGTTATAAATGCATAGTAAAGTTGAAAAAAAGTGTTGAACTGATATCCTATTTTTGCAATGCAACAAACATACTATGTAACATTTTGTGAAACATGCATAGTTCTTGAAACTATTAAGCTGCGGTTGCTCGAACTGCGAATGATTTACGTTTTCACTATAAGTAAACATTGCTATAGTTTGTTTCGAATAGTCACTTTTCATATGGTCTTCTAACAAATTATACTTGAAAAACGTTATACAAACGTTGTACAAACTTGAGAAGAATAGAAGAAGTTTGACTGAACAAAACCTAACGTATAGTATACAATATTAGTATTTGTACGCCAATTTTGTTATAGCACTGAATCAATGATATCTATATTGTTAAGCTTTTTACAATAGTGCATAATCATTTCAGGGATAATAGATAGTCAAACACGCCACTCAAATCGTATGTTTAGGTATACGTTTCACTTATAGTCTTGTTAAGGGGTTATATACAGTCAGGAGGCTCAAAAAGATCGATTTTTCAAGAATTTTTCTTGAGAAGACCTTTAAATCTATTAACGTAAAAATTTGTACACATATTATCGTAACTTCTAGCTGTTTTTTAACATTTTTTATTCGTAAAAATAATTATTTTGAAAGCTGCTATAGCTGGTCTCCGGGAGCACCTCTAAAAAAAGGCATCGTGCGGTGAGCACGATATCTCTGGACTGGATCATCGAAAATAAAAATAAAAACCAAAAATATTTCGTTAATATAATGTCTTGTCTTGTCATCGAAGGAATAAGCAAAATAACAATTTTTGACAAAATCTTTTAAAAAAAATCGATTTTTGACAAAAATGTAGGCCTTAAATTGTTTATAAAATGGAAAATATTTATCGGCGAGAGAAAACCTTCGATTAATTACTAAAAAATATACTTGAAAATGTGTTAAAATTTGAGACTGATCGGTTCAGCCGTTTCCGAGAAATCTTGCTCACCGACTTTAAAAACACAGTTTTGTGAAAAACACGTTTAATGTTTCAAAAGCACTTTCAAACGCTTTGACACGTCATTACAAATGTGCGCGTAACTCGAGAATATTCGCCGGATTGGCAAGAATTTTTTTGCGCGTGTATACCTAAATATATGTACATTACGAAAAACGAAAAAAAAAAACGATTTTTCAAAAATTTTAACTGTATATAACCCCTTAAGCGGTCTTCTCACTTTAGACACTAAAAAAGACTATTTTCATGAATTTTTTTGATAGGTTTATATTATAGATATTGGCATAAAAGTTGTTACACTTAATAAATACACTTTTGAAATACATTAAACAAATTTTTTGTGTATTTACGTAACCCAAACAAACTTTCCACGCGTTTTTTTTTTCGAAACAACGTTTTTCGGCAACTTGTTGATAAAATCTTCGAAACTACTGAACCCATCCTTATGAAATTTTAAAAACATATTCTTTACAACTATAGCTATAGCGCCTATCAAGTCTTTTTTTTATTTTGATATTTACTATTTTTTTGCCAAAAACCGGAAAAAACACGTTATTTTGTTTTTTCGAAAAATGTCTGCCTTTTTTTTATTTTTGCATATATCAAAAATCGTATGATATGCGCTATAGCCATTGACATACTGAATCTAAAACCGTTTGATTTTTTTGTTTCGAATTATCTATCTCCGAGATTTCATCAACAGCGCAGACCTACAATTTTTTTAGGACATTTTTTTAACTACCATTTTCGCCTATAAATAATGACTTAAATAAATAAATTTAAAAAAAATGTATTTATTAAGTGTTACATCTTTTAATCAATATCCATAATATAAACCTATTTTTAAAAATAGCCTTTTTCAGCGCCTAAAGTGAGAAGACCCCTTAACCGTATTATGATTTCGGTGTCAATAAACCATAACGAATTTTACTATCCCCTCCTTTACCATAGGCGTTTGTTGGAAATACCATCGACTTTTCTCTCAGTGTACGTAATTCACCGGAACATTTTTGAAAATCCTTATTAAACATTTCTAACCATAAACTGCAAAAAAACATGATTAATTATGATAAAAACAAAGAAACGAAAAAATTAAGAGAAATTTTCATCGCGTTCGAATGCTCCAATGCTCCAAATCCAAACGTCAACACCATCAGCATCTATACTGTCGTGAAGTTAAAAAGAAAACAAATTCGTCAATTTTGAACATGCAGATTCGTCTTTTCGTGCTCGAAGTGAAGATTTTGTTTTTTCAAAGTGTCACTCCGAGAGGAATAAGAGAAAACGTTGTTCGTCCTCGGCAACGCAGACTCCGAGACATTTTCTTCGCTTTTCTCTTGTCGTTGATCCGCGTAGCGTTTACTCTCATGAGACGAAGTAGGTTCCACACACGTAGGGAACAAGTTCGCACTTACATGGCGATGCTTGTAGGTGGGTGTGCGCGCAGGGATGTATATACGTATGGATAGAATTCTCCTCGAGTCAAAGGTATGACACGAGCTAACGGCATTCCCAAGACCTCGTCGTCCTGGTTCTCCTACTCTTGTGCATTCCGCTATATTTCCTCTTCTCGATATCTCCTCTTCCTTTGATCATCGCCCTCTCATTTCGTTCTCGACGAAGAGGACGTACACGTAGAATCGATTGTCCTCAAATTTTCACTCCCAAGGTCCACGATCTCTCCACATCCGTCTTTATCTGAATATCATGCCAAAGTCTCGGTCATCAGGGCAATTTCTAGATGACAAGAAGAAGGATGAGATCTTCAAGATCCTAGTGCCAGAGCAACCTGCTGTTTTCCAGTAAACACGTATTGAAAGACGTATTGATTTGGAACGAAAAAAAATGATTTTAAGGGCGAGAGATATCTTTAGGCGAGGAAAAAGTTGCTGATTTTCATGATTTTTTTTTAATTCGAAGATTTCTTTACCATTTTTGAGACTTAGGGTATGATTTATTACTAATTTTGGTTGTTAAATGTCATCATTTTATTTTTTATTAATCTTTAAAAATGACGGAGATTTGGCACGATCTTCTAAGTGGGTTGTAGCGGATGGTGTCAGACGGCGTGACACGTACCGTCGGCGAGATTAATCTGACAAGAAACCAACGAAGATTTTTCTTTCATCAACACTCATACGCAGAATATGAACCAAGAAAAAGTGAGAAAAGTGGAAAATCGATTAAATGGTACGCTTTGAAAAAAAAAAAGATGGAATTTTCCGGAAAAAATGGCTGCATTCTGCAGTAAAGAAAAATACGTTTTTTGTTTTCATTTGAAAAAACATTAAGGAGCATGTTTTAGACAATAATGTTAGCAAGATTTATGCCAAATTTCATCAAAATCGGTCGATTAGTTTTTCAGCTATAAGTCACGCTAGTTTTGAAAATGCAATTTAGAAAACTGTGTCATACTTTCGCCATTTTTAGAGATTAATCATTAACAAAAAAATACCATGTAACCATGTAAAAAATACTAAAAATGGTGGAGAAATCGTTGCTTTTATAAAAATCATTTAAATCAGCAATTTTTTCCCTCGCCTAAAGGCATCTCCCCCCACAATGTCACCAAGGGGTTTTTCAAGCTTGAACGATTTTCTCGAAAATGAGGTCGACCAGGTCTTTTGGTGACCAAGAAGCAAAAATCCAATGGCGGTTCGGCGAGTCTATGTACTTTGCATTGGAACGGTTTAGCTTTCTCTGTTTTCACAATTTTTGGACATACTCTAAGTCCGTTCATATTTCTCCAACGATAGAACAACCGGAACCGGAACGAAGAGGACCGGACACTTTTTTAAAAACCTCGATACGTAATGAGATGATTTTGGGAGTCTCGAGAAGAGAATTGAATATATTATTAAAGTATCTCGTCGATCCAAGCGATCGTCTCGGACAGTACGAGAGTTCCTCGTGTTGCGTGCGTTCCCGTCAAGAGACGCTTTCGACATCGTTGAAACGTCCGAACTGTGCCAATGACTCGCGATGCCGATGACCCGTTGTGTCGCACTCACGAAAGTCTCGTCAAACTTCAAGTATACCGGGATTTATTGAATTTTCTCTTTCAATTCTGGGAACTTCGAGATATTTAATATCAACTTAGAATAATGAGTACGAATTTACGAACGATTAAAAAAAATAACACTGATTAATTCTTGACCAAATCATCAATAGCCTCATATTAACGATTTGCCTATTTATTGTTAATTATTGCTCCCATTTAGCGATTCATCGTAGAAATAATTGTTTTCGCAAAAAGATTCAACATGCCAATAGTTCTACAAAATCGAGCAAACAATCGAATATCGAGTTCCATTTTTTTTCCTCAATCTATTCTGAACAGTGATTGCAGGTCAAATTCGTCACGTCCATTTATACGAAGGATTCCGAATTTTTGCGAATATTCAATAGATGTAAAAAAAAGTATGACGTTTAAGATTGCATCGTTGGAATGCGACAAAAATAATTCCCGACTCCCAATTTTCTTTAGCAAATTGGAGCTTCGAAAATGACGGAAACATTTTTTAGGTTTCTTGTTCGGACATCTACAAATTTGCAAAATCAGATTTCAGATAATAATGGAAATGAGAAATTGAAAAGAATTTTCGTTGCATTCCAACGATGCAAAATTCAATCTCATTTAAAAAAAGTCAAGTCCGCTGGGTGCTTTTATACGGGCCATTCCACTTCCTTCAAATACGCAATAGGTATTAAAAAAATCTCACTTCTCAGAATATTATCAGCTACTTTCCAACTTTAAAAGAAAAATACAAGATTTTTATGTGAAATTCACCCGATTGGAAACTTGAAAATGGAACAATTGCCGTAACGCCGCGCTCGAATCACTACGTTTCGAGTCGTCATCACGGAATATTCCATTCTATGCGACTCGGACCATGAAAAAAAAAAATCGTCAGGGCTAATTTAACGGAGCTCGGTCACATTTGTCAGCAGACGGTGTACGCGAAAAGAAAACATTTTCAGAGACCAACTATATTTTTACGCACAGACGCGTTTTCCACTTGCACTGAAAAAAAAACTGCAACATCTGTCACGCGATCAGTATATTCGTGTCATCCCTATCTGATGAGAAAGTTGCCAATTTGAATTCCATGTTCAATTTAACGGGACAATTCGACATATGAGAATTATAAAAAAAGATTACGTTAACGTCTGTAAGCTCGTATGTCAAATATGTGTGCATGGTCTCTCATTGTAACGAGTGAAAGTTGATACATTTTCATTAATTTCATTTTTGTTGTCATCAGTACACGAACAAAAATTTAGAAAAGCCGAATAATATTTTTGTCTGTACATTTAAAATACATGGCCATGCATTCTTACGATAACGATTGTAAGTTGATATATTATCATTATTTTTATTATTATTGCGCAACTGAAATTGTCAGTGCCAGCGCAAAACAATTTTCATTCTGATTTGCGGTGACGGAACCTGAATAGATAGAGTAGAAAATGTTTTGTTCATTTCGCATTGTTACTTATTTATTACTTATTTTTCAATTATTTTAATCATCCAATTTCTTCATTATTTACGACTTATCATATGTATTAATTGTTTCTTATTTTTTGATAATTTATCAATTAGTTGTAGTAGTATTTTATTCCTTTTATACCCTTTTTATGGGTATTTACAAAAATGCCTCTCCCTTCTCATTTACATCGTTTATTTTGCGAGTCGTAGACGATCGTCAATTTTTAAAATAATTTTTTTAAACAACGTGGCGCCGCATTGAAACTCGAGCATACAAAATCTATGGAAAAAGTCATCATTTTTACATAATTGTTAAAAAATAAAGATCAATTTTAGAAAAGTGAGATTGTCAACGACCTTTAAATGTTCTTCATCGTATCTTCTGTAAATTCGGAAACAATCCATCGAGTGGTTCTCGAGATATCATGTCCACCGACTTTGGAAACAGTTTTTCGAGAAAAACGCGTTTAAAGTTTGAAGTATGGTGCTGCTACCGCTCGCCCGGCCGACTATTAAAAGCTGTAGCTCGTATAATTTTAGGAACATTTCAATGAAATTTTGAGGGATTATAGCTAAAATGTAATACTATCGAAAAAAAATATTTTTGGAAAATGTAATTTATTGATTTATGACTGATTATATTTATGAATAGTCGCTTAATGATTTATGAATTAATACTATTATCAATCATTTATTAATTCCTGCATTTACGATTATTTTCCAGATTAAACGTGGTGAAAATTTGAAATGTCCGAACACGTAACGTCGGAAGATCGATCAATCCATTGGAGTAAAGTTGCGTCGGTGAAAAAGCGCGACCATTGCAACCGAAGAAATAATAAAATAAGTGATACGAAATAAATAGAGGCATAGTGTGGACTGGTCTCCACTGCCAGATTACATTTCCCGAGTGTTCGAGTGGCAAGAAAAATCAAAGTGCGCCCAAAACAGTATTACACCGAGGCAAAAGTATATTAATTTACAAAAAAAAAAATTAAGTCTCACCACGACGTGTGTTTCGAACGATCCAAAGGTCCCAGCAAGGACCTGAAAAAACCGGAAATCGTGGAAGGGAACTCGCGAAAAACGGCCAACCATTACGGACTACCGTACAACAACAGCAGCCACAACAACATCTCTCAAAATCAACAAAATTATTATCAAAATTCGTACACTTGTAGCAACGGTGGTCCGGCGAGTACGTACAACGGCGGTACATGTTACCCTTCGATTCCCTCGAGTTACGTCCAAAATTATCGCAACGCGAATCCTCATTACTTTCAACAAAATCAACGGGCACTGCACGAGGACTACAGGCCGATATATTTCTATGTCGCCCAGCCTTACACCATACCCTACACTTTTGCCAAAAGACCGAAGAAACCCTCGAGCCTTCAGAAGCCCGGAAAGCAACGAGGCAATTATCGTGTGAAGTTTTCCAAACAATTGAGCACCGCCGAATTTTCGGAAAAAGTTAAACAGGGCGAATTCTCGAAGAGCCTCAGTCAGGTCAGCTTCGACGAGGCAGAGGGACAAGGTAATTCAACTTTCGGCACATTGTTGCTTCTTATCGCTGTGAATCGGCTTCGTCATGGTGGCTCGTGTAATGAGAGAGAGAGAGAGAGAGAGAGAGAGAGAGAGAGAGAGAGAGAGAGAGAGAGAGAGAGAGAGAGAGAGAGAGAGAGAGAGAGAGAGAGAGAGAGAGAGAGAGAGAGAGAGAGAAGAGAGAGAGAGAGAGAGAGAGAGAGAGAGAGAAAGAGAGAGAGAGAGATATTGACTTATCGATAGATTGATTAATCGTTTATTATTCCCTTGATGAACAACTTCAGATAAAATGCAGTCATATAAAAAAGTAGAATAAAAACTAACTAAAAATAACAAACTATAATTTTAAAAAATTAACTAAAAGAACAAACAATCATTTGGAAAAATAGTAAAAAAATAAACGAACAACCAATAATAAAAAGGAACAACAATAGTAAAAAAATGAAACAACAGAAAAATCAATTGGGTAAGGTCTCCTCAACATATATAGGTATGAACGGAGAGGTAGCAGATATAGATATATTCGGCGCGCGTTAAAAAAACTTTAAAATTCAATAGCTCGAAAACTATTGCGAGTCGCAAAAAATCCTCTTAGGGGTTGTATTAAAATATTAAAAGGAAGGTTTGTGCAAAATTTCAGCTCGACCGGAGAGTCGAGCTGGAAGGACCTTACCCTTACCCTTACCCTTACCTTTACCCTTAAAAAAACCTCGAAAACTTAATATCTTGAAATCTATTGCAAGACGCCAAAAATCCTCTTAGGGGATGCCTTAAAATATTAAAAGGAAGGTTTGTGCAACATTTAAGCTCGATCGGAGGGAGGGGGGTGGAACCTTATAGAAGCAATCATTTAACCCTTCCTTGACACACTTATATTTGGCCACGAGTTTGACACACTGGGTCAATTTGACTTGGATAGTATTTTATCCACCTGCCATTAACAACCCTTCGGCCAGTTGTTATTGAAAAAACTTTAAATATTTCTTAATACGGCTGCATGATTGAAATTCGGAAAGTATAACATTGAATTGTTGTGAAAAATAAATGAATACCCACAGTTTCGGGAAAGTAAGCATTTTTTTTCAAATTCTTCCGGTTGAAAATGACCCAGTGTGTCAAGGAAAGGTAAAAATAATAAAAGAACGAATAATAATTTTAATGAATTAGATAACGAACAATAATTATGAAAAATAATAAAAAAATATAAGAACGAATAATAATTTTGAACAAATAAAGAACGAATAATGTTTTGGAATCAATTTTGAAAAATAACAAAAGCATCCAGTCTACCCTGAGCAAGTATGATTTTCTGCTCGTTGAAAGAAAGAAAAAAATGTCTCAATCGCACAAGCTGAACATTGTAATAAGCCCCGAGGACAAACACAAATATTGCATGTAATTTTCCCTCATACTTGATCTTTAATATAGTGAATGGAGGACGTACTCCGTTGGGCTGAACGTACGTAACAGTGAGATAAAGTGTAGTATCACGTACCGTCATTGAAGTCTCTCGACGCGTGACGCAAACGAGGGACAAGTTCTCTCCTTTTGTCTCCCCTTTTGCCACGGATATTCCATGCTAATTCGAACAACTCTGCAACGAGACTCTCCCAACTTTGATTCGCTTTTCATTTCGTGTATTATTGTTCCAACGGCAAGAAACATCGCTATTGTTTCGGGTACTTTCTTTTTCTGGCCTGTTGCTTGAAATTATCGCTCGGCTGTTGCAATTTTCGAGCTGCTGGACCGTTCACAGCATCGCCGGGTTTTTCATACAGGCTTGGAACCAACGAAGTAAGACGTTACATCTGGGTAGAAAAACTGTTCGACCGGTTTTAGGGTTCCGTACCCAAAGTCTGTCCGTCTGTTTGTCACGGCTCTCTAACTCGTAAACGGAATGAGTTGCCTTGGAAATTCAATTGAACTATTGTTCATGGGGGTCCCATAAATGAAAAAGGAGCAGAAAGAAATTCTTACCCTGGCATGTGCGGTGTCATTGTTTAAAGCTCATTGAGTAGAGTAAAGATATTTTTTTTATTATTCTTTATCTTCAAAAATGAGGGGAAAATGAACTTATTCTTCAAAAATGAAGAAAAAGTTGTCAGTTTTAGACCTTTGTTATTACGGGATCTATCTCAAAAATTAAACTAGTTAGGAATTTGGAATTTCTGTATATTATGTACCGTATAGTGTATTTAAACAACAAATACTGAAAACGCCGATTCATTACGTAGTTTATACAGTCCGACCTCCGAATAAGAAACCAAAAGCCCCCAAGGGGAAGAGTTTTTCTTATATATCGCATACCCCCACCAGGCGCGCGCTCCGCGGGGCCGTCCATATATTACGTCATCGATTTTTGCTGATTTTCGACCCCCCCCCCCCCTACAATCATCCTATCGTCATTTCCTAATGACCCCCCCCTCTCGCAAAACTGACGTCATTACAAGTTTGGCAAAATTAAAACATTTGCGGATTTGAGAAAAATTGGGTAACATTAAAACATTTTGTTATAGAATCATCTTTTATTATTTTGTACTTTGGCAATGTTTATTAATATAATAATATTATTCTTCCCTATTCTTTAGTTTTCTTTGGATAGCTCCCACATTTTGTTATAGAATCATCTTTTATTATTTTGTACTTTGGCAATTTTCATTAATATAATAATATTATTCTTCCCTATTCTTTAGTTTTCTTTGGATAGCTCCCACGGAGTTTTCACCCATTCTTGCAAATCCTGGATCACGTGTAATATCTCCGTATCCTCCCCATATTCATTTTGGCTCGATCGAACTATTTTCATAGGTACGCTGTTATTTGAAGTTCTCGAATATAATGTAGACAAACCTTATGTAATAAATAAATAAATAATGAGTTCAATAATTAATACCATTAGGTACTTGCAAAATATTTTTCATCACTCATGCGGGGAAACCACTCTAGTTGTACAATATACTATTGTACATTTTGAATTGACTGGTATCACAAGAATGACGTCAATTTCGAAACGCCCCCCCCCCCCCCTCATCCATCATTTACCGTCATCCGCAGACGAAACTCCCCCCCCCCCCCCAAATTTAGAATGACGTAATATATGGACGGCCCCCGCGCTCGATACCTCTGTCTGTCTCTCTGACTCTATTCCGCAGGCGATCCTCTCAACAAGAACCTCGCTCGAACGAGTTGCAACTTAGTATTCATATCGCCCATGCAAAAACGTTTTCGACTACACGTGGACATTTATTTAGCGAATTTTTGTTTTACGTTCATATACATACTATTGAATATTATTGTGTACTACTGTATGTGAATTACTATTAACTGTTATAAAATGATCGAAACTGTAAAGAAGCGTAAGAGATCAGACTGCAGTATACAAGTCGAAGAAAATATTACAGAATGTGCAGCACAAGGTGATCATTTAAACAAAGAGCTTTATGCACATATTGTTTTATCCCATTTATATAAAAGAAGAAGTCAATATCTCTGAGGATTCATCTTTAATGGCAGAGTTCGACTCTCTCAAAAGTATTCCACCGTCAGTTGAGTACGTTGCATATCAAAATAATACGCAACAAGACGAAAACGCTTTTCTTTACGTCTCGGAAACTTTTGCTGTTTTATATGAAAATCTTTAAACGCCCTTATCTTTGTTTTTATTTCATATGAAATCTTGTCAACACATATATGTATCTTTTTAATGAATACAAAAAATTTCTAATAAACTTGTAGATTTTTTTTACATTCACACACGCACACACACAACTCACGCACGCATGCACACATCAATTTACACTACAACGTGCACTTTATATTGCCCGAATAATCTCTCCCAGGCTGGTTTCTTAACCAGAGGTTCCGCGCATAAAATTCTCGAGCTCGGATTTCGAGTCGGAGTGGGGGAAGCACTCGAGTGAGAAACTGGGGAATCTTTCTTATTGCCGGGTTTCTTATTCGGAGGTCGGGCTGTATAATGATTTATTATATACATAATACAATAAATTCATAATGAAAATATATAAAATTATTGTTATTTAAATACTTACATTACCGAATGACTTATTTTTGGAGTTGGTGCCAGCCAAGAACGAGAGATTGACGTCAAGAAGAAACGAGATGGCAAATTGAAAAAAACGACTGTAAATCGAATATGTCATTTATTTTTCTTCGCCTCCTCTTTTTCTGCGAAAAATGTGACGATATTGGCAATTGGCTGGTACCGACTCTAAAAATAAGTCATTTGGTATTGTAAGTATTCAAAAAAATCAACAATTTTATATATTTTCATTATTAGCTTACGGCAGGAGTATACAAAGCTTCCTTTAGCTATCATCGCCCCATATGGTTTCAGTTGAGTACTACCTAAGAACGAAGACAGACAAAAACCACTACCTAATTAAATATCTCGTTTAAAAAAGTGTATTGGTCATATGTAAGGAATTCTAACAGAGCGAGGCCCGACTTGTTCTTAAATTAGATTGAATTGTGAATAAACGTCGCAAGAACGATATACGAAAATAATTAAACGCGAATAAATTTTGAAAAAAAATTCTAAAAACGCGTTTTTGAAATTGGGAGGTCGCATGATTCAAGCAGTTTTCATCCAATCGACTTGAAATCTTAACTGTAGCTTCTTAGATAGATTCTCTAAAGAAGTACACACGATTTTTCCTATTCATAAACCATTCTCGTTTTTATAAGAAAATCGAGGCCGATTTTTTTAAGGGAGGACACCACTGTGACGGGCGAAAAAGGTCTTTTTCTGATTTTTGTTGTCTACTAGAATATTTATTCGGGATTTGAAAAAAAAAACGGTATGTTATTAAGCATGCATTGAATTTATTTTGTTTTGTAATTTTTATTTATTTATTTTGTTTGTGTAATTTTTATTTAAAAAATGAATTGACAACGTTATTGAGGTATAATAGAGCCGCTGTATAAAAAATGTTGCCCAACGGCCGGCTCGATAACCTGACAATGGGTGGGCTGAAAAATCAAAATAAAAAAGTTTTATAATCTTTATAAATGTAATGCTCGTTGTACGTAGCCCTTTTGCGTTAAAATAGTCACAAAATGTAGGGAGTTAAAAAAGTGTAATTTTGGCGAAATTTTTACTTGTAGGCATCGGGGCTTCAAAAATACTCAATATAAAAAAACTTTGATTTTAAAGATCAATATAAAGAAATTGTGATTATTTTTAAATTGAAAATCGGACAATTATAATTTACGATTCCGGTCAGGTCGAGAAAAGGCATTTCGAGGAAACCGCGATTGAAAGTTTTAGTATACGTAAATCGTTGCGCTACCTGGTCTTACTAGATCGTCTGTAACTGTGTCAATTTTCCATATATTGACGTGAATATTCCGTCACATATTCTTCAATGTGTGCACTTTGAGAAAGTGCAAAAAATCGATTTTTTTAACCGTCACACCGTTCCCACCTTAACGGGGAAAAACAATTATTCAAATGACTGCCATTTTGCAAAAAAAAACAATATTCTCTAATAATCGTGTTCTTCTCAAGCAAAACTAATTCAGATTACTAAAAAATCCTGTTCTCGGCGCGCATCCAAAAAGTTCTGCGTCTTCCCGCAGAGCGCCAAAAAAACGCTCTTTAGTCTAGCTTCATCTAAGTCACTAAATTGTTCTTTTTTCACAGATTTTTTTTTGTATACGTCAACACATATAGAATGCACTCTGCAAATCTCATTTTAATTGCATTTTTAGTATTCTCAAAAAAATGCCAAGAAAGTCTCATTTTTCGATGAGCCACATAGATGTAACGTCTTAATGATGGTAATAATGCGGCTAATTTTTATAGCCATGCATTTCTATGAGATTCCCGTACGTCCTTGTAGTCTTCGAAGCCCAAAACTCGCTTTCCGGTGATTTCCCCCAAGCGATAATGTGACATCGATATTTCGAGTTCGATATCATCGAGGAGCAAACAAAAACACGATCAGTACCGGTTGATCCTGATGTAAAGTGGAAAAAAGCTGTACACGAAAACCGGTTTTTGGAGATTTCTTTCTCGCATAATACCATAAAATGGGGTTATTTTGAACAGGTTTTGGAAGTTTTTTGTACGTAACTTTTTTTGGACATCGTAAATTCCAACTTTTTTTTTGCTCCAATAGAATAATGTGTCCTTTCGATATCAAATGTACAAGAAAGTCAAGCCCCCCCCCCTCCCCGCAATTTTATATGTATATTTTTTAAATGTCAAAGTAACCTCGAGTCTGGTATTTCTTTGATAAGGCATTGAAAAGCAACTTATGACAAAGATTAAGTTACTTTGACATCATTTTAATAAAAAAAATGTAATATTTGATGCATATACATGGAATTAAAAAAAACAACGATTTTTTAGAATCAAATTGTTATCTTTATTGAGCAAACATTTTGACTAAGAATATCAAGTACCTAGGGTACTATTATAGGCGCTTAGGGTAAGTCCGGGGTAGTTGGCCACAGTTTTTTCAAGGATCCGTCCAAATAAAAGTACCGACGTTTCTTAGCTTACCTTCGTTTGTAATTAAGCGTTCAACATTCAACTTTAATAGATAATTTACGAAATAAAAACAAACTCCTATCAGATGAACCTTAAAATTACTATTCGTTTAAAATCACGATTGGCTATCTCTCCCGGAGTATCCAGGTGTGATCGCCATAGGAGTAGAGGTGAGATGTCCAGTTACCCAGCATCATGCTCTCAGTTTTCTCTTTGGTTTTATGTTTTGATGCTTAATTTTTTTTCTTTTGGCCACATCTGAAACACATATAATCGAAATCAGTATAATTTTTGTGTACCCAAAGTTGGCACACTATCCACTGAAGCTAGTCTTCGATGAGACGAGTTTCATAATAATTTTCTCTGCAACATTTTTTGTCATTGTTCTTACATCGTCTTTCTAAGGTCTTCCTAGGTATTTCGTAGCGTCCACACGAACCGACAATCCATCATTTTTTACAGCCCTAATAGCTGCTTTTAATGATTCTTGAGTCCAGTTCCCTCGTAGAGCAATTGCTTTTCTCTTGTACTCATTAGGCATCGAAACCAAATGTAGAAAAAATGAATCCCTTGAACACATTACAACTAATCATATGGCCATCGTACACCGACTGTACGTGGCCATCTCTCCTAATCTCCCGGGAGAGATGGCCACATCTAAAATGTAAACAAGTAGAAACAATACATGCGAAATCTTGAGGTTATAACAAAGCACTGTTCGTGAACTATTCAAGAAATACAAAAGTAACCATTACTTTTACAAAATAACATCACCACAATGTAAAACATTGAACCTTCAAAAAAATTGAGCAGCAGACAGAATAATTAAAAAGGATTTTACTTACTGAACATTGTTTTTGCCAATCTTTTGCTCGTACACTTACACCTACGCACGACGCGAAGCGAATTAAGCAGTGACAGGTGAAATCTAGTGCGCGGTTCTATGAAACATTTCTATTGGCCATCTCTCCCTTATGGCCGACTCCCCCGCAATTACCCTAATCAGTTGTATCATTATCATTGGGATCAAAATTAGCTTGAGCAACATTACAATCAACTTTATCAATATTATATTAAACTTGAACAACAAATTTGAGCAACAGAAAAAAAGTTAAAAAGCACAGACAATTAAATAGTTTTTTGGCGCTGTGTTGAAGTAGCCCCAAATACTGTCAAAGTTACCCTTAATGTCAATTTCAACCCTCGAGGTACGCCTTGCCGATATTGCATAATGCCAAGTTTATTTTATCTTCGTACTCAAATCTTATCTTATTAAGTAAGATATTAATCTATATTGAATAATCTATTAATATAGATTAATATTATAATATTATCAGATCATAATTATAATATTATATGATTTTAATCTAGATATTAATCTTATCTTATTAAATAAGATATAAAATTACTCAAATCTCATCTTAAGGGGTTCGGCCAACAGTAACGGCTATAAAATCATGTGCGAATTTGACAATTTATTTTCGTATGAAAAAGTGATTCACTCATAAAATTAATTACACATTTATTTAGTATGAATATCAAGCTGTTAGAAAATATATATATATATTTTTTTTTCGATGTACAAAATGGCCGACTACTATTATTTTCTTTTGTTATCTTTCTTTTAAGCGCTCCGCAGCGTTACATTTAGCATTCACAATTTTTTACCTAGAAGAAAAAAGAAAAATTCTCGTCAATCTACATTAGAATACCTGGAGAAGTACGTACGGAATTGAAAAAAATATTGTTTTATTCAAAAGTTGTAGGTATTTGAGCTTAAGAAATGTATTTTCAGTGAAAAAATTTGCTCACAAAATGAAAAGTTTTCGATTAATCAGAAATTCCGTACGTACTTCTCTGCGAAATGCAATTAGGAACGTAACTTTCAAATTTGAAGTAAATCGAGTGAAAATTGTTGGAGTCATTTGTCACGCCAATTGGAAAAAAGGTGTTTCGAGAAGTTTCGAGTAGTCCACCATTTTGTACATTGGAAAAAAATTCTAACAGCTTGATATTCATACTAAATAGATGTGTAATTAATTTTATGAGTGAATCGCTTTTTCATACAAAAAAAATGGTTAAATTGGCACATGATTTTAAACCCGTTACTGTGGCCTAACCCCTTAATTAAATCTTATCCTCGTACTCAAATAACGCACGTCCTAAATTTGATGTCACCATTTCGCAGTCGTCGCGACGAATTTCCCAAAGAACGGAGGGGAGATCAACAAATCGAATCAGCAGCATCAACAGAGAGATCCCAGAATGACGTCGATGTTTCGCAGAGGAACGATATTCGCGACGTTCTTTCTTTCGCTATTGGGGGGAGGCTTGGTTTGCGCTGCGCTCGTAACTCAGCACTGGGTCGAAGCGAGGCCTTGGAGAACGCCGAATCCTCAGGAGAGCGCCGGCAGAGTTCACTTTGGTCTGTTGCACGGAAAGAAGGAACTCAACGTCGCGTACGGATGGAGAACGTACCATATTTCCGGTGAGTAAAAAAGTACCTTTTCGTTTCGCATCCTCTCGTTCCTTCGCACCGCAAGATCCTCAAAGTCCTGTCCAGGAAGGGCCGATCCGTCGTGCCTCTTCCAGCAATCATCAGCCAATGTCTGAGAAGTGTACGGAAAATATCGCTACCGGAAATGACTTTTTTTCCAATCAATGAAACTACTTAGACATCCCGCTCAGAGCGGCAAGAGTGCCTTTGAAGATACAATACGAGAATGAGCGGACAATAAAGTGCGTCCGGTTGAGGTATTTTGTAACGTACTCGGTTAGTCGAGTATAAACGGTTATGCCCAGTTGTAATAGTCGAAAACAGGTTATTTTGGGGATTTTTTTGTTGTAAAAAATCGTGACGATAAATTTCTGCAAAAATTATTGGGATGCTGAATAAGTTCTCGCTGTTTTTTCGTGAAAATTAAGGGACTATCACAGTGTAAGCGGTCGAAAAATAGCTGACTTTCGCGATTGTTTTTCGAGGGTCAAAATACGCTAATTAGTGTTAGTAATTAGTAAGGCTAATTAGCTAAGTAATTAGATAAGTAATTAGTAAGGCGAATCAAAGCACTTATGAAAAACAGAAAATACATTTTTAAACGTTTATTTTTATTTTTCGAACATTTTTTTGACGGTTGAAAATGTCTTCGAGAAAAAGGAGTCCTCATGGCGTAACAAAATTTGTAAAAAGATTATTAATCAGTATGAAAGCCGCTATCTTCCTATAGAGGTTTTTTTTCGATGGTTAAAATACCAGTCTGATTTTGGTGGTTAAAAATCAGTCTGATTTTTAAATGTCTGTCTGATCAATTAAATTAAATTATGTCTGTCTGTCAATTAAATTAAATTATGATCAATTAAATTAAATTATGTCTGTCTTATCAATTAAATTAAATCTGATCAATTAAAAATCAGTCTCAAATCAGTCTGATGGTTAAAAATCAGTCTGATTTTTTAATGGTAAATCAAAGCACTCATGAAGAACAGAAAATACATTTTTAAACGTTTATTTTTATTTTTTGAACATTTTTTTAAGGGTTGAAAATGTCTTCGAGAAAAAGGAGTCTTCACGGTGTAACAAAATTTGAAAAAGATTATTAATCAGTAAGAAAGCTGCTATCTTCCTATAGAATGTGTTTTTTCAAAAATTGACAAAATGACGGCGGCTTGAAAAAAAAAACGTATCGAATTTAGCCTATTTTTTCGACAGTTTTTCGTTGAAGAAAATATGAAGATAAAAAAAAGCTTCCATAGCAAGATAAAGAATAGCGGGAATAATGTTGTTGTCAACATTTGAGACGGATAGCTTGAAAACTCTTCCTTTGAGAGTGTACACCGTTTTGAAAAACGACATTTCGAGAAAAACGTGTTGAGGTTTCGACTGCGGAATTTTCATATAAATTGTCCACTTACGTTTATGTAAGTATATGAACAGCATGTTTATAACGGTATATACTAGCGGATAATGCAAAAAAATCGACTTTTTTCAAATTTGACACTGCGGTGATCCCTTAACGCTTTATTTAAGAAAAAAATAATTCCTATTGCTTTCAAACGTTTCGAAAATTTTTAAATATTTGCTTGAAAATACGTATAAAATATTTCCAAAGTTCGAATAAATTCTGTTAATCCATTCCTTGCAAAACAAATCATGAAAATCACTTTAAAAAACGTACTCCTCAACTGGTTTTCCGCCTTAAAGTTTCTAACGACGTTCCGATACGTAAAAGTCCATAAATCTGTCAATTTCGATCCGATCACTGTCAAAATATATTGATTTGTTTTGAAAAAAAGTGATTTTTCGACTTTTACAACTAGTCATAACCCCTTTAACAAACATGTCTGATTGACCGAGGCACCTTCGGTCTCGATTTTGAAACACGTTAGAGAAAAAATTGTGCTGTCACTTGCCGGAACCCCCGATCGCACGATTTTTCGCTCTCGACTCTCATATAAAAACGATGACTCGAGGTAAATCATTTTTTTTTTTTTTTTCATCGGCGAATCGAGCACGCCGCGCAGTCATGTTCAAGAAATCCGTATATCGGCGTGAAAATCATGCTCGATCAAATTATCGTATATTCCGGTTTGTTCGCCTTTCGCGAATATATACGTGTATCGAGAAACTCGCTGTGAGAAAAATAACGAAGTTGAAAACTGCGTGTGGATTCTCGTAGACACGAGAAGAAAAAAAAAACTTATAGTTATTCCGCACTGCGTGAACGCGCCTTACGTGGAAAATGTTGATACGCGATTTGTACCGTTCGAATGATGCGGTCAGCATTTTGTAATTCCGCATTTTCCACGGCTATTGTGAAATTTGAAAGCTGAGATGAACACATCGGCCAATTATGTAGGAAATATTTAATCCCAGGGTAATTGGCATGATTTATATTTCTGCTGATTCTCCTCGAACGAGCTATGTCAGTTTGTCGGATCATCATTGAAGTTCAGTGATCATAAAGACATTCGTACCAAATTCTATAAGATTTTGGTGAGAAAAAAATATTGGGACGGTTTTTGAAATTCCGCATCGGGGAATTCCTCGATTGCGCATTTTCCAAAAACAATTACTGATAAAACTCAGAATTTACGAGATGAAATTATGAAAAAAACACATTTAAAGGTGTCAACAATAATTATAACTATTAAACAGAAGAAATTAGTAATACATTCAACTATCAATAATAACGATTAAACAAAAGCTATTAATAATAATTTTAACTATTAAACAAAAGGCCCTAATAATAAGTTTAACCATTAAACAAAAGCTATTGATAATAATTTTAACTATTAATAATAAATATTGAAGGAAAGCTATCAATAATAATGTTAACTATTAACCATAACTATTTGAGAAAAGCTATCAATCATCATTTTAACTATTCATAATAATAGTTTTAACTGTCAATAATGACTATTAAAGGAAAGCTGTTAATGATCATTTTAACTATTAAACAAAAGCTATCGATAATAATTTCAACGATACGAAATTAATGTACGAGAACTGACTTTATCCACTGTTGTCGAATATCCATAAGTGAATATCCATAAGTCGAATATCTACAAGTCAAATTTCGATAAGTACGAATATCCATAAATCGAATGCTCATAAGTCGAATATCCATAAGTATGAATATTCATAAGTCGAATATCTATAAGTGAGTAAAGAGTAGAAATGAGTGCCAGAAGTGGCGGGAGATAGAGATAAGTGAGTTTGTTTGGGTTTGTTTGGGTTCCCTCTATACTCACTTTGCCTCTACCTCCCGCCATTTCTGGCATTCATTTCTACTCTATACTCACTTATGAATATTTGTACTTATGGATATTCACTTATGGATATTGGCACTTATGAATATTCGACTTATGGATATTCGATTATGGAAATTCGACTTATGGATATTCTACCCCATTATATCCATAAATCGAATGCCCATAAGTCGAATATCCATAAGTACGAATATCTATAAATATGAATATCTATAAGTCGAATATCCATAAGTGAGTAAAGAGTAGAAATGAGTGCCAGAAATGGCGGGAGATAGAGATAAGTGAGTTTGTTTGGGTTTGTTTGGGTTCCCTTTATACTCACTTTGCCTCTACCTCCCGCCATTTCTGGCACTCATTTCTACTCTATACTCACTTATGAATATTTGTACTTATGGATATTCACTTATGGATATTGGCACTTATGAATATTCGACTTATGTATATTCGATTATGGAAATTCGACTTATGGATGCTCTACCCCATTATATCCATAAATCAAATGCCCATAAGTCGAATATCCATAAGTACGAATATCCATAAGTATGAATATCCATAAGTCGAATATCCATAAGTGAGTAAAGAGTAGAAATGAGTGCCAGAAATGGCGGGAGATAGAGATAAGTGAGTTTGTTTGGGTTTGTTTGGGTTCCCTTTATACTCACTTTGCCTCTACCTCCCGCCATTTCTGGCACTCATTTCTACTCTATACTCACTTATGAATATTTGTACTTATGGATATTCACTTATGTATATTGGCACTTATGAATATTCGACTTATGTATATTCGATTATGGAAATTCGACTTATGCATGCTCTACCCCATTATATCCATAAATCGAATGCCCATAAGTCGAATATCCATAAGTACGAATATCTATAAGTATGAATATCCATAAGTCGAATATCCATAAGTGAGTAAAGAGTAGAAATGAGTGCCAGAAATGGCGGGAGATAGAGATAAGTGAGTTTGTTTGGATTCCCTCTATACTCACTTTGCCTCTACCTCCCGCCATTTCTGGCACTTATTTCTACTCTATACTCACTTGTGGATATTCGTACTTATGGATATTCACTTATGGATATTGGCACTTATGAATGTTCGACTTATGGAAATTCGACTTATGGATATTCTACCCCATTCGACTTTATCTACGCTTACAGATATATTACGTGTCGATTGCAATCGATCCTCTAAACACTACAAGATCATTCATAATGTTTGCGTTATATATTGTCTAGAAAGATTGCCCATTCTGAATGTCTTCTTTTTTCATGCGATTTCGGTCGCAAATTCCCAATATTGTACAACAAAATCATAATCATCATCATAAATAATTGTTCATATACTCATTTTTCTAGAAATATTTTTCACGGACGAAGCCCACGTATTCTCGTATTCTCGTCCCCAATGACGTCGATCCTACACCTCTGAAATTGCATAAGACGTTTGTAGTTGTTTTTTTTTCACAGCATATTATCAGGGACTATGATTTTTCCGTGTCTTCCAATGTTATGGAAAGACGTTTTTAATTTATTGCACATGTTTATCTCGCGTGGTATCGGTGACGGGCGAGTTTAGCTCGCGCGTAGCGCATATCCTCGGAGCTCGTTCCGAGAGCAGCAGACACGGATAACGCAATTTTTCCTCCAAGACCGCATCTTCGTTCGTTAGCCGGCACCATCGAGGTGCGTTTTGCGGCGGCGTTGGAACATCAGGCCGGTGGAAACTTTTCGGTTGAGCGACCAGGCAACAAGCATGAGCGTGTTACAAGGCACATAGACGGAGTTAAAACGTCTATTGAAAACACCGAGGCCAGATGCAGCGCTTATGGTCTCCGAACAAGAGAACAAAAAATATCCACGAAAAAAAACCGCATCGTTAAAAAAATAATAATTACGCGCTTCTATTTAACTTGATTTTCTGTGAGATGCAGAACGGAAAATCGATATTTCTCCCACTTCCCGACTACTTGGAGCTCTGAAATTTTGCAAACATTAATCTAAAAAGTGACGATGCAGGATTCAACATTAGAGAAAAAAAAAGTCCATAAAATTTTCAATTTTTCATGTAAAAGTAGCGACATCTAATCATCCATTTAAAATCTCACTAACACATACAAACAAATTCGTAGCCACGACTGTGTTTGTATGTGAAAAGTTTATAAAAGTTTGTTATTTTTTACGAGCATTCCGTGTTCCTAACGTGCAAACTCGTAAGCTAGTAAACTACTAGTAACAATTGACTAGTAAAATCAATTAAAGACCAAAAAGTATAAAATAATTTACATTAAAAAAAAAAACAATTTTTTAAACAAGCTTTTATTTATAGTAATGAAAAGTAGAAAATTTTTTTTTTTTACCAAGTCATCTTTATGTGACTATAAATAAAAGCTTGGGACGCTTCAAATTTAAACACAGAGTAGAACCTCGATTATCCGAACCAATTTGGACCGTGACTAGTTCGGATAATCGAACCGTGGGTTTTTTGGGACGAGATCATAAACAACACCTTTTTTACATAAAAACAGTACATACATATAAGGTAAATGTCCCAATTATTGAACAGCTAAGGATCTGGGGGATTGAATTCGGTGAGAAAAAAATATAAAATCAAGAAAAAACCATCGCTTTCATGTTCAAATGATACTTTAATTTTTACTTTCGAAAAATCACCCTTTAAATTATTTTTAAATCATTTCAAATTAAAAAAAGAAGAATAACAATGTGAGGCATGCAAATGTCCCAATTATTGAACACTGGAAGAGCCTATGTCCCTAATATCGAACAGGCATGTCCCAGTTATTGAACCCCCTCGAGAATTCTTTTTCCGTTCTGAAAATATTATTTTGGGTACAATATTAAGAAATAAAAGCAAAATCGAACGCTTAAATAATCCTTTATTAATCATGTAAAAATACAAAAATATATATTTAGTCTCTTTCGACAAGTTTTTGGTTCATTCGCATTTGGTTTACTTTTGCTTTTCAACTCGAACTTCATTTTATTTTTATTTTCAGCTACCTCGTTTTTATGTTCTGTTTTTGTTTGATTTTGTCGCAGCTTGGCTCCCTGAAATATCGGAGAGCAAAAAATATTGAACATTACATTCGTATTTTTAGGTTACATATTTAGGTTATATTCTCTATTTACTTTTCTTTTTATTTTTATTGCACAAATATACAAATAAAAATATATTTGACGATCTTAGAGTTATTAACAAATAAAATTTTCACTCGGATTTATTCAACGGATTTATTCAAACAAAAACTTACAATTTTTGTTCGAATAAATCCGACTCACACGATCTGTCACACGTTAACTGTCTCGATGTTTTGATGGGTTTAATGACGCCACCTTGGAGAATTGGAGTGTTCAATAATTGGGACATACTGCATTTTCTATGTCCCAATGATCGAACACTATATTTTTAAACAAATAATTAATTAAACATTTTTTAAAATGGTTATTTGTAAGAAATTTTCTGTGGAACCTGAAATGCCTTTACTTATTGAGATGCGACAGTTTTTGAATTTTTTATGCCCTTACGCATGAAGCGGCGCGTCTTAGCAAAAACGATAAGCAGTTACCACGAGACGTCAAATCGGGTCACTGTTGCTGATTAAATAATTCTTTTCTCTATTAATTAAAGCTTTTTTTGCACAAGTAAGGTAACATTTCGATAGCTAAAAGTTCCATATATGTAATGAAATTTTTATAAATAAGTAAATGCATGCAGGTGAATGAGAAATATTAAAAATACAAGATAGTGTTCAATAATTGGGACCTGTTCAATAATTGGGACATTTACCTTAAAATTTGACATACATATTAACGTTGAAATGTGTGTGTGTGTGTGTGTGTGTGTGCGCGCGCGCTCGTGTGTGCGCGTGTGCGTGCGTGCGTGTGCGTGTGTGTGTGTGTGTGTGTGTGTGTGTGTGTGTGTGTGTGTGTGTGTGTGTGTGTGTGTGTGTGTGTGTGTGTGCGTGCGTGCGTGCGTGCAGCGTGTGTGCGTGTGCGTGCGTGTCTGTGTGTGTGTGTGTGTGTGTGTGCGCGCGCGCGTGTGTGTGTGTGTGCGTGTGTGTGTGTGTGTGTAAACACTTGAAAAAAGTCGAATGCTTTTTTTTAATATTTTTTTTTTATAAAATCGTCCATCTTTAATTGACGAACGGCTGTAACGCGTGTTTGAGGGGCTAAGTCTCGCAGCCGTTTGAGAAGGAGAAGTTGCGTTGGGTTGCTCATTGTTGCTCACGGCGGTGGCAGCGAGCAACAATGCATCTTTCGCGGCAACGTTCGGATAATTGAGCGTTCGGATAAACAAAGTCATCGTTCGGATAATTGAGGGTTCGGATAATCGAGGTTCTACTCTATAATCTTTAATTTACATAGATCCGTTAACATATCAAATGTATTTAATTTACTGTTAAACAATCTTAGATTTCTTGAAGGAAAATCCTGAAACTCGGTATAAACGTGAGATAATAATTTCTCTAATTACTATTGTGCCGTAATAAATACGGTTGATGAAACTGAGTGATGAAATTTCTTAAGGCAGGATATACATTTACAACGATAAAAAAATCGGTTTCTTTTATTTCTTTAAACGATAGAACTATGTGTGTAGAATATTTTCCCAAAGTTTCAAGGCAAAATTCGAAAAACGTCAAACGTTAGAGCCCGTCAATGCTGTGCCTCAGCGCTCGGATTCGGAGCGGGCGTGAACTTCGAAACGCGTTTTTCTCAAATCTGCACTATCGAAATTGGGGTGCAGGATTACTCAAAAACTATTAAGCCGATTCGGTTGAAACTTGGTAGAAATATTGATAATATTGGGACCTTTTACTTGACGAGAATTGTTTTTGAAAAATTGGAAAAAACTACTTTTTGAATCCACATTTTACAGAAATGTTGATTTTTTTTGTAAATGCCTGCTATTTTCTTAAATTTGCATTTTCTTCATTTTAATTACCGTCACATAGAAATTATACATGTTCTAACTGGAAAAAAATGTTTGAACTTTTTTGCAAATCAAAGTCTGTAACACTCTGCCACAGCGCCGCCATTTTTATGACGAACTAATTTTAAAAAAATGTTTTGTATAATTAAATATACTATTAAAGTATACCTAAAGTTTGACAATTGTAGAGTAATTACTTCACAGTTTAAAAAATCCCTCAATATTGCTTTTTTTCCTGTCCAAATGTATATCCCGCCTCAAACGTTTAAAAAGTTGAGCGCCCCAAGCTTTCATTTATAGTCACATTTAAGTGGCTTGGTAAAAAAAAATTCTACTTTTTAGTACATTAAATGTTTTTTAAATATTTTTTCATATACATTTTTTATACTTTTTTTCTCTTGAATTGCGTTTTTATATTCCTAATATTTGATTGCCAGTCTGACACGTATCGTTCGGTTCGAATAAAACCGCCGTCACTTTGTACCATAGCCGAGTGTAATTTACAAGGCCGGGAGGTAACGAGAGAGTATAAATTAATCGAATGACGAAAGCCCGATCTCATCTTTCCCGCGATATGTCCGAAGCGCGAGATGCAAGAAAGAGGCTTCGTGGATAATGCAATCTCCCTCCCTCCACTGAACCCCCGTTAGCGGAGGTCGAGGGATCGATGCTCCGGCCGGATGCAAGACGAGAAAGTCGACCAATTAATCGACTATATCCGTTCACCGACTCCTCCACTCGGGTCTTCCATATTATCTTCGTATATTCTTTGTAATTCTCCGTATCGTGTTTTACCGTTAAAAAATGCCTGCCTTTTCTTGCTTTTATTCTTCGTTCGCGAGGTAAATTACGAATGTTATTAATCATTTGTTTTTCATCCATCCTGAGATCTCTCACAGCCGATTTAGTCACGATTCACCAGCACGTTTGGGTTTCACTATCAAATTTGATCTGTTCCAATTACCGTGGAGAATTATCGTTTTCCACTAGTGTTCGTATTCAAGTGTTTTTTGAAAATTTCCTCTGTCCACTGGCGTGGCCAGTATGTGGGGAGTAAGGGCCGGCCTAACCTAAAAAGTAGTTTGTTCACAATCTTTTTTTAAAATGAAATTTACATAATTGTCGATAATCACGTAACATAAAATGTGAAGATTTAATCACACGATCATGTTAACATTAATATCAAACTTTTGCAATACATTGAAAATAATCAACTAATTTTTCATCATTCTTTAAGGGGTCTTCTCATTTTAGACGCTAAAAGAATTTTTTTCTTTTATAGAAATTATAAAGGAATTCTTTAAGAAATATTTTTATGAATTTTTTTAATACGTTTATATTATAGATATTGATATAAAAGTTGTTACACTTAATAAATACACTTTCGAAATACATTAAACATTTTTTAAATGTATTTATGTAACCCAAACAAACTTTTAACGCGTTTTTCTCGAAGCAACGTTTTTCGACGGCTTGTGAGAAAATCTTCGAAACTACTGATCCTTATGAAATTTTAACCACATATTCTTTACAACTATAGCTAGAGTGCATATGAAGGGTTTTTATTTTATTTTAATATTTACTATTTTTTTGCCAAAAACGGTGAAAAAAAGTTTTCTTGTTTTTTTTCGAAAAATGTTCGCCATTTTGTTATTTTTGCATATATAAAAAATCGTATGATATGCGCTATAGCCATTAACATACTGAATCTAAAACCGTTTGATTTTTTTGTTGTTGTTTGGGTTGGAATCGGATGATCCATCTCCGAGATTTCACCAACAGCCGCAGACCTACAATTTTTTAAGGATATTTTTTTGACTCCCATTTTCGTCTATAAACATTGACTTGAATAAATATATTTTTTTTAATGTACTTCGAAAGTGTGTTTATTAAGTGTAACCACTTTTATATCAATATCTATAATATAAACCGATAAAAAAAAGTCATGAATATCGCCTTTTTTAACGTCTAAAATGAGAAGACCCCTTAACACAGTTACCAGTCTTTAAACTTTACTTTCAGTAGGTACTCAATTGAAGAAGTCTTAGTTCTCAATTTTTTCTGCAATTGGCCCAACACCTTTTTCAGTTGTAATTTGTACTTTAACAATGTCATTCTCTATGACCAGCAGTGATGTACGATAGAATCGTTTCTGAAGCATTGTGCTTCTAAGCCCGGATTTTATCCACCTCGTAGCAGAAAAACTCTTCTCACAGCCAGCAGAGCTCACTGGGAGTACTATTGCTGCTTGGAAAAGTTTATATAGGGTGTCTCAAAATGATCTGATATTTTTATTTATTAATCAAACTTACTATTTATTCGAATTTATTTATTTGTTTGGGTTTGACGATAAACTGGAAGAAAAATTTCCCCGCAAATTTAGTAGATTTACACATTTTTTCATATTCTCTGAAAAGTCGCGGCTACAAAAATTCTTCTGCTAGCCACACATTTTTCTACGTTATATCATGAATATTTTCTTTGAACATTCGGTGACACCCTGTTTTTATATTCGTAACGGAATTTTTAGTTTTTTTTTTCCACGCGTGAGCAGTTTATATTAGGCATTTAGAGTTATTTAGTGTATAAATTATAAGATAGAAATGTGGCCGGCGTGTCATCTCCGTAAAGCGCCGTACAGATGAGACGATTTTTAGGGTCGTAATTTTTCGATAAAAATTCGTTAACATGGCTTTAAATTAATCAGTATATTGGGATGTTTTTTTTTCAAACTTGATTATATACGAAAATCAGTTAATTATTAAATATTCGGGTTCGTGAAAGAAATACCTTAAATAAAATTAATCGATTATTTGAATTAAATTATGTTGAATCGATTTTTTTTTCGGGAACACTGGAAATTCTGGGGGGTTTTAAATATTAAATATTATAATATATTAATACTTATAATATAAGGGTATGTATTAAATATGAAGTATTATTATATGTATTAAAATATGTAAGTATGTATTAAATATTAAATATAATATATTAATACTTATAATATAAGGAGGTATTAAATATTCAGGTTCGTGAAAGGAATACCTTAAATAAAATTACTTGATTATTTGAATTTCATTATGTTGAATCGATTTTTTTTTGTCGGAGACACTGGAAATTCTGGGGGATGCCCACCCCTGCTCCCGCTACGCTAATGCTTCTGTCCCTAATTGACTGCAACGCTGAAAAATTAATTGCGTCAATTCAAGCATCTCATTTGCAATTTTCAACGTCTATTTTTTTAACATTCCATTATAATTGTATCGAAAATAGAATGTTCTTCACGAACTCGATAATTTTATCAGGATTATAAATCGATATCCGGGTTCCTGAGTTTCGTATCTAACGTAAGCGACTGTTGAGCTAGGTCACGGAAGTGGCCTGTCACCGTCACGTACGTAGAAGAACAAGTCACGTGCGGCCGGTGAGCATCGCGTACGTGTGTCCTATTGCAACGTCCTTTGCCTCTGGTGCGATGTATGAGCACAATTATTCGTTGTTTGATGAGCAATTACCGCATTCGGTATTCAATGACTCGTGGCTGTTCGAAATAGTTCCTGGACTACTCACGTGACACATACAAATTCGTATAAAAAGAAACTTTGTCGAGCCACGTCCTCCAAAGCTCGCGGACACCTCGTCTTGAATGGATGTCAATTATTATTTTAATACACGAGACTCGAATGTGACGGGAATACGCGATCATCACATCGATTCTTTGTTTCGATCCTTGACACGGGACACTTTTGTACAAAACCTTCATTCATTTCGACCTGTCACTTTTTCGGACCCAAAAATCTGACGAGTATCGAATTGAAATGTAAGAAGAAAAAAATGCAAAACAAATGTTATCAAGTTATTCACAAAGCAAAATCGATTTCCATTTTTGGAGTAAAAAAATTACGTTAAATAATTACGTTAAAAGACAATCAGTGATGATTGTCACGTTGGATTAGCAAGGTTACAAATTATACAAAATTTGAGAAATTGGAAAGTTCTCCACGATATTATTATTGAAAAATCCCAAAATAATAATAAATAATTTCTTCTTAACTTAATAGAATTTTTTACCTGCTGAAAATGACAAACCTACTTTTTCGGTATTATTACTATCCCTATTATAATGACAATGCCGGAAGATAGGTAGTCGAAAAAGTGTTTGAAAGAAGCCAGAGCGACATTAAGGAGGTTGGAGGGTTAGTCATAATCCAAGATTTAAAAAAAAAATAAAAAATATGTTATTGTCTAGACTATATTGAGTTTTTAGGAATTTTTTGAATTGTTTTCACCACAAAACACCAAAATAGAAAATAGTTTAATGTATGTAACTTTACGTGCGGTCACATAGGCGTTCACACTACGGGTGATGTAATTTTTTTTTGGCTACTTATCACCAAGATAAACAATTTCTAACAACGGTTTAACACAAAGTAAATCTTCGTAAACATTTAGGAAAAAAACCTCATCTCGACCATTGTAAACCATATATATTTAATATTGAACCATCAAGGTTGGATAAAAGATTACGAATCTTGGCTAGCGAATGAAGAGCATTGCTGCCAACCTCAATGTCCGTGAAGTTGCCGTATTTTGGCAACACCTAATATCAATTGATTGTAATAATAAATAATGTCGTGACATAAATATAAATAGGCATAATTATGAATGGCTCAAAACTTCATTCCGAGTTGTATAAAACATTCACTCACGCAGTTTTTTCTTAATAATCATCGATAATGTTAGCTAATAACTTTTTCAAGCTATTGTTAACGCAAAAACTTTTTCTAGAAATTAGTAAAACTAATACATTTTTCAAGTTATTAGTAACCCAAAAGTTTTTTTATCACATAATAAAAATATAAAAATACATCGTTCTGCCTTTTAATGATATATTTTATGAAAAAATAGCATTTACCGGATAAATCTATAGCTCGAATGCATTTTTTTAAGGTGCATTCCCTGAGTTCTGAATACATGCTAAACAACCCCGAACAAAAAAAGTTCTCTGCCATTTCGGCGTCTGACGAACCGTGACCAAATTACAGTGCGATCGTCTCGTGCTGGCAGCAAGCCCGCTATAACTATAGCGAAGCAACGGTTCGTTGGACACCAAAGTGGCTAAGGACTTTTCAATTCAGAAAATTTGTAAAAAAATTCATAAATAAACAGTTTATGTTCATAAATTCATAAAAAATTCATAAATAAACAATAAAAAAATTTACAAACATTTTTACAATGTTTGTAAAAAAATTTAAATACGATCCTTATAACCTCAGCAATAATTTTCTAGCAATAAATAAAAAAAGGAAAAAACATACGTTTTGACCATTGCGAACGGGTTTTTATAACCATACAGCTTGACCTGTAATTTGGTTACAGCACTGTAATTTGCCATTTTGGCGTCAAACGTCAAAATGGCAAAGGGCTTTTTTTGTTCAGCATGATGGCATGTATTCAGAAGTCAGAGATCGGGCGGTTGACCTGGTACACCCTGAAGAATAATACTGAATGAAGTAAAACTGAATGAAGAATAATAGAAATATTAAAAATATACAAAAAAAATTATTTTATACTTTTTTTTTCAAGTCGGTTTCGTTTTTCTCAATTCTTGTAAAAAGTTAATTTTGAAAAAATTGCAGAGAATTTTCAAAAATCCCTGAGTTTTCCCGGTTTTCCATATGCGTAATAGCGATGGAAAGACAAATGTTGACAAAAAAAAAAAAAATAGGAAATGTGTAAAAGCGTATCGATGTACAGAGGGGCAAACTGTAATACTAAAAATATACAAAAATAATTATTTTATTCTTTTTAGTTTTTTTTTCAAGTCGGTTTCGTTTTTCTCAATTCTTGCAAAAAGTAAATTTTGAAAAAATTCCAGAGAATTTTCAAAATTCCCTGAGTTTTCCCGGTTTTCCGTATGCGTAACAGCCATGGAAAGACAAATGTGGACAAACAAAAAAGAAGGAAATGTGTAAAAGAGTATCAATGCACAGAGGGGGAAACTGTAAAAACCTGCAAGGATATACTTGGAAATAACGAACTATACGACTACTATCCCTTTTATTAATTTCATTATTTATTATTGAATGGATTAGTGAATTATTATGAATATTAATGGATATGAATTATTACGAATATTAATAAATATGAATTATTATGAATATTAATGAATGAATTGTGAATAATTATTATTTCTATAATTATTCTTATTATTTTTATAGCTCTAGATCTCATGGTTTTACAAGAATTCCCGGATTCCCTGTACTGTTTATTTAAGCATTAGGTTGTCAATACAATAAACTCCATTGAAATCGACGACGTTTCGCTGAGCATATTTTTCTGTTACCAGTACCACAGATGATACGACAGGATCCAACGGTGATGTCCAACAGTCTCTGGCTCGGGACTTTAGCGACTACGGCGGGTGCCCTCGTAGCTGCGGCCCTAGCCGCTCTCTTGGCCGTCCTAAACACGGCGACTTCGCCGAGATCGAAAATTCTCTCTGTCCCGGGTATCTACGTGATGAACATTTTGACTCGTAAGTTTCACTCCGTTGCATTTTTTGAGATACCCTGATATGCAAATAAAAACTTGAAATTAATATTTTTTAAATGGAAAATCGTGCATTTTCTTGAAGAGCAAATAACAATTTGAATGTAGAAGTAACATGGAATAATTCTAGACTGTTGTACGTTTCATTTGGTTAGTTTTACTCTGCGTGACGAGCGCGGGAACTTGGCTCGCTCAATATTACACGAAATTGTACGAGAACGTGTTGCCTAAAGAGGACATCGACAACATGTGGACCAGCGAGGGCAGCGCGGAACTCGGCTACTCGTTTTGGTGAGAAAATTGAGGCCGACAATTACAAAAAATTCAATCCCGTTATTCTTGTTTAATTTTATTATAAGGTAAACGGCCCAGTTACTGACACCTTAAGAGCAGCGGTGTCGGATTTCTACCATTCATGGACGCGCGATATAGCTAAAATGAAAAGTAAAGGTTTTACGTTAAGTAAACCTTTACGTAAGTTAAGTAAACGTTTACGTTACCTTTACGTTTACCTTCACGTAAATTAAGTAAACGTTTACGTTAAGTAAACCTCACGTGCGTTAAGGCCCGCTGAATGAGATTTACCTATTAAAAAAGTGAAATCATTAATATTTATTAATATAATAATTGTTTTAATATCGCTTCTCTGCTGCCGGGGTTCCTGACACTAGAGAAACATCCATGTCGTAGTTTGTGACCCCTACGTATAACCGATTTATGACCCCCTTGGCACAATTCATGACACTTATGCGTACCCACTTCCTGACCCTTCTGAATATCCCCATGAAAACGGGTTAAATGGAAATATATGTAATTTTACGGATATATATGTATGTATATATATATATATATATATATATATATATATATATATATATATATATAAACAAGTATAAACAGTAAAAAACATTCAATTAGTGCACAACTATTTTATTTTCTGTAAATATGTGAAAAACATAAAAAATTAAAAGCAAAAAATAGTTATAAAAATTACTTTTTTTGTTTTTGTTTCTTTCTTATTGGCTCATTTTCTGAGCGCTCTAATTCTTCGACATTTACGTTTTTCGCGACTTTGCCTTGTTCTTTCTTAATTGTTTTTTCGATATTTGCCGTTTTCAACTGTTCTTTTTTTACCATTCGGGCTGCTTTTGCAATCTCTTGTTGCTCCTTTTTGATCTGCGCTTTCGTGAAACGATCTCTTCTTTTCTCGCGTTTTTGTTTTCATCTTCGGCACGCTTTTTCTCATTCTTCGCATTTGCATAATTTATCCATTCGTCGGACGTCAGTACTACTGGCACTTCAGGTTTGCGGTGTTTTTCTTTTGGCAAGTTCCTCCCTTTTGGGAGGCCAAAGAAAAACATGTTTGAATGGCGAAGGGAGGAATGTGGAGTGATCGGGAGGAATGTGAATTGAATATTAGATTTCCACAAATTTGAATAATTTGTTAATAATTTAATAATAATTAATAATTAAATCATTGTTAATAATTTAATTAATTTGTTATGTCACGGAAAATTAGAATAAATAAACAAAAAATGGTTCGACGCAGCAGGTGACAAGTCGAGGGTCAATAACTGCAACATAACCTCAATTATGTGACGTAGTTATTGAGACCACGGATTTAACCAAATATCTAACCAAAAGTTAAATTATTTTTCATCTCATCGGCAGTCTGGTTCCTGCTGAATATGTCGATACCATTTTTATGTCGTTTTATACTTACAGGACGAACAAATTTCCGATTTACGTAGATCATCGCACTTGCTATCAGCGTCTAGCACGGCCGCTGCGGAGCCACTGAGACGCGTGTTACACTGTTCACTGGTCAATTTCTATTGTAAAATATTTCATTAAAAGAAGTGTGTCTGTCCAATAATTAAAAGTGAAAAACGCTTTTTAATTAGCCGATAATTTAATTTCAATTCGTCAAAAACTATATTTATAGCAGTCAAAACTTTGCCGTCGGGGTCACAATCTGGAACAGAGTCAGAAACTGGACCGTTTACTAATAATTATCATTGTTGTTTACTTTTAATATAGTCATAACTGTTATTGTTGCTTACTTTTATCATAGTAATAATAATTATTATTGTTGTTTATTAGGCGCCGGGTTGAAATTCCGAACTTTGAATGCTTCGAAGGTTTAAAATTCCGAATTTTAATATTCCGAAATGCAAGATGGAGCCGGATTGAAATTCCGAACTTCGAATGATCAGAACGCTCAAAATTCCGAAAGAATACCACCCCAAAAGAATTTTACACGAAAGACCAAAACTCCGAAAATCTGGACACTGTCAAAATAATTCGGCTATGGACGCGTTTTTCTCAAAACTGCATTATCGAAATTGGCGTGCAGGATTACTCAACGACTATTAAACCGATTCGGTTGAAACTTAGTAGAAATATTGATAATATTGGTACCTTCTACTCGACGAAAATTGTTTTTGAAAAATTGGAGAAAAAAACTACTCTTTTAATCCACATTTAACAGAAATGTTGCGTGGCGACGTTGCTGTAACACTCTGCCACAGCTCCGTCATTTTAATGATGAATTAATTAAAAAAATTGTTTTGTATACTTAAATATACTATTAAAGTATACCCAAAGTTTGATAATTGTAGAATAATTATTTCTTGGTTAAAAAATCCCTCAATATTGCTTATTTTCGTCCTGTCTAAATGTACATCCTGCCTTAAGAGGGAATGATACCTCATCGCGGTCGGTATGGTAGAACAATTATAGATTCCCAAAAATCTCGAAAACGGCTCTTCAGATCCCGTCGAAACTTTGCCAAACGACGTCAAATAGATAGACGAACAGCTGTCTTCCCCTCAAATTCAGAAAATTTGAGGAGAAGACAGCTGTTCGTCTATCCATTTGACGTCGTTTGGCAAAGTTTCGACGGGATCTGAAGAGCCGTTTTCGAGATTTTTGGGAATCTATAATTGTTCTACCATACCGACCGCGATGAGGTACCATTCCCTCTTAAAGCATTTTACCGACCAAATGCGTGACGCGTGTTCTTGAAATACCGAAAGTTGTTGCACAAAGAAACTCAATTCGTACCCTCGAAGCCTCCTTTTTCGGAGTTTCAACTTGTCGTGCTGTACCAAGACTTTATTTTTGGAAAAATGGTGTTGAAGTGTGCATCGTTGGAACGCAACGAAAGTTTTGTTTTTATTTTCCATTTGTTTTATTACTATAGAAAATCGTTTTTATAGATTTATATCGTAGATCGGTAAATGAATATCTCTAAAAACGGTTGAAGCATTTTTGTAGGCAGAATCCATCGAAAGAAATTAAAGGAATTCATAAGTATTAATTTCCATTACATTCCGACGATGCAAATTTGCATCTCATGGGCATTGTTCATCTAACGCATTTATTTTACACCCCAAATCGATAGTAAAGTCTACCGTTGCGAATTGACAAAGTTATCGATTTAAAAAATGTGATTTTTCGTTTCAGGCTGGTCGTTGGCGCGGGAGTCATTCATCTGATAAGCATAGCCCTCGTAGGCTGGGGTTCCGGCAGAGACAAGGACGATCGTCTCGAGCCGATACCGGCTCTGGAGGAAAAAACCGCAGCGGCCATAATGCTTTATTGATAATCGACTTTGAAACGCTACGGGACCGTCATTCCTTGATCCGTTGACAAAAATTCGCATGTTCCATAGCGCTGTCCAATCGCACGGCGTGAACATGATCGAAATTAAGTAGGTCGATTCGTATGAGAGTATTCGCGTCTTTGGGACTGCAAGGAGGATAGTTCTGAACCACTCGATTTCGAGCATGGTCGAAATCGAGATTTTCCAGTGTGCGTGTACTCAAAGTTAGGCTAAAGATAGAAATACCCGCTATTTCTCGAATAAACGATATTTTCCTCAGCCCCCTACTAAAGGGTGTCTCAAAATGACCTGATATTTTAATTTATTGATAAAATGTGTTATTTATTTGAAAAGTAGGAATATGTTTATTTTGATATAAGGTACAAACATGGAGGTTATGTGTGAAACACAATATACGATAAATGGGATAAACGGCATGGACTTGGAAAACATATTCTTTCAACAAGATGGCGCAACCTGTCACACTGCGGGCGAAACAATGCAGTTATTGCAGACGAAGTTTCATGGTCGTGTTGTCTCGTGCCACGGCGATGTGAATTGGCCACCATCGTGCGATTTGACGCCATTGGACTTCTTTCTTTGGGGTTTTTTGAAAGGAAAAGTGTACGCCAATGATCCACAGACCATTCCGGAGCTCGAGGAAATAATTGGACGCACCATTGATGAAATTAGTCCGCAATTATGCCAAAATCTTATTGAAAATTTCGTCAAAAGAGTGAACCTTTGCAAACAGGGACGGGGCAGCTACTTATCGAATATCGTGTTCCACACATAACCTCCATGTTTGTATACAAAAATAAACATATTCGTACTTTGCAAATGAATAGTACGTTTTATTAAGAGGTTAAGCCACAGTAACGGGTATAAAATCATGTGCGAGTTCAACAATTTTTTTTCGTATGAAAAAGTGATTTGCTCATAAAATGAATTACACATCTATTTAATATGAAGATCAAGCTGTTAGAAAATATATATATTTTGTTCGATGTACAAAATGGCCGACTACTAATATTTTCTTTTGTTATCTTTTTTTAGGCGCTCCGCGGCGTGACATTTAGCATCCATAATTTTTTACCTAGAACAAAAAACAAAAACTCTCGTCAATCTACATTCGAATACTTAGAGAAGTACGTACAGAATTTAAAAAATATTGTTTTATTCAAAAGTTGTAGGTATTTAAATGAATTTTCAGTGAAAAATTTCGTATGAAACTGCTCATAAAATGAAAAGTTTTCGATTAATCAGAAATTCCGTACGTACTTCTCTGCGAAATGCAATTAGGAACATAAGTTTTAAATTTGAAGTAAATCGAGTGAAAATTATTGAAGTTATTTGTCACGCCAATTGGAAAAAAGCTGTTTCGAGAAAAACGCGTTTAAAGTTTTAGGTACTCTATGGCCGTGCCAGAGGCGAGCTTACGTTGTACGCTCAAAGTCGGTGAAAAAAAATTGTCTTGCTATAAATCGAATAGTAACTTACTCTTATGATGATAAAGCACCGTTTTAGCGAGAAAAAAAATCGATTTTTTGAAAATTCTCCTGTGCCCTTACCCCTTAATAAACAAAAATGTCAGGTAATTTTGAGACACGCTATATACGTGTATACGGTATATCCGTCGCAGCAGCCCAAACGTTATTTTCCCTGGGGTACGTTGCCCCCCCAATTGTTTCTAGGTTTTATTTGAACTTGGAGATGCACAAGTAGCCTTTGCTCGAACCAAAGCTACCAACTGCGGAAAATGTCGAGTCCCTCGAAGACAAACGGAAGAAATATTCTGAAATTTAGATCCTCTATGGAAACCCATCGAGCGGGAAAGAATTGAGTTTGTCGATCGAAAAGTACGAATGATCGAGTAATACGAAATTGTTCAGTTGCGAATCTTTCTACGGATATTCCGCATCGGCTTTTCAAATTTCAGAATATCTTTCCGACTGTACGATCGCGAACGGAATTCTGATCGTATGTAAAGAACCTGTGTACATAGAAAGTTTGATGTTTACGGGAGATGTGTCTGATACTTTATGCTTATTTATTACGCGATTGAGTGGAAGAATGATGAGAGGAATACGAGATATTGATTTCTCCGGTGAACTATTAAGCCGAAAATAAAGACTATGCTTGATCTAATTCACGTGAACTTGATTGTATCGTTTTTTTTTTCGAGACCAACGTGGAGGAAAATACTTGGTCGGCGTTTGATGGAAGGTGTATAGGTTAAACCCACCAGTGAATGGACGAAAGCAGATTTATATTTTTAACAAGTAAATATGAATTGTCGATAATTCACAATAATTGTCAGTATCACTATAATTTTGCAAAAAAAACACACGTGCTGTTAAAACCGATTCCTTATTTTAACCCTTCAACTGAACACTTCCGCCACGAACTCCTGACTGCATGTGGGGTCGATCGGACCCCAGACGTTTTTCAGATTCATAGTTACACATTATTGACTTGCGCAAATAATTGACTTACCCCTTAAGGGGAGGACGCCAATCGGGACCCACCGATTTCGCCCGAACTGGGTGGGTCCCCACTTAAGGGGGGAATCTCCCCAGACAACATGTTTTTCAATAATATTTTGCAACAAAAATGAGAGCATTTATTGCAATGAATCAAATTATATAACAATATTGACTTTCGAATGAATGCAAAAAAAAATTGTCATGAGTGAAAAAAAACAAAATGGCGGGTCTAGAGGTGCTCTAACTTGGCTCCTAGAGTTTTCGCTGAACGCCCAGGTCCTTGTAGTTAAATAAAATCAACGAAACAATTTTTTTTCTAAATTTTTTTCTTTTTTTTCTAAATGTAGCACAAAAAATTAAGATTCGAAAATTTGAGGACAAAAAGGAATAAACACTTTTTTTATAAACCAATCGTTGAAAACTATATTTATTAAAACAATTTATACGAAATTTTAGGTTTGTGCAAAGGCCGATAAGTTAAAGAATATTTGTACAAAATTTCAAGTCGATTGGTTCGTTACTTTTTGAGTTACATTCCACGGCACGGAAAAAAACATTTCAAGAAAAATTCGATTGAAGTTTTCGTTCTTAAAAAGTAGAGTTTAGAGTGATTTATAATTACTCAAGCTTAGTCGGCGATGACAAGGCCATAAAGCAAGCCTTTTTCTAGGAAATCATTAATCTGGGCTGCATTTTTCTCCTTTTGTGTGAACTGTTTGTGTGACAAGGAAATACGACGGTTACATAAGCGGAATTTTTCTTCGCGATCGTCGGAAGTGCCTCCTATTATTCAAAAAGTAAACAAGCAAACTTGTTTGGCTGAGAAATTAAGGCTATGTGTCGCACCAACCGAGCGGCCACGAGTCCGAGAGAGATAGCTGATTTACAGATTTCCGGTGTTCTCCTAAACAGTTTATTTTTCGGAAAAAAAGAAGAGAAACACCTTCCGCTCTGTTGAACGACGAACAACGTCTTTCTCTTCGTTTGCCCGAAATGTGATGCGTTTGACAGGGAACTTGGCAGTAGGATTTTTACCGACTGGACGTGTGAGCCATGTCCTTAAAAGGTAGAGGCCGCAAAGAGCGCGCGCTCGTTTACCTACTCTCGGTACTTTTGGAGGGTATCATTTCGGCGACTTCCTAGGGAACTTTAGGATTTTCTGTTGGCCTTCAAACTTTGGGAATATATTCTTCAGATACTAAATGGATTTTTAAAGCAATACAAAAAATTGATATCTGGAGGAGGTTCCCCCCTTAACGTTCCTAAAATATTTCGCCTGTGGGCCATAGGAAAGGGTAAAACGTTCAAAGGTTTCTGAGTAGAGCTTGAGGGATATTTGTTCAACCATTTCCAAGTCAGCAGTGTAGCGCAGTGGTCAAGCGCATTGCCTGTCACCCTGGCTTGGGTTAGATTCTCACTGCTACCGTTTTTTCATTTCATTATTTTTTCCAAATTCTCGCAATGTTCAACTATTCATTGTAGAATTTAAATATATTCAAGCAGTAAATTTACATATTTATCGTTTTCATCGGAAGATTTGTTCAACCATTTCCAAGTCAGCAGTGTAGCGCAGTGGTCAAGCGCATTGCCTGTCACCCTGGCTTGGGTTCGATTCTCATTGCTACCCTTTTTTTTCATTATTTTTTCCAAATTCTCGCAATGTTCAACTATTCATTGTAGAATTTAAATATATTCAAGCAGTAAATTTACATAATTTTCGTTTTCATCTGAAAACCCAATTAAGGAATTGTTTTAAATGATGCATTTTTAAATTGTATTCTCTGTAAAACGTGGTTTTTGACTTCAACTGTTCTTCAATAGAATCGTACTGTTGACTTCATATCCTCACCCTACTCGTTTTCTTTGTTCCTTTCAGTGCGTTCAGATCACATGGCTCAGGTAGCTGTTTAAAACCCCCTATAGTCAGCCCATCCTATAGCCGGTCAATAAATGAACTTGGGAATTCAGGTATGTTCGAATTGTTCCCCCTCCATCATATTTATTATCTGAAAGCCAATTCTTTGGCTGGGCTGACTAACTTTCTATCGTCGGTTCGCAACGTTTCCTGGAGCTGTGACCATCGTCTCATCAAAATCGAAAATGGCAACCGAACAAGAATTTTCGACCAGCGAAGTGATTGATAACAAAAAACTCGAAACAACTTTTGATAAAGATTTCAAAGAAAACTGCACCAGTGCTTTACATTGCGCTTTTTTAATTTATAAAGGAAGAAACATGATCATCGACAATCCTGCTGCATCCGTTAGTCTTGTAGCAATAATTATGGGTGAAGCAATCGCAGAGCAGGTTATCGAACTTATGAATAATAATTTCATACTGCACGACGAAGATTTGATATTATGTGCCGAACCTGACGAAGAAAATCTTTATAAAGAGGTACGTGGATTTTCTCATCTCTCTCTCTCTCTCTCTCCCTCTCTCTCTCTCTCTCTCTCTCTCTCTCTCTCTCTCTCTCTCTCTCTCTTTTTCATCCACACATATACACTTTCTTATATGCAGTCCCATTTTATTTGTTACAGGTTCCTTTTTCAGGTAAAGATGTTGATTAAAATCCTGAAGGCTTCTCGGTGAGTTCCCCATCTACTTCGGCGTCCTTGGCTGACAAGAAGAAGGCCATACATTTTGCTGATGCTCATCCGAAATGAAAGTTCGCAACATTGCAATCCAGATTCCTAATCCCGAAGAAAAAGCATCACCTTCAAATTTGGAAAAAAGAAATACAGCAAGGCAGCACCAGACTTGAAAAAATTGCATTCATCGACTAGGAAACATGGGAAAAATGTTGAAGATGCACGACGCTGCTACGAATATGAGGCTGAAGTTCGCATCGTTTGAGTGCAATGAAAATAAACATTTCTGAATTCCTTCAATCTCTTCTAGCTGATTTAGCCACATTTAGCTTCCTTTAAACATTTTTCATGTTATTTATTTCGCGACCTACAAGATGAAGCTATGTAAAAAAAACTTTTATAATAATGGGAAACGTAAAATAAAATGTAAAAATGAACTTTCGTTGCGTTCCAATGATGCAACCTTCAACACCATGCTACGAACCGGTGACGACGAGAACGCTACAACAATGGGTAATGGCCGTCGCATTCCCATATTCATCGGAAAAATGTAAATTCCTTGCTTGCAATATCTAGGCAAAATCCTTCCAGCAAAGACATTCGACAAGGCAGCAACAAATCACGAAATTCGCAAACATGATGTCGCAACTCGGGAAGAAACGGTTGCAGCAGCAGAGAAGTTTCGTATACAGACGAGGCGTATAATGCCAAGTTTCAACCTCAATTATATAATTAACACCGACCAGACTGGATGCCAGTATGAATCGACGTATAACAGGTCACTGGATGTCAAGGTTGCAAAGACCGTTTTGGTAAAGAAACTCACTCCTTCGGAAACCACCTACTCTTACACAGCGCAGTACAGCTTAACCGCTTCAGGAAAACTGTTACCCTTTGTATTTTTTATGTATGCACGAGCCTGCTAATAAATTTGGTCCGCGAGTTGCTTCTACTGTCAAGCAATTAGAAGAAGAATATGGAAAATGGTGTCGTTAGTTGCTCCAAGTTAGAAAAACTAACGAAAGGGCTTTATGTAAAATTCTTGGAAACACATTGAAGCCATACCTCGAAAACAATAAATTTCTTCTATTGGTGGATTCGTGGAGCGGCCAAGCAGATTTAACATTGTATGATGAGACATTCACGAATAAGCAAGAAGCAACGTGCACTATGAAGGTCATTCAACAGATATGTACTCCGCTGGCTCAACCGTGTGATGTATATTTCCATCGCCAAGTGAAAAATCTTATTAAAAGACTACAATGTGCCCTGAATTGCTCCAACAACAGCGAGAATTGTCGTCAAAAGAAGATGCGATTAAAGTACATTCGATCGTGCAGCATCAATTCAGTACTCCTGTTCTCATCCCTATGATCCAGTACGCTTGGTCTGCATCCAAATTGACAGAGGAAAAACCTTCGTTTCAAAACTTGAATGGAGTATGCTTTCCAATGAAGCATGTTTCGGAAAAATTTAACTGCTCAAACAATGCTTTTATAAAATGTGCCTGGTGTGAAAAACGTATGTTTCAAATGCTTTTACGATGAATATCGCCCTAAAAATTGTTAATTTATTTCTGACAATGAATGACAATGAATGAGCCATGACGTCATTTTCGATGAGCCCTTCCCCTGCATCATGTTAGCATCATCCAACGACTCCCCCCCCCCCCATTTTAAAATGACGTAATTTATGGACGGCCCCTACGAGATGACAATGTAAATTTCATTAAAACTTGTCATAAAATAATTTCATTCGTTTTTTTTTCTTTTTTTTTTATAGTTTTGACCAAATTTAGTTTTCTATTTCTCTGTCGAAACAAACTTCGTTTCGCACGTTAAGATGCAAAAAAGTTTTGTGCATTTTCTACGAAATCGTAATAACAAATATAATACTCATACGTATAAGAATATTGTAATTTTTGTGCAGCACGTTGAACTCCAAATTTAGCGTTTAATAAAAATAAACAATAAATCGTTATCCTTTACAGTGTTAATCTACATCACACGTCCATTTGCTGGCAATTTCATCCATTGACTGACGATTGACTAACTTTGCTAATTATTTATCAACTCTTCCAACATTATTTGTTGCGATTACTTCGAATATTTTTTTCTGTCAGAATAACATATTTCGTTAGGTAAAGCGATTTAAAAATTCGTTCCGATAATATGTTCGTATTGCAGTCCAATCCAGCAGTTTCGTTAATCATTGATTCACTGGTCGGCTTACCCCATTTCGCGTCTTTCTTAAGGGGGCATATACACCTAGATGGTAGAAAAAATCGATTTAGAAGCTATGAAGATTCCGCCGACCGTAGAATACCTACACTATGGGCCTGGTATCGACGATTCCATGTAAGTTGACAAATTTCATGATTTATTCATTCCCAAATTTTAAAACGCATTTTTCTCAAGACCACGTTTTTCACATCGGCACCCAAAATTTCTCGAAAACCAATGAACCGATTGCATTGAGGTTTTTTATGGTTATTCTATACACCATTATCCAGTACTTGTCATAGAATGTTTTTTTCCGTTACTTAGTTTTTGTTTTATAGGCAAAATAATAACTAATTTTTGGCCCAAAAATCACTATTTATGTTCAAACGTCCGCCATTTTGTCATAAATCGATATTTTCAAAATCGGCTACGACAATTACTAGATTATAGTATCTAATTTAATAATCTTTTTGGTTTTTTTTTCAGATGATTTTTGAAGAAACGCCAGTGGGTACCGTATACGCAGATTTTTTTACGACGCTCCAAGGATCATACAATATCCTTGTATATTTTTTATATTTTTAAGTAAAGAAAATTAAACATATTTTTGAATGTACAGGGTGTCCCATTTTAATTTTACACCTGAATTTTCTCGAAGAATATTGCTCGGACGAAATATTGTGTGGAACAAAACTTCTAGGGATTGAAGGGGGACGTTCGAAAAAAATTTATTTGAGGAGCCAAAATTCAAAATGGCGGCGTTACAAAGGCTGACATGTTTTTTTCAAACAGAAACATAACTTTTTTTATTGCCAAAAAATTTGTCAGCTGAAAACTAAAAACTTTTGTTGAAAAATTTTTTTGATAAAGTTCATAGTTTTCAAGTGAGAACATCTCTAAATGGACTAAATGTCTCAGGGCAAGCCGCTCAATGTTGTATTTTCGAATGTATGACCACTTGAACAAAAAAAGAATCAAATTTTTGTTGAAAATTTTGGTTTTTTTTTGTTTTCAAATTTGGACGATATTTCATGAGAAAATTTTGGAGGAAAATCGATGAAAAATAGTTTTTTTTCCATTTTAATAGCGTTTGTGCCATTTTCAGGCCCAAAAACGTGTTTCTTTAAATCCTTGACGAACTTTGATCACGATGGGTAGAAAACACACACACACACACACACACACACACACACAAATCCTGGATACATCTGAAATACTCGAAAATGATGTTCTCACTTGAAAACTATGAACTTTATCAAAAAAAAATTTCAACAAAAGGTTTTCGTTTTCAGCTGACAAATTTTTTGGCAATAAAAAAAAGTTATGTTTCCGTTTGAAAAAAAAACACGTCCGAGCAATATTTTTCGAGAAAATTCAGGTGTAAGATTAAAATGGGACACCCTGTATATACTTTTAGATCACTAAAACCCCAATCCGAAATTTCAAATAGTTTTCTTTGAAAAAATTCACAAAAATGACCCTTTTCCGGCTCCTAGGTGTATATCTCCCCTTAAACGCAGTTTTATCTTTCTTCCCTTCGTTTTCAGACCTCATGCACATGGTGGGAACGACGGTTTAGCCTGAAAATAAGTTGAGAACAATTCTAAGAATATTTCATAAGATACGAGAAAACTTTATTAACAGCGCGAGACTCTGGCTTTTATAATGAGGCCGCGACACACGGGCCTATAGGGCAGCTGACATGACGCACCTTCATTGATACAAATACGTTTCGTTCCGTTCGCGAGAAAAAAAATCCTCTCGCAGGACAACCCGCAGTTTTCCCACATCGTTACAATTTTCCTAGCCAATAACCGCACACCGATCGACCGACTGCCATAATACGTAGAAAAAAAGGATCGCGGGCTCGGCTTTCTTACTTTCGTCTTCGTGTCTAAAGATGTTTAAAAAAAAAAAAAAGTATTCAACCGAATTTCGCTGTACCGATCGATGGGCTACAATACTTTTGTAAACAACAATGTAATAGTATCGATTTCATTGTACTCGGCGTATACGGATACACGACAAAAATCAACCGTATGATGCGGAGAAACGTTTTCGCGCTACGTGGGGAAACAAAAAAAAATATATATATATATATGCGTATATATTTATAAACCAGTAGGGTTCACCATGGAAAGTCGAAAATTCGAGATCGGCCTCACAATGTCTATTGTTTCATTCGTCACTCCGGTTACAATGGAGAATAATTGGGCGCGATTAGTTGATTAAAAAAAAGAACCGAACCATGTTGGATGGCTACAACGCCGATACCTATTTAACGTCTACTGCCGACTTTGGACCAGCCATCTTCTTCCGGTGCTGGAGCATCCGACTTTTCTTGCGGCTTTGACTTTAACTCGTCCTTGTGATCGTCAATGATTCTGCAATTGGTTTTTCAAGCTTCGTCATTCGTTGTAAGATCAAACAGGAGGGAGAACGACAATTACTGGCGTTCTTCGATGGAATTGAATTCTCAACGCGTTCATTTGTTACCGCGAGATCGAGGGTTACGCTAAAATCGTGGTTTTGCGACTAAAACTCTCAAGCCTGATACGGAGCACGTGATTTTCGTAATCAGGTGATTAAAAATGGCGTGACTAGGTAAATTTTGAAATAAAAAACAAATAATCGCAAATTCCAAATGGAATGTGACGATTGAGTGATGAGAATCGGACATAAAAAGAACCGGAGGCGTTGCACGATTCGACTTTGATGGCGCTGAAGTTTGCGTCGTTGGAATGGAACAGAAATTCTGTTTTATTCTTTCCATTATGGACTATAATTTTGTTTATAGATTAAGGCGGATATACATTTACAACGACAAAGAAATCAATTCCCTTTTTTCTCTCTTTAAACAATAGAAGTTAAATGTAAAATATTTTCCCAAAGTTTCAAAGCGAAATTTGAAAAAACTCAAACCGAGGCGAGTAGAAGCAGAGGGGCGGGCAGAGATGGACAAAAAGTAATTAAGTTAACCACTAACAATTACAATTGCTACTGTAATTGATAATTTAATTACTTTGTAACAGATTAGTTGAGTAATTAGTCACCACAAGTACCTAGTGCAATGTAATTCAAATTCTATCAAAACTTCAAACGTGTTTTTTTTTCAAAACGGAATTTTCGAAATTGGCGTGCAGAATTATTCAAAAACTATCGAGCCGATTGAGTTGAAATCTGGTAGAAATATTGATAATATTGCTACCTTCTACTTGACGAAAAATGGTTCCGAAAAATTAAAAAAAATCGATTTTTAATCCAAATTTTACAGAAATTTTGCGTGAAATGTTGATTTTTGTTTAGCAAATATGTGCCATTCTCTTAAATTTACATTTTTCTTCGTTTGAATTACTGTCAAATGGAAACTATAGAGTACTAACTCGAAAAATATTGAATTCTTTTTTGCAAATCAAAGTCTACAGGGGTCTACCTCCACATGAAGGGGTCTTCCTCCTCATCAAGGGGTCTTCTCACTTTGGATGCTAAAAAAAGCTTTTTTCGTTAATTTTTTGATAGGTTTATATTTTGGATATATATAAAAGTTGTTACACTTTATAAATACACTTTCCAAATACATAAAAAAAATTTTTTTATATGTTTGTGTAACCCAAACAACCTTTAAACGGGTTTTTCGACGACTTGTTGATAAAATCTTCGAAACTATTGAACCGATCCGTATGAAATTTTAACCACATATTCTTTACAACTATACCTATAGCGCATAACAAGGATTATTTTAAATTTTGACATTTACTTTTCCTTTGCCAAAAACGGGTGGAAAAAATACTTTTTTTTGTTTTTTCGAAAAATGTCCGCCATTTTGTTATTTTTGCATATATTCAAAATCGTATGATATGCGCTATGGCCATTAACATACTGAATCTAAAATTGTTTGATTTTTTTGCTTCGGATGATCAATCTCCGAGATTTCAACGGCGCACTTACAATTTTTTTAGGACATTTTTTCAACTACCATTTTCGTCCATAAATAGTGACTTAAATAAATAAATCATTTAAAAAATTGTATTTCGAAAGTGTATTTATTAAGTGTAACAACTTTTATATCAATATGTAGAATAAAAACCTATCAAAAAAATTCATGAAAATAACATCTTTTTTAGCGTCTAAAGTGAGAAGACCCCTTAAAGTATACCTACAGTTTGATAAATGTTGAATAATTATTTCTTAGTTTCAAAAATCCCTCAAAATTGCTTACGTTTATCCCGCCTTAAGCTCGTGAATCTCTAATGAGAATAAAGAAAAACCGTTTAGGTGGCTTTCGTACCCTAAATCGACGAAATAAACGTGATCAATGGAATGAACATTAAATTTCGTTGCATTCCAACAATAAAAACTATAACGTCATCCATTGTGACGACAATTCGTACCGTTACGTTTATAAAGTAGCAACAATTGATCAATTCGTTACAAAAACGGTATAGTGCAACAAAAAGTTTTTTTTTTCGATCGTCTAGTCCACTCGTCCAGACTATCGAAAAATAAAAATACTATTTGTGTCCAGCTTCAAACCATACTTGAGGGTATTTCGAAGTCAGATTCTAATTTTACCGCGCTAAGGGTTAGCCCGGGCGGAAAAAAATGTGACTCACGGCTGTTCGCGCCGAGGCGGCTCTTTCGGGGTATCGTTCGCGGCATCGAGACCTCGACGCCAATCGGAACTTCCCGAGGCGCGCATACTCTGGAACTTGGGTTTGTCGGGATCATCGCGACCCGCAGGACGTTGACTCCGCTCGTCTGGTCGACGCACCATCGGCGGACGAGGTTCGATTGTGCGAGCATCGCGCCAAGAACTTCCGGAACCCTGAAAACGCGGAAGAGTTAAAACTGTGGAGCCATTCAATGTCGTCACGAATGTAAATGAAATTGAATTTGTAAAAGTAACGAACGAACAAATAAAGATGAGAAAATTTATGTTAAAATTTGGGCAGATATAATTAATTTCATCGATTCTATTCTACACCTCAAGAATGTTGTTTCTGTATCTCAGGTCGAAATTCCGAATAGTTTGAACTTTACATGCAGGTATGAAAACCAGTGCGCGGATAGCGCTCGAGCAGTATCGAAAACTTCAAACGCGCTTTCTCGAAACAACTTTTATCAAAACGGTACACAAGATAATTGCTGAAATTATTGGAATTACTGAAAAAGCTTCTTCTAGAAGAGGTCACCATTGAAGAGCCTATTTGATCAGACGGGAAATTTCGAGCGATATAAAATGTTGAGGAAACAAAGTGGAAGTTTCCTGTTTGCACGATTAAGGGGGAAGATACCTTTAAGCGAGGACAACATTTGCTGATTTTCATAATTTGTTTTAAAGGAAAGATTTCTTCACCTTGTTTTTTTACTTAGGGTATGTTTTATTACTACTTTCGGCTATTACATGGGCTTTATGATTAATCTTTGAAAATGATGGAGGCCTGGCGTGGTTTTCTAAACTGAATTTTCAAAACTGGCGTGACGTATAGCGAAAAAAACGAATCGACCCATTCTGATGAAATTTGTTATAAATCTCCCTAACTTTATTATCTAAAACTAATCGACCTTTACTAACTTTATTATCGAAAACTAATCTAAAACTAATCGATCGAAAAAAGTATTTTTTTACTGCATAATGTAGCCTTTTTTCGAAAAATTCAATATTTTCGTTTCAAAGCGTACAATTTCGTCAATTTCCAACATTTCTCACTTTTCCTTGGTTCATATTTTCCGCACGAGTGTTAATAAAAGAAAAATCTTCGTTGGGTTCTGTTCAAATTAATCCCGCGGACGCTACGTGTCACGCCGTCTGACAACATCCGCCGCAACCCGTTTAGTAGACCATGACATACCACAGCAATTTTTCAAGACTATTAAAAAAATAGCATATAATAGCCAAAATAATAAGTCCATAAATTACGTCATTCTAAAATAGGGGTAGGGGGTCTCATCGAAAATGACGTCATCACTCCTAAAGAGGGTTGCAAAATTTGCAATGAAAAAGTAATGCATTATACATTACTTTTTAAATGGGTAATGAAAAAATATCTCCTTGCCTATAACATTACATTCAGTAATGGAAAAAAAATTCCATAACTCATTGCATTATATTTTTTAATGTAAGCAATTTCCGTTACTCGTTACATTCACTTCTGGAATGTAAAAAATCCCCATTACTGGATGATATTTCGTACTTTAAAAAATGTCCATTACTCATTACATTACATTTTGCAATGTGCAACATTTCAATTACAAAATGCAATGTAATGTGTAATGACAAAAAAATTGGCAATGGACATTTTTTACATTACAAAGTCCAATTTAATTGGTAATGGCATTTTTTTACATTACAAAATATGTACTAGTGAGTAATGGAATTTGTTTACATTACTAATGTAATGTAAAAAATCTCCATTACTTATTACAAGGGAATATGGATTATTATTCGTTTCCCGTCGGGTCAGATCGACCCAGTGCAAATACCGCTACCCATAATGGGAAACGAATAATAATTCTCATTACACTGTAATTAGTAATGGGGATTTTTCATATTGCATTGCATTAGTAATGTGAAAAAATTCCATTACTGATTACCTTATATTGGTTAATGTGAAAAAAATTACATTACATTTCGCAATGTAAAGAAAATCCATTACTCATTACATTACATGTCGTAATGTAAAATATTTCCATTACTCATTACATTGGACTTTGTAATTTAAAAAATTCCATTACCCGTTACATTGGCCTGTGTAATGTAAACAAATTTCCATTACCCATTACATTGTAATGGGTAATGAAAATATTTCACTTTACCAAATGTAATGTAATGAGGAATGGACATTTTTTACATTACAAAATCCAATGTAATGAGCAATGGCAATTGTTTGCATTACAAAATGTAATGTAATGAGTAATGGAAATTTGTTACATTACTGAATGTAACGTAATGGGTAAAGAATTTTTTTTCATTACCAAATGTAAAGCAATGAGTAATGAAAACGCTAATGCATTACAAAAAGTAATGCATTATTTGCGACCCTGCTCCCAAATCACCGGAAATCATAATCATTATTCATGATAAACACATTTAACCTTATAAATCGTCGAACGGGAGAGTATTCGGTAGGAAATGGCGTGATTTTCTGAGAAGGGGGTCCATTGGATTATGACGATAGGATGATTTCAGGGGGGGGGGGGGGCAAACCAGCAAAAAATCGATGATGTAATATATGAACGGCGTCAAAGTAGTAAAGAAACATACTCTAGTCTCAAAAATGGTTACGAAAGCTTTCCTTAAAAAAAATCATGGAAATCAGCTTAAATAGATCTCGTGAATAGAATAAAATTATCATTTTTGACGTATACCAATGCTCCTCGAGGGGCGGGTTTGTCGAAGCTGCTGAGTCCTCTTTCGTCTCTGCCTTTATCGTCCCGGGCGCGATCTCCGCGCTCTCCTCGATCACCAAGATCGCCGCGATCTCTTTCTCCTCGCTCGCTTCTCAGACTCTCGCTTTGTCTCGGTGCGTTCAACCAGCTGAAACAACCAACGAAATCTTAACGTTTATCAAGATCGACTGATTAATCGGCAAAGTCGAAAGGCAGCTCGAAACGTTACTCTTCCAGGGGAGAAGACGCAACGGATCTTGACTCACGTTTTGCGTCCTTCCTCTTCGGGATTGCCACGATCGATACGCTTGAAACGGTCGTCGAACGATTCCTTGGAATCGTCATCCTTCGCGTCTCTGGCTGCATTTCGCCAAGAACTAGAGTCTCCCACTGTGGTTGATAAAAGTAAATAACTCTTTTTTAAAAACTGCTAACTATAACGTTTAACGCGCTTCCAAAAAAAAAAGGTTTTGTTGCCCAATTGCCCCTCGTTTATTTTTCGATTTTTGACGGAATTTCCAAGTCGGAATTTTTCCGGACTCTGAACATCATATTGGAGTTTTTTTGTTAATATTTCGAATCAGCACTCATCAGCAGAAAAGTGTATGATGCTGAATCAGCAATCAGCATCATACACTTTTCAAATATAGAAAATAAATAGCTGCGATAAGGACCTCCAACTGAGGGGTGGTTTACCCCTTAAGGGGCTATACCAGTGTGACCCTTTTAAAAAATCGATTTTTTTTGCCTTTTTCGGCAGTTTATGCTTTCATGAATATCCTGTAAAAATTTCAAGGCCGTATCTCTATCATTTTATCTTGCAAAAATCGATAGTCAAATCTTTAAACGCGTTTTTCTCGCAATGATATTTTTTAAAATTTGCTGACATTGTAACTCAACGAGCAATTATCCGATTCACTTGAAATTTGAACTGAGTACTCTTGAATATATTTACTCTACAATGACGTAGAATATTTTTGATTGGAGGAAAGTTGACAATTTGGCATTGAAAAAAACGACCATTTTATAGGCAAGAAAACAGACTTTTTTTTCATAATTACGCCATTTTGTTAGATTTTGATATTTTTCGAAAATCCCACGTCATTGTACAGGAAATACCTTCCAGTTTAACGACTTTTTTCCTTATTCGGCTCCAGCTGCTTAATCGGCCGGAATCATGTCAGCAGTGGAGGAACTTTTTTTTGGCGCTTCCGAAGGCAGCACATAAGTCGCTTGCATATCAATATTTGTCTATGAAAAAAATATGTAATATAGTTCAAATATAGCCAAATATATTCTTAATTTTCCGAAACATTGAATTGAGTACTTTTCTTCCAAAAAATGCCCAAAAATCACCCAAATTTTCAGCGTTCACACTGGTATAGCCCCTCAAGGGGAAAAGGGGGTAGCAATGTTTGTATCGTAAAAGAATTCTGTTCAGGTTAACTAGAAACGTAGTATTAATGCTCTTGGACACAATTCCACGTGTTTCTCAATGAAACATTTCAGGAGCACATTTCATTAAGGAGCATTCAACAAAAGTCTACGCGAGCGAAGTCGCGGTTGGAAAGTTAATTCAGTGTATAAATGATCAGATACAAATGTGGCTAGAGTGTAATCTCCATAAAGCGCCCTACAAATGAGACGATTTTTCGTTAAAAGTTCGGCTAGCTTAGCCTGAAATTTGACCAGTATACTGGAATGTATTTTTACTCCATTATAAACGAAAATCAGTTAGTTAAATATTCAGGTTCGTGAAAGGAACACCTTAAGGAAAACCGCCACGATGTCCCCACGTATAAAACCATTGAAGACGTGCAAAATTGATGGTGTTGAAGTTGGCATCATTGGAATGCAGTGAAAACTCTTCTTTATTCTTCCCTTTCTTTATTTTCATTATTATCCAAACCCTTTTTTCGAAGTTTAGCTAACAGAACCCAAAAAAGCATCTTCAAAAACATTCCAGCGATTTTAGTAGCTTAAATGGGCCGCAAAAAATCGCTAATACGAAAGAAAAATATTTTCCTTGCATCCCAACGATGCAAACTTCAATACCATCAAAATTGAAGCTCTCCGAAAACTAAGTCTCGTGAATGTGCGTCGCTCGTACCAGGTTTTCTGGGCGCAGCGTCGCGACTGAAGGGTGCTGCTCGTGCCGGCCGCCAGGGTTTGCTCGGTTGTTGTTCTTTGAGGCGTTGTTCCTCGAGTTTTCTCTCGATCTCGGCCTCCCGAGCCCTGACGATTTCAGCCTGTCTCTCGAGTTTCGCGAGTCTTTCAGCTTCCCGAGCTTCCTCCTCCGCTCGTTTAACGCGTTCTTCTTCCTCCCTCTTGGCTCTCTCCTCCTCGAGTCTCTTCTTCTCTTCCTCCTGGCGTATGCGCAGTTCCTCCAATCTCTTCCGTTCGGCGGCCTCGGCCCTCTCCTTCTCCCACTTGGCCTTTCTCTCGGCCTTGCGCTGTATCTTGCGTTCCAGCAATCTCTTCGCTCTCTCCTCGTTGAGCATCTTCTCAAAATCGCGCAACTTCTCGAGATAAGCGCTCTTGCGTTCGGCGAGTATTTTCGCCAAGAACTGATCGTGTTCGTCCTTCATTCTGGCCATTCTTTCGCGTGTGGCGAGTGCCTGTCGGCGTTCCTCGATAGCGGCGAGAATTCTCTCTTGTTCCTGTTGTTCCCAGCGTTGCTTGGCGAGTTCGGCTTTCTCCTCGACGGCGCACTCGAGCAACGGGATCTCCTCGATTCTCTTGGCTCGCTCGAGATAATCGACCTTCTTCTCTTGGGACTTGAGCTTCTGTTGCATCTCGCGGCGTTCCTTCTGTAGTTCCTCGGCTTCCTTGGCGGCAATTTGCTCCGCGTCCAACTTCTTTATCTCGTCCTCGTCGAGCTTCTTGAGGACTTTTTGGCCGTGGGGTGTCTGCGATATCTGTTGCATCTTCTCCTTGAGATGACGATCCTTGATCAGCTGTATCTCGCACTGTTGTCGCTTTCTCTCGCGTTCCTCGCGTTCCTGCTCGAGGCGTTTCTGCTCGGCGAGCACTTGTTGACGATGCAATTCCTCCTGGCGTCGCATCTCCTCCTCCTCCCTGATGGTGTTTATCTGCTCGATGTATTCCTTGCGCATCTCGATAATGTGCTGACGACCGAGCACCCGATGATGCTCTTTGAGCTTGGTCTCGTGGTAGAGCGCGACGAGGGACGCCCTGAGCTTCTCTCTCTCCTGCTTTCGCTTGTTCGGACTGATGACGTTGATCGCTCGATGCAGCACGGTCGCCATGTTGACCAGCTGGCAGCGTATCTGCTCGGAGGGCATAGCCTGCAGGACCGGACCGTCCGGGTGATCCTCGCGCTGGGCCTCGCTCAGATCCACCCCGAAGTGCACGCAACGCTTGCCGTGGTCGATTCGTATCTGCATGTCGTTGTAACGAACGCAATCGACCAGCAAACGCTCCAGATGAAAGCCCGTCGTGAATTTCGCGAGCTCGAGTAGCCGGGCGAACTCAATGGTCTGGTAAACTTGCGATATTTGATGCACGAGACGAACGAGGGTTACGTCTTGGAGGGCGACCACGTATTGGGCGAGGGGCGACGTCTCGTCGACCTGGAGGGTCGTTATTACGGAATTGACGCGGTTGCACAATTGGAGAGGATGAAACTCGACCTCGAGCCAAGAGTAGAGCTCCTGGAGCTGCGGCGACGCGAGATTAACGACGTTCAAGCGAACGATGTCGCGGAGCAACGAGACCCTGGTCGGCGGTTGAGCGAGGCCTAGGAGAACAGCGAGTTTCTGGGCTTTCTCCAACGGGCTTTTGTCCGTCTCGATGAAACGATCGAACTCTGGATGCGCCGAGGGCAGCGGTATCGAGAGAGTCGCTAAAAGTACCCTATTGGCCATTCTCTGCTGTTCCTCCGGCGACATGTTCTTCTTCATCTCTCGCGACAGTTGCAACAGCTTGAACAACGCCGCCGCGTGGAACAAGTAATTGCCGGCCTTCCAAAAGACCATCGCCAACTTCTGGTAATAATTGGCCATTGTTTTGGGAACGGGAAGCTTCTTGGAGAGATTCATCAGGCCGTGAATGTCCTCGGTCGCTTTGTAAGCCTCCTGCCAAAGCTCCATCTGTATCGCCGAATCGAGCTGATTGAGACGCGTCTCCAGATTCAATTGCTGCGTTTCCGCCTTGTTCATCGACACGTTCGATACCAGTTGCGGCAGTTTGCAGATTTCCTCGAGATGCTTGCGCAACTTTTCGCAGAGTTTGCGAAACTCGGTCTTACGATTGTACTCGAGACAGAATTGAAAAGCCATGCGGGCGATGTCGTGATAGAGAGTCTCGACGTGGGCGTTCGTTCGCAACAACTCGAGACACTGACAGTACGACTCCCAGAGAAACTTCACCCACGGCGTTAATATCGTTCGGTCGCTACGATCTTGAGCATCCTCCCCACTCACCGCCGACAATAATATACTCTCCGGCGTCGCGAGATTGTCCAAATCGTCTATGTCTATTACAGCCTGCTGGCTCTGCTTTCTCGCCGCGTCCGTCTTCTCCTCCGCCATACGCAGATAACCGCGTATCACGTTCTCCAGACTGCCCACGTTCACCGACTGGAACATGTTGCGATACTGGAAGAGACCCTCCTTCGCTATGTGAGACTTCTTCAACTCCACACACAGGTCCAGATATTTGAACATTATCGGCTCCAGCACCGACTCTGACCAGCTGTACGTCCATTTTTTGTTGCGGAAGATCTCTTGCAAGGTGTCCAATGCCCGCGCCGGCTTTCCAACCTCGATGAATTCTGGGAATAATATTGAACGATCTTATGTTTTTCGGTAGACAATGGGAGAATCTTTTGGGTTACAACATTATGGCAAAGTAGAAGATCCACCATGCGACGTACGAGTGCGAGAGAGATAGCTGAAATTTTCGAACAGAGATTTCTCAGAGATGATGATATTTAAGGCAAAAGGAAATCATCATGCCCTGCGTTAGAGAATTCTCCAGAGCCTGATGCTTTGTTTTTTCTAAAAAAATTAACCATCAATGAGAAAATTGGGTTGGACAATTTGTAAGGTTATATTGACCGGGTACATGCCCTTAAGGGGTTGGGCCACAGTAACGAGTATAAAATCATGTGCGAATTTAACATTTCTTTTCGTGCGAAAAAGTGATTCACTCATAAAATTGATTACACATCTTTTTAGTATGAAGAAAGAAAATATATTAGACTGTTAGAAAATATATTTTTTTTTCGATTAACACAATGTCCGACTACTAATATTTTGTTTTATCTTTTTTTTTAGGCGCTCCGTGGCGTGACACTTAGCATTCACAATTTTTTACCTAGAATAAAAAACAAAAATTCTCGTCAATCTACATTAGGATACCTAGAGAAGTATGTACGGAATTTAAAACATATTGTTTTATTGAAAAGTTGTAGGTATTTGAATTAATTTTCAGTGAAAAATTTCGTATAAAAATGCTCATAAAATGAAAAGTTTTCGATTAATCAGAAATTCCGTATGTACTTCTCTGCGAAATGCAATGAGGAACATAACTTTTGAATTTAAAGTAAACTGAGTGAAAATTGTTGAAGTTATTTGTCACGCCAATTAGAAAAAAGTAGTGTCGAGAAAAACGCGTTTAAAGTTTTAGGTACTCTATGGCCGTGCCAGAGGTTACGTTATACACTTAAAGCCGGTGAAAAAAAAATGTCTTGCTATAAATCGAATAGTAACTTATTCGTATGATGATAAAGCACCGTTTTAGCGAGAAAAAAAAATCGATTTTTTGAAAATTCTACTATGGCCTTACCCCTTAATGATATTCAAGTTTGTATCATTGGAATGCAATGAAAGTTACTGCTTTTTGTTTTTTCAAACGTTATTTGGCCCTGAAGATCACTCAAACGTTTTTAGATATTATTATTAGAGATTTACGATCTCAATTTGTAAAAAAAAGCAGACTTTAGATAAGCATAAAAATAAAGAAATGCAAAATGAACAAAAAATCGTTGTATTCTAACAATTCAAACTTCAGAGTCATCAGCATTAAGACACTAATGACGTCAAAGTTTCACGATATTGAAGTCATCAGTGGAATGTAACAAAAGATTAGCAGCCCAAACTTTTTTTTTTGAGCAAATTTGGCTACGAAAGCAGCTCAAACGTTTTTTTAAAGACTCTTATTTGAAATCCGCTGCTCAAATCTGCAGTATAAGATTCTTGATGATAGCAGAAATGAGCAATAATAAATAAAAAAAGAATTTTTGTTGCATTCGCACGATGCAAACTTTAACGTCATGAAGTTTCGTCATTGGAATACGACAAAAAACTTTTTTTTTCAATTTAGGGAATTTTCTATAAGGGATTTGTGCTACGAAAAATGGGTAAAGATTTTTAAGATTCTTATTTAGCAAGTAAGAGCACATAATTGAAGTTTGAAATTCATGCTGTTGAAGTTTGCATAGTTGGAATGCAACGGAAACGTGTTTCATTTTCTCTGCTATCGAAAAAAAAATTTTATACATTTAAGCTGTAAGTCTCCAGTGAGGATTGTGAAAAAAGTTTGCCGTATCTTTGGATCTGTAAAAAAAATTCTAATAAGCAACAAAATATTATCATTGCGTTCCGATGTTGCAAACTTCCACATCATAGAAATTCTGAGTTGCAAGTTGCACAAACGATAAAGCAAAAGTCATATTTTTGGTCAAAGGTTTGTTTTTCAATGATTGTTTTACCTGTATTGGTTAATATCAAACTTCGTTAGGGCATAACTTTTGACAGCTAATATGCAATGCCTGGCTACTGACTCATAATTTCCCAGCATTGGCATGCAGTTTGATAAGGACTTATGGAAGAGCCAAACAGAAAAATAAGCTAAACTCCAATATGGTATAATTAATTTAACTACAATTACACAGTAAATTAATCTGAAATTTCTCATCAAGTTTTATCCAATCCTTAATTACCCACAATAAAATCTAAAATAATCTGTACCCTTTTTTTCATTTCAATTCTAGGCGACAAACATTGAAATATCTTTTTTATCGATTTTTCATAGTAATGCTTAATCGGTCATCCTGGAATTTATGACATTGAAGTTTGCACCGTTGAAAGGCCATGATATTTTCCGTTTAATTTTTATTACTTTGTTTCTATCACTACCCAAAGGCTATTTTTTTCAAATTGTGTGTGTACGTTTCTAATAAGAATACGTAGAAACGTTCGAGCAATCTTCACATCCTAAATCGGATAAAAAAAAATTTGAATAATTAAGAATTGATTTTCGTTGCATTCCAACTATGAAAATTTATGGTCTTGAAGTTTGCATCGTTGGAATTCAACGCAATTTCTATTTTATATTTTTATCCCCAAAATTTTTCTATTTTACAAAATCTTTATTTTGCAGACTTAAATTCTAGATTACTAAGAGTGAGCGACTTGAAAAATGAGTGATAATTTTTCCGAACGACGATATGTTAAAATAAATTTGAGCAATAGAAAAATAATCGTTTTCGTTGTATTCGAACGATGCAAACTTCAACGTCATCCGAATTTGGCATGTAAACTCATTTTTAATTCCATGATGAAATTTGGAAAAAAAACATCGTGGTTGTATCAATAAAAATGGAGGTGACCTAGACATCTAAGCACCTTCACCAAAGATACTCATAGCCGCTACTCGACAACCGCCTTTCAAGTATGCAGCATTTCTAAGAAAAGTTTTCTCCCAAGTCTGATAGGTTAGAAAACATTTCTACTGCTAATAGTTGTTGCTTCACCCGATATAGCAAAAGGAGTACATAAAGTTGGAAGAAAAAAAGTATCGACTCTATTCGGTTACATAAATAGAATCATATGTACGTCCGTGCAAACGTATCTACAAGTTCATGCTTCTAAAGACTCCACCCGAACCGTGTCTTCTCCATTTTCATCCCTAAATTCGATTCTAGCATTGCAGAGCCCCAAAAAGAAAGAAACTTTGGAAAGAGCACCAGTCTATACGAAAGTACGAAAAGAAACGTGAGATTCGGAACATAAAGTAAAATCACACAAATCTTTCGCTCCAAAAATTCGTAAAAAGCCGCGTCAACGAACACTTGGACGAGTGTTTTTTTTTTTTACTTCTTTTTTCAACGAATTTGTAAAGTGTAATGACACAAGGTAGCGACTCGTTAAGATGAGTAAAAGATGCCGATAAGATTGGGCATATGTCAAGTGTCAATAGGGATGAAAATAAAACAAGGATAACGGGGGTGTCGATGGGATCCTGGAATAATCATGCGGAATTGCGGTGCAAAACGAGAAGAAAAAAAAACAATCTTCGCGCGAACGATCCGAAGATGGGCCGGGTAGTCTGTTTCCCAGTCAAAATCGGCCATGTTGCAAAGCGTTTTGGTCCCGAAAAAGATACAATGGGTGTGAGTTCGCGATGCTCGAGGTTGGAAACTCACCGTTCGCCCTTTTAAGGGCGTTCTCGGGACGCTGAGCAAATCTCGCCATCGTCCAATCCTTCGTGCGTGTTCACTCGATCACCATAAAATGATGGAATCACGAAAATTTGTCGCAACGGCTATTTTCGCTCGTAAAACGTAGTGCGAGAAGAAAAACGTCGTGCAAGCGACGTGACGACAACCGCGTGTACCGGATGAAAGGCGCTGACTGAACAAAAATGGCTTCCCGTAATACGCCAGTCAAGTTCCGAACACCGGCGTACCCGGTTGATTACGATTGTTCTGGCTTTCCTCGAATCGAAACGTATCAGTGAGGCTAGGAAAATAGCGCCTATGACGTTTATGACCTTTGCGAGAAAAAACGCTCGATGTTTTTCACGTATAAATAAGACTAAAGGCGAGACCTACGGGGTTATTTTTTTCATTCGAACTCAACGACATCTGGAGGGCCAAACGAGAGTTAACGAGGTAGGTCAAAAAATGGCATTTTCCAAAAATATTTTTATTGGCTAGGATCACTTTTTTTAGATATAGTCACCGAAAATTTCACTGAAAGATTTCTAAAATTGAATAGTGCTACAGCCTAGCTTCTAACAGTCGGCCGGTCGAGCGGTAGCAGCGCCATACTGCTTCAAACTTTAACATGAGTTCAATTTCGTATTCTGATTGACTCGTTTTTATTATTTTACGAAATGTTCTTTTACAAATTCAGTCTTTAGGTCTCTAAATAAGCATCTTAAAAAACAATTGTAGCCTTTTTCGTAGTCAAAACCCGCAAGATAAATATACGGAATTCAGAAGGATTTATATCCATTGCATCGCAACGATGCGAACTTTAATTTTATTTCGAGAACCATTTGATGGATTGATACCAAATTTACAGGAGATACGATAAGAAACATTTAAGGGTCGTTGACGATCTCACTTTCTTACAATCGATCTTAATTTTTTAATAGTTACGCGAAAATAATGACTTTTTAAAATAGATTTGGTATGCTCTAGGTTCAATTGCCCAGGTAACAATTTCCAAATAGTTGTCCAAGGGTGCCAAATGTCCGCTTGGAAGTTACCAATAAGTCATTATGTGCCCAACAGTTGTCTTTTGCGATGATTGTTAACTTTAACATAACTCCCGGGCGGACATTTGGTACTCATTTAGCCGAATTTTAGACAACTTTTCGAAAATTGCTACTTGGGTGGTCGCTACATTGTTAAAAAACAATGATTTTCAAAATGGACGATTGTCAAAGACTCGTATTTATTGTTAACTTCAATAACCCGTTTGGTTTTTAGTTTTTGGGTGAACTGTTTAAGTTGGAGAGTGTCCACCGTTAAACGTCGCGAAAAATGTTATCTGCCGGCGGCCACGTTTTTGTTATTTTTCTGCATTTTTCGGTGTTTTTAAGGCTCTCAATATTACCTTTGTGTTAAAAAAATGCGTTTCTTTTTCACCAGGTGTTCCCAAAAACATTCGAAATTTGGCCATTTTTCGGGCCTCTAGATAGATGTAGCCTCTTAACATTTTTCTGAAAGATCCCGACGTCTTATTGGTCCATAGCAATAGAATCGTCCAGTGGCACGGCCAATTATCTGCACTCGACATCGAATTTCATGGCTGCGAGAAAGTTAAACTTCTCGTCGCTTAGGTTCGCTATCACTGGACTATTATCCATTTCGGGATCAAATGCACGTCGTTATCAACTAATCCCGATAAAACTTCCGATCGTTCGACGTAATTCTGAAAAATGACGGTCATATTTCATGACTCCGGAAATGGCAACAGTAGCGACGCCTGGTGACATTGCGACACAATATTCATAACCTCAAAACAATAGATGGCCCGTTTATGTGTATTTGTAGGTTGTAAACGACAATTTATGTAATGAGGATACGACTTTTTTAATAACATATTGTACAGATAGAAAAAGAATTAGATAATATTAATAGAGCGATGGCCTAGGTTAGAACTGCGAAGTTCTCGTCGTTCAAAGTCGCGTCAATCACGCGCGGGTGCTCCATTTTCGTTGCATTTTTTAATTTATATTTTCACATAGGCAAGTACACTGATACTTTTCAAAATTCACACATTGCGACACTTTTGCACGTACAGTACCGGACAATAAAAATAACGCACCGTTCTATTTCCATTTATGTGCTATTCTCATTCCACATATCATCAATAAACCAGACCTTGAGCAGTCACGACGACAGTCATTGTTTTGCCTTTACGCTGCCGCTGAAACGATGTTACAAAATTCGAAACCAGAAAGAGAACAATTTCAGCGCGAAGAGTGCCTATTATCTGCTGGACAAAAAAAAGTACGCACCCAAGGTTTATATATTCTCATCAGTGACAACAAACCGATTTTCTCCCAACCAAGCTTAGAAAGGCAAACGGAATGTAAACATAGATTTAACGATTTTTCGGCCAGTTATCGATTTTCTGTGTTCGAGTCCAGTAGCAACAAATTCGCGAATAAGCTGATTTCGTTTTGGAAAAAAGTTGTTTGGAGTGACTAGAGCAAGTTTGACTTATTTGGGCATAAACGACGACCACGTATTTGGATTAGGGCGGGAGAACAGTTTTTTGAAAAAAATATTCAAATGACTGTCAAACGCGAAGGGGGAAGTCTTTTAGTGTGGGGGTGTTTTGCGTAGTCAGGAGTGGGAAATTTGGTTCCAATCGACGGTATTATGACCGCCGATATTTACATTAATATCACGAACGAAGATCTGGAGGAATCACTGCGAAAGTTCGGTCTGCAGGGTGAATTCATTTTTCAACAAATCAATGATCCTAAACATACGGCTCCAAAATCATCAGCCTTTTTCCGTTCTTCGCAGATCAAACTTTTGGATTGGCCAGCACAATCGCCAGATTTAAATCCTATAGGAAGTCTGTGGTATATTTTGGGGCAAAATGTTGATAAGAGCGACGTAACAAACAAAAAAAAGGTTTTTTATGCTTTGCAGGAGACCTGGGACAATATCGACGAACAGCAAATTCACAATCTTGTAGAAAGTATGCCTCGGCGTTTACAAGCTGTTATCGAAGCAAAAGGTGGTCACACAAAATATTAGATGCGCAATGTGGCAACATATTTTCTTTTTTTCTTTGGGTACGTACCTTTTTTTGTCCAGCCTAAAATTTGCATCCTACGCATTCAAATTGTTTTCATTCAGCTTTCGAATATTTTTTATGACGATTCAGTGAAAATGTAAACGTGAACTTAGAAAGTATCGTTGAAACAGCTGTGGAAGTACTCCATTAACTATTTTCGTAAGTATAATAGCACCAATATTGAATTTTGAACAGTATGTACTTTATTTTGTCTGGTACTGTATATCCAATAGCAATTTCCAGAAAATTATCGAAAAGTCGGTGAGACTGGTACTAATTGTCCGCCGAAGGTTACTTCAAAGGCAACCATGCAAAAAGATAACTGTTGGATGCATGATAATTTATAGGTAACTTCCAAGCGGACATTTGGTACCCATTTATACAATTATTTGGAAATTGCTACCCAGGTACATTTGCCGCAATCATTTTTGCAACTGTCGTCAGTCAAATTCCAAAATGCTGTAAAACTCTCGCTTGACATTTTACAAATAGTAACCTTCAGGCAGATAACTCATCCCCGGAAAGAGATGACGTTCTCATCCTATCATGACAGAAGTACCGTCTTAACTTCCAGGAAAATGAACGTCGCTCGGAGTTTGGGGTCGTTTGTAACGAAAGTTACGAATATAAAGGAACAATTGTTCTCGTCAAAAAATCTATTCTACACTAATGTCGGGATTTCCATAACTCTGTCCGCGGTTGGAGACATTCTTGAACAACATTATGAAATTCTTAAGGTATATTATTTCACGCAAACGCTACTTTTTCACTTTTAATTCTTGTTTCTATTTCAGTTGTCATTCATAGTGATTGTAGAGGGTTGTCATTGTAAAGGCACAGCTGTCTTGACAGTCCAAACATTTGTGCCATTTTTCATAACAAACCAGAGAAAAAAAACTATTTACTCTATTTAGCGTTGCGTTGGATTGGAGCAAACCTGTTTTGCCCTCGCGGACTCAAAGGGCTGTAAATTGGTTTGGGGCGTAGGACGTTGATTTTTTTTAAATAATTAATTTTTTAACTTTACAACCGGTTCTTCAAGGTATTTCTTTCACGAACCCGAATATTTAACAATTAACTGATTTTCGTCTATATTGAAGTAAAAATATATCGCAGTTACGCAACTTTTGACGAAAATTTACGACTTTAATTATCATTTCATTTATACAGGCACTTTATGGACACGGGCGACATTTCTATTTAATAATTAAGAAACTAGGGAACGAAATCGCATTGTCCACACTGCGTCAAATAAAATTTGGATTTATTTTTGTGCCTATAAACTGCCATTTTGCTCTGAAAGGCAGTTTTTAGCCAATGTCAAGGTATTTAGAACCAGATTTCATTCTCAATATTTCGGAAGCTAATCAAGGTGTGCTTGAAAAACACGCAAAATAAAAAAAACATTCGTCATCGTGTGGACAAGTCACGTTTTGTTCGCCAGCTCCTCAATTTATACACTGAACTCTAGATGCGTCATATAAACAGCTCAACGCGTGTAAAAATTCCTGGAGATTCCGCAACAACAATGAAAACAGGTTCACCGAATGTTTCAAGAAAATATTAATGATAAAACTTAGAAAAATGTGACTAGCAGAAAAATCTTCGTAGCCGCGATTTTTCAGAGAATATGCAAAAATGTCTAAATCTACTTAATTCGCGCGAAATATTTTATTCCAGCTCATCGTTGAGTATAATAATTAATTGTGACTTATTTATATTAAGCGCTCCTATAATTTACCAATGATTCAGGAGGACCCTGTTTATGCCTAAACGACACGGCTCTCCGCGAAAGGAATACCTTAAATTATGCACGAAAAAGGGAACAATAAGGATGTTGGAATTTACCTTTTTTTCGACACCATGTGGCGGCAAGCCAGCAGTCTACCATATTTTTCGCTAAAGTCAGTGCTGGAATAAATCCAATGTTTTGGAACTGAATCTGGAGCGTAATATAATAGCGTCCCTTATTGTAACTATAAAGCACTGGATAAATACTAAAGTGTTTTGCGAAGTTTTGATAAATCGTGGAGAAATTAAAGTTTTTGTGAACAAATATTCTAAGAAATGCAGAAGGGCATAATTTATTCGCAAATGAATATTACTCACACAACCTTGGTACAAAACTTTGGTGTTTTACATTTACATTGAGATACACTCTGGAATTTTGCGCCAAGTTCAATCGCAAAAAAAAATCGCAGATATACTAGCATGCAGGATTTTGGTGAAAAATTTGCTTGTGGACGAGCTGCTCGTGTGCTACCGTTTTTCATGTGACAAATATGCATTCAATCAAATCGAGTTTTACTTGCACAACTTTTTTAACAAGTTTTTACAAAGTGCTAGTTTTTCTCTAACATCTACCTCAACTTATTTGCAACTCTGCATACTTTTTCCCTTATCACTATCATGGGATCTTGATAATCTGTTTATTCTCTCTTTTTTTTAAGTTTAAACCTCCCGTCCATCGCTTTCTCCTCCCCCACCCCCCTTGCACATATTTCTGCACACTTTCTCTATTTCCCTAAAATACTCGTATATCCTTTTTTGTATCTTCCCTCCCAACATATTTAAAATTTCTTCCTTTATCACCAAATTGTGCATTCCTTGCACCCACTCTTCTGCTTTCTTTCTTGCTTTCTTCGTTACTTACTCCCAGCCTTTTTCACATAATAACCGGCGCTCCAGCGTCTCATTCTCTTTACAAATCCTGCACCTCCAATCCTTTTCCCTTTATCCCGTTTATCCCATCTCTTTACTCCCTCTTTCGACCAGTATTTCCATGGTCTTTTTTCGCTTTCCACACTATATCTGTATTTTTCATTATACGCTGATTTTCTTATTTCCTCCTCTTCCTTCCTTAAAATGTCCTTTTTTAAATTTTCTAATCCTTCCTCTATCTTTTCCTCTATTTTTCCACTTCCCTTATCATTATTAACTCTTCTATTCCCATATCCGTTACGACTTTCTCTAAACCTTTTCCCCACTTTGACGGGATTCCGTTTGTAATTGCTCATATTGAAAAAACATGCATTCCCTGTTGTGTATTTTTGGGAAACCGATTCCAAATTTTTACTAAACTTCATTCCATTTCTCAAGTCGACTTCAAAGCTCTCATATTATGTTTCTGCCCAATACGCCAGCGTGACCCCTTAAAGCCATAAAAGATCCACGTCCTTCGCTCGATGGTACCGGACTCGTGTAATTATTTCCGCTCAGACCATCACGGCGACATTTGTCAAAACGTACACCAATGATATGCCAATAATCAATTTTCCGACGTGTCGCTGCGGCCTACCACCTTGAGCGAAAGTGAAAATTTCCCAACTACACGCAGCATTTCTTGTATCGCATCAAGTATACATAGTTGGTCCAAAAATCATGAGGAGCCAAGATGCGATTTTGAGTGCTGCTGAATGTTCTTGTTCTCTTGAAATTTGCAGGGAGAGTGGGACCAATGGAGTCCGAGTCGTACGCGGAACATGGCGATATCCGGCATGTCCGTGGGCATAATTTGTCACCATTGGTATCGTTATCTCGACGCGCGATTGCCCGGGCGTACGATCGGCATCGTGACGAAAAAAGTCATAATCGATCAGCTGGTTTGTTCGCCGCTGTGCATCGGGATGTTTTTCGTGACCCTCGGAATTCTCGAGAAGAGCAACTGGTCCGAGCTCAAGGAGGAGATACGAGAAAAAGCTCACAGATTGTACATCGCCGAATGGATCGTTTGGCCGCCGGCTCAAGTGATCAACTTCTATTTACTACCGACGAGATACCGGGTCCTTTACGATAACACGATATCGTTGGGCTACGACGTTTACACTAGTCAAGTAAAACACGACAAACCCAAAACCGAGAGATTGGATTAGTCGCGAATTTTATTCGCCTCGGAATTTGTCGCTTAAAGGAAACGTCTCGGACGGAGAATTCGTGAGGACGAATTTTTCGAATTCTCGTGCCTCGAAGAGCAATGCAAATTATTTTAAGGCTAAATATAATAAAATTACGATTTCTGCGGGCAGAAAGCGCGTCCGCGTATTTTTATAAGCGAAAACGCGACGCAGGGTCGAACCTCGATGTAACGAATCTCTAGGGAAGTTCGTTATATCGAGTTTTCCTTATATTGAGGTTTCGTTATATCGAGGTTATGTTCCTTAAAATGTTCTCTAAAAATATATATATTGGTACCATAAATATAGGGATATTTTTAGAAGAAAGAAAGGTTTAAATTAGAGCAATTTTTACAAGCAATGAGCAATTAGAGCATAATGTGTATTATTATGTCGATGTATGAAGGTTTCGATTGTCTATTCGAAGGGAATGGGCAAATCTTCGTTTTATCGAGGATTTCCTTATATCGAGGTTCGACTGTAGTTGTATGAGGGATCTGTACAATCGATAGAGAAGAATGCAAGATTTATCTGTTTGAGAACCAGCTACTTATAGATATTCCTTCCACGAAGCCAAATATTTAGTTAAATGATTATCGTCCACAATGAAGTAAAAATACGTTCCAGTATACCGGTAAAATTTCAAGCCAACTCACCGGATTTTGAATGAAAATTGACAACTCTAAAAATCTCATTTATACGGCACTTTATGGAGATGACACGCTGGCCACATATCTATCCAATAATTTATACAGTAAATAACCAAATGCCTGATATAAACTGCTCAACGCGTGTAAAGAATTCCCAAGGTTCCGTCACTACAATAAAATCGTGTCACCGAAATGTTTAAAGAAAATATTAATGATAAAAGTTTGAAAAATGTGACTAGCAGAAGAATTTTCGTAACTGCGACTATTCATAGAAAATGTATAAATGTCTAAATCTACTAAATTTGCGCGAAACTTTTTATCCCAGTTCATCCTTGGGTATAATAATTGATTGTGATTTCTTTTTATCATGCCCCCTGTAATTTACCAATGATTCGAAAGGGTAAATTACCAATGATTCGAAAGTCCCTACAAAATACGGCCCTCCGCGAACGGAATACCTTAAGGGGTTGAAACAACCGCGATGCTCCGAAAATGTCTCGGATGCGGTTTGTACATAATAGTAAAAGTCCGATCAAATTTTCAGACTTTTATTCTGTTCAACTTTCCGTTGATACACTCATCTCCGGCCACGACTTTGACCCGCCAGTTCTATTTGATCGGGGTCGTATTCGGTTTTCATTTCAAACAATCAGGAATACGATTTTAATACTTCTTAACATGTTTGCATAATTGAAATTTGGAAAACATTGAAGTAGATTGTTGTGAAAAATTATTGACATTTTTTTTTTATTTTGAGTAAATGAGCATTTTATTTAATCCTTCGAGTGCACCTCCTCCGCCAACCTATAAGTGCATCTTCGGTAAATCTGACCCAAGGCGTTTTTCAAATCGTCGTAATCCGGCAAATATGCATTTTTTTTGTAGAGACGTTTTTTTGTAGTAAACTATTCATATTTGATGGCCCTGAATTTATTTTTCGACGCAAACGAAAATTAAATGCCAAAACATTCGTTCAAAGTGAAGCCCCGTGTTTTGCGATACAATCGGTGACAGAAATTTTTTGGGGTCAAAACGACCCAGTGTGCACTCGAAGGGTTAAAATTCGTCCGGATCAAAATGACCCGTGGGTCATCGGAAGGTTGAGTGCATCATTAGCGGTCGTCCATAAATTACGTCATTTTAAAATAGGGGGAGGGGGGTCTGTTCATTGGATGATGGCAACGATCGTTGGATGATGGCAACGATCGTTGGATAATGACGATAGGATGATTTCAGGGGGGGGGGGGGATCAGCCAAAAATCGATTACGTAATATGTGGACGGCTCCTTATAGAAAGCAAAAAACGATCATCATTTTTTAAATCATAAATATAGTCGTTGCTAATACTTTGTTCAGAGGTTCGAACAGCTTCTCACTTTTTGGACGATCAGAAAGAAAAGAAACAAGTTGAAAAAAATACACATCTATACCGAAGCATTAACGGAGGCACTTTCATATAATTGTGGTAACATTCGCCTAGTAACAATTTCCTAACAGAACTCATTAGTCGAAATTCCTTCTTTAACTCTGTTATTAGGCGAATTTTCCATGTAAAAATGCCTCCGTCAATGTTTAGATGCATGAAATGAAAGTACATTGAATAAAAATGGTTGCTTTTGTTTCTGACGATCGAAAAAGTTACGAGGTATAAATTGAAGAAAACAAAATTCGTTCATCCATCCAAAATTCAGTTGGTTTAACAAAATTGTATCTTCAAATACGTTCAACTTGATATTTGATTGGCATAACAAAACGGTATAGTTGGGCAGTAACCAAAGATACATTTAAACTATCTGCTTATTTAGCATGTCTGAGCAAAAGCAACAAAATTTCGAGACAACAAAATGCATTTAGCATATTCAACGATTTTTTTTTCTCAGTGTACGTTCGGACCTCCGAAAATCGACCCGCAGCTCAACGGCCTTTCTTCGTGATATTTATAACGATTTTTTATGTCATTATCGTTTGTTACTTTTTACAATGTGCTTGAACGCAATGCAAAACCGCGGATTGATAGAATATTTCGCAGTCTTTTTCTCAGGCGAAGAAACATATCAAGGAAACAACGAAGAAGGGGCGTTATTTCGTCTTTTTTCCGAAACTTCAGTCATACGAGAAATAACATTGTGCGCGTCAACGCTCAAATTACTCCGAGTTTTTCGAAACACGGCTTTATTCTCAATATTTTTGTACAGGAACGCATATCACTGTGCACCTAATTGAAATTATAAATAAACGAAGAAGAGAGAATAAAAAGTATCCACCAGTACGAGCCATTTGGCCGTTCACACAGCCCGTCTCACTTGCAACTTTGCCTTGCAGTCAGCGCGTTTCACGCTTTCACCCCGTTCCGTTTCGTCTTCTATTTTCACGTTGAAAATATCAAAAAATGGCCTTTGCTTGCAAACCCTTGGACGACAGCTAAGCACTCTGGATTCTTGGCAAAAGTGACTGACATTGAGTTCCAGCACTGGCAACTAGTCAATTATTTTTTACTTCCGAAGGTGCATGGCTTATTGTTCAGAAAAAGTGGCAATCTATCGATTTACTCGATACGAATCAAATTGATAAAATATTATTTTGACGGGACGAGACTACGAATAAATATGAACCACATTACATGGACGAAACGACTAGTGATGAATCACTGCACGATAAAAAGTCTCACGATCTGTCACAACTTTTGTTCTTGTCTCGTGTGCGAATAGTGTAAAATAAATAAATAAATATATCTAGGATCGTTTTCCTAGCGTTTTGGATGAGATTCTGTTCGTCGCTTTTTTACATACCGAGTGGAATGCTTCGAGCGTTCAGAGAGATCAAAACATTCCATCGTGAATGCCAATTGGTACGAGGACCGCGATGAAGAGCAGCAAATTCCGAGCTACCAATCTCCAGTCGTTCGGCACCGCGTACGGCGCTAATATGTGCGTTAACCTATGAATCTGGAAAGAACAAGGCGAAATGTCGTTGGGAATCTTGTTATTCGATAAGACGGATAAATTCTCTCAAGGGGTTACACCTAGTTTGAATTTTGGAAAAATCGATTTTTCGTTTTCGACGGATTCTTATAATATAACCTCTCAAAAATATTCTCTGAAAATTTCAAGTCGGTTTGTTGAAAGTTGGGGGAGTGACCAAAATATCTCCAGACAACTAACCCGATCTGCTTCAAATTTCACGGACATTTTTTGTATATCAAAAGGCAGTCCTTGATCGAAGGGTTTTTTTTCAATGCATACTTTTTTTATATCAAGGAAAATAAAGTGTTTTTTTTTCGCCGAAATTTCGACGATCACTTTCGATCGGCGACCATTTTTTCAAAATTATTTTATTGAATCCTTCGATTGAAGACTAGATAATACGGTACAAAAACTAAATTCGTTTGGTTTTTTGATTTCAGATGATTTGTTCCCGAGCAGGAGTGGTCACCGCGAAGGACTTTTTTTGCACAGCGGTCTGTGCAATTTACTGTATCTGCGTCGTTTATAAATATTTCCCAATAAAAAGATTGTCAAAGATACTTTAAATGATACCCTTTACTATGAAAAAAAAACGTTTAAAAAATTCACGAAAACACCTCTTTTTCCGGCCGTGTACTAGGTGTAACCCGTTAAGAGATCATCACAGTGTCAATTTTTCAAAACATCGATTTTTTTGCGTTATCCGATAGTATAGACGGTTATAAACATGCTGTTCATATACTTACGTAATCGTAAGTTCATATACTTACGTAATCGTAAGTAAAAAAATTGTATGAAAATTCCGCAATCAAAACTTTAAACACGTTTTTCTCGAAATGTCGTTTTTCAAAACGGTGTACACTCTCAAAGGAAACGTGTTCAAGCTATTTGAACTCAAATTTTGACACAATATTCTTTACGCCATTCTTAATCTTGCTATGGAAGTTTTTTTTTAATCTTCATATTTTTTTAACGAAAGAATGGACTAAATTCGATACTTTTTCTCAAAGCGCCGCCATTTTGTCAATTTTTATTTCAAAATACCTCCATAGCAAGATAGCGGCTTTCATACTGATTAATAATCGTATTACAAATTTTGTTTCACATAATATTTACGGCCACGATCGTGTACACCGTGAGGACACCTTTTTTTCGAAGACATTTTCAACCGTAAAAATAATGTAAAAAAATAAGAATAAACGTTTAAAAAATGATGTTCTGTTCTTCATGAGTGCTTTCATTTTACATTAAAAATTCGGACTAATTAGCGTATTTTAACCATCGAAAAAAAATCGTGAAAATCAGCTATTTTTTGACGCGGTACACTGTGATGATCCCTTAAGAAAAAAATATCTACGGAGGAATCGTACCTCGTGACTGGCGCATATGAAAATGAAGGACGTAACGAGGAGATTGAGGACGGGGAAGCGAGGAAGGAGGACTAAAACACCGTGGGAATCGGCCGCGAGCCATACGTGTCCCTGGCCCACCAGAGTCTCGAGGCTGATCCTTCCGAGACCTGCCAGAAGCACGGAGTGCTTTCCACGAAGAGCCAAAGAGGCATTTCTGAGGACGATGTAACCAATGATCTGAAAAAAATTGATATATATATATATATTAAAAGAGGATGAGAATTTTATGTTTATTACGAATCATTTTTTAACATTCCCAGGGATGCTGTTGAGACCTTTTACGAACCCCTTTTACTTTTATCGTATTAGTGTTTAGACAATTTCCAAATTTTTCGCCAATTTTCGGGGACGTGACTGTAGTGTAGCCCCTTAATCGTGGAAAGTCAACACGAGAAAAGTTAACGGGCTACATCTGCCTAGGCGGGTAAAAAAATAGCATTTTCCAAAAATATTTTTCGTCGATAGTATGATCTATAATGCCTAAAAATGTTATTGAAATATTCCTAAAATTAAATGAGCTACAGCTTCTAACAATCAAGCGGGAGAACGATAGCAGTACTTTTTTTAAATCGTTTTTCGTTTCTCAGTAGTTTCGTAAAAATGAGGACTTTTTAAATAGATTTTGTATGCTCGAGTTTAAAAATGATTTAAAAAATCGACGTTCGTCAACGATTCGTTTTTTTTCCTAGCTTGGTTAACCCGTTTGGTTTTAAGATTTCAGGTGGATCGTTTAAGCTGAAGTGCCCACCGCCGAACGTCGCGAATAAAATTTTATCATCCGTCGGTGGCCATGTTTTCGTTTTTTGTCTGTATTTTTTTGGTCATCTTTTGTAAAGGCTGTTGTCAATATATGAACCTTTGTGTTAAAAAATGCGTTTTTTTACCGTTTTATAGAAAAAAATCATGTGGCCATTTTTCGGGCCTCTAGGTAGATGAAGCCCCTTAAAGAAAGATGCGTTATTCACCGAAAGGTTGTGATATTCGCCTGGGAAGTGTACAGTGTTCTGTATCCTGAATCTTCCCGAGCTCGTTCCTTTGCATAATTTCACGTGGCGCCTACACTTACTTGGCTCTATCATAACAGTAATTTAATTTTTTTTTAATGCGGTTCGAGCGTTTTACGGCTGAATGTTAATCCTTTGAAGCGTACATTTTTCTTTACGCGCACGTTTTTTTTGCACTTTCGTTATTGATGACATCCGCTACGTGAAAAATAAAAATTTAATAGGTATATTTTAGTAGTTATTGAAGTCCTAATTTAAAAAACACATTTAAATCGTCAAACCTGAATTGAATTAGGTGTAACACCAGTGTTACACTATACTGCAAAGGGTTGATTAATAGTTTTTTTAAAGATTATATACGTCCGATAAAAGTTAAGCTTCGAAGTTTGAATGAGTTCATCTACCCAGGCTCCGAGTAGAAAAATTAAAGTGAAGTTGCAGCAGTTTAGCGTTATTTCTTATGGGAAATCGTAAATTTAGCCGCTGTGAATATCTCTAATATCATCAACGATAAAATCCAACCTCAACGAGCAACTCTTCGAAAGAAACGCTGTCAAATTTTCGAAACTTATTAATTTTTTTCGAAAACCGTGGACCTTAAAGTAGTACGAGCGCGTAATCTTGATTTCTATAGATTTTGGTGAAATTTTAACCAGACATTGTTTATATTATTATGCATGTTTGAGTGAAATTTCAGAACAGTCGACTACTCAGATTGGGAGATAATGGGTTTTAAAATTGCAACTTTTAACACTGCAGGGTCTGCATTGAAATTTAGACAGAAGAATTTTCCGTAAAAAATATTTGTCCCCTACAATAAGAAGACATATGGCAACACTGCATCATTCTACGTATCCAATGACGTAGTTTGCGTGGCATATTTAAAATAATACTGCAACACAAATTTTTATTTGGAAGTGATTTTTAATCGAACAAAGTTTTTAATTATTTATGAATGAACCAACACCTTTATTTGTTAATAAAGATAGCATAAACAATATAAAATATTAATATTTATAATGCAAATATTTTTTTTATGCAAAAATGTTAAACTTTAGGAACACGATAATTATTTTTTTCTCGAAATATTGAACAATACTGTTTTGTGGTGTTGCCATATGTCTTCTTATTATAGGGGACAAATATTTTGTAGGGAAAATTATTCTATCTAAATTTCGATGCAGACCTTGCAGTGCTAAAAGTTGCAATTTTAAAGCCCATTATCTCCCAATCTAAATAGTCGACTGTTCTGAAATTCACACAAATATGCATAATGATATGAAGAGTGTCTGGTTAAAGTTTGAACAAAATCTATAGAAATCAAGATTGCGCGCTCGTACTACCTTAAGGGGTTAGGCGAATGTGAAAACGTCAAAACTCTCGTTCGTCGCTTGTGGCAACTCAAATTGAAGAAGAAGCTCCAACATATAGTGCAGGAATCGCAGATTGAAGGTAAACTTTTGATTACAATGATAGAACTGTTGGTAAAACTTTAAAGGTGTTTTTCTCGAAAAGATGTTTTTAAAAATGGTATACACCATTTCATCAATTATTAATAATGTCAATAATCCTCGAAAAATCGAAAAAAAAAAATTCATATTTTTTATATGATTGAACCGCGATAACAAAAAAACGATCAAGTCTTAGCCGATATTATCTATTTTGAGAAAAAAAAACTGATTTTTTAAATTTTGGTTCGAACGGGTGGCCAAAAGCAAGTACACCGTTGAGTCCCTCACGTTCAAAGGTTCTTCACGAGATTGTTTATAACTTCTTCAATTATCAATATTTTTTTTCATTCGGTGCACAACTTTGCTATTGTATATACAAATAAATGTCCAAACGATTTTTCAATCATCTTACTTATTCCATACATTTTTTTAATAACCCTGTTTTTTCGGGTCGTCACAGTAGCCTAACCCCTTAAGAAAACTTTGAACTCAAACTTCGATTGGACGTATGCACATACAAAAATGGCTCAGTACACTTTAAAATTCATTGATAAAATGTTCCACCATCTTTGAATAAAAACAAATTATTTCACAGTTATTCGTAGAAGAATTATTGGATAATTTGGCATCCTCTTCCACCGTTGTCAAGAGTTTTATATGTTTACCGGTATGAAAACGACGTAAGAGTGAATTTCCTCGCACTCGGATACGGAATAACAGAGAATCGTGAAGGTGGTGTAAGCTGCGAGGGAAACGAGAGCGAGAAAGGGCGCAAGGGCGGTACCAGGAACATGATCGATTCTCTGCAGCGCGAGGAGAGCAGCACCGAATGCAATGCCGAACGCGACACTGTAACGATCGACACGCCAGCGTGACCACCACTCCCGTATGTCGTCGTCCGTCGTTACGAACAGAGCTTTCCAGGGCCTTGTCACGAAGACTTTCTCAAAGAAGACCTGCAACGACAAGCATATCATTTCAAGGGGTTATATACAGTTAAAATTTTCGAAAAATCGATTTTTATTTTATTTTCGTAACTCACATATATTTAAGTACATACACAGAAAATTTCTTGTCAATCCGGCGAATATTCTCGAAGTTACACGACATTTGTAATTACGTATTGGAGCGTTCGAAAGTGCTTTTGAAACTTTAAACGCGTTTTTCTCAAAATTGTGTGTTTTAAAGTCGGTGTGCAAGATTTATCGGAAACAGCTAAACCGATCAGTCTCAAATTTTTAACGCAATCTTTTCAAGTATATTTTTTAGTAATTAATCGAAGGTTTTTTCTCACCGATGAATATTTTCCATTTTATAAACAATTTAAGGCCTAAATTTTTGTCAAAAATCGATTTTCTTTGGAATTGATTTTGCTTATTCCTTCGATCAATTACAAGATAATCCGTTATATTAACGGGAGATATACACCTAGATGGTCGAGGTCGAGAATCGATTCCAAAAATCGATTTTTGGAATCGATTTTGCTTATTCCTTCGATCAATTACAAGATAATCCATTATATTAACGGGAGATATACACCTAGATGGTCGAGGTCAAGGATTTAGAAGCTATGAACATTCCGTCGACCGCAGAAGACCTACACTATGGGCCTGGTATCGATGATTCCATGTAAGTTGACAAATTTCATGATTTATTCATTCCCAAATTTTCAAACGCGGTTTTCTCAAAACCACGTTTTTCAAATCGGTAGCCAAAATTTCTCGAAAACCAATGAACCGGTTGCCTTGAGGTTTTTTGTGGTTATTCTATCTTGTGGTTATCCATTATCTAGTAGTTGTCATAGGATTTTTTCCCGTTACTCAGTTTTTGTTTTATAGGCAAAATAATAACTAATTTTTGGCCCAAAAATCACTATTTATGTTCAAACGTCCGCCATTTTGTCATAAATCGATATTTTCAGAATCGGCTATGACAAGTACTAGATTATAGGATCTAATTTAATAATATTTTTGGTTTTTTTTCAGATGATTTTTGAAGAAACGCCAGTGGGTGCCGGAAACGCAGATTTTTTTACGACGCTCCAAGGATCATACAATATCCTTGTATATTTTTGATGTTTTTAAATAAAGAAAATTAAACATATTTTTGAATGTATATACTTTTGGATAATTGAAACCCCAATCCGAAATTTCAAATAGTTTTCCTTGAAAAAATTCACAAAAATTGCCTTTTTCCGGCTCCTAGGTGTATATCTCCCCTTAACATAATATTTTTGGTTTTTTCACTTTAGATGATCCAGTCCAGAGATATCATGCTCACTGCAAGACGCCTTTTTTTAGAGGTGCTCCCGGACATCAGCTATAGCAGCTTTCAAAATAATTATTTTTACAAATAAAAAATGTTAAAATACAGGTAAAAGTTAACATAATATGTGTACAAATTTTTACGTTAATAGATTTAAAGGTCTTCTTTAGAAAAATTCTTGAAAAATCGATCTTTTTGGGCCTCCTGACTGTATATACCCCCTTAAATCCTCGGTCCTTTTTCCTTTTATCATTTTTATAATTTACTATTATGATTTATCATTTTAAATCCTCTAGTGTTTAATAACTACATTGAAAAACGCGTTGGTTTCTACCATGCCAGTTAAACCCCAGAAGTTGGAAAAGTTCATCGTTCATTTTGTATTAACAAAAATCTTTCCAAATTTGTTCCCACTCTTTCTCGTGTATATTCGAAGGAATTAATTTTCAGTAAGTTCATTGAGTTTACGTTTTAATCGTTATCGATCAAAATTTACAAATAGAATAATTCACAGAAAAATGTATAAGCAATCACGACTTACCTCGGACATGTACAAAATCGTTATGACGGATACGAGGCCCAAAAGTTTGAGCACCAAGTACAGCAAAGCCCGTGGGCCGTGCTCGGCCAAGCTTCCCGAGTAAACGCGCGGCGGCAGCCAGGCGAGAATATAAACGACGAGAAACCAGAACGAGACGAGCGGTACGAAGTGATAAAACTGATACGGTCTGTTCATACAGAGGCAAAGGGACACCGTGAGCAAATTCAACCTGAAGAGGACCTGCAATAAAATATTTCGTCAATTATTTCCCAAGTGTCAAGTCCGCAACTTATTAATTTGGAAACCGAGGAAACCGACAACGTGTGAGATTTTCCGTATAGTGAGAGAGACGAAAAGCGACATAACTTTGATCCTGTGATAGGAATAATGAGATTTAAGGGGTAAGGCCACAGTATAATTTTTAAAAAATTGGGTTTTTTTTTCGCTAACACGGTGCTTTATCATCATAAGAATAAGTTACTCTTCGATTTATAGCAAGACATTTTTTTTCACCGACTTTGAGCGTATAACGTAAGGCCACCTCTGGTACGGCCAGAGGCATATGTAAAACTTTAAACCCGTTTTTCTCGAAACAGCTTTTTTTCCAATTGGCGTGACAAATAACTTCAAAAATTTTCACTCGATTTACGTCAAATTTAAAAGTTACGTTCCTAATTACATTTCGCAGAGAAGTACGTGCGGAATTTCTGATTAATCGAAAACTTTTCACTTTATGAGCAGTTTTGTACGAAATTTTTCACTAAAAATTCATTCCTACAACTACAACAACATTCAAATACCTACAACTTTTGAATAAAACAATACTTTTTAAATTCCGTAGGTATTTCTCTGGGTATTCTAATGTAGATTGGCGAGAATTTTTGTTTTTTGTTCTAGGTAAAAAATTGCGGATGCTAAATGTCACGCCGCGGAGCGTCTAAAAAAAAGAAAATATTAGTAGACGTCCATTTTGTATATTGAAAAAAAATATATATATATATTTTCTAACAGGTTGATATTCATACTGAATATATGTCTAATTAATTTTATGAGTGAATCACTTTTCCATACGAAAAAAATTGTTAAATTCGCACATGATTTTATACCCGTTAGTGGCCTGACCCCTTAAGGGGTTAGGCTACTGAGACAATGACGAACACTCGTTCGGCGCTTGAGGCAACTCAAATTGAAGAGGAAGTTCCAACATAGCGTTTTCTATGACAGTCTAAACGGATTTATTTACAAGATCTACCAAACTGCTAGAAAAACTTTAAACGCGTTTTTCTCAAAACTATGTTTTCCAAAACGGGTGTACACGATTTCTCAACATCTGATCAACGGATTGTCTTGAAATTTGGTACACTTATTTGGTGTAATAGTAGTTTAGTCGTGACCGAAGCTTTTCTTCTCAACTTTTTTTTCATTAGTTATTGACAATAATGATGTAATTTTTCCACGAAAAATCGAAAGAAAGTTAAACATTTTTGTTCATGATTCAAACACGATAACAGAAACAAGCTCGGTCGAGTCTTAGCCAATATTATCTATTTTAAGAAAAAAAAACTCGGTTTTTTTGTTTCAGTCCAAAGGCCAGAATCAAGTACATCGTTGAGCCCCTCGCGTTCAAAGGTCCTTCACGAGATTGTTTATGACTTTTAAAATTAGGAATATTTTTTACGAAATTTGGTTCAACTTTGTTAATGTACATGCAAATAAATTCCCCAATCATCTCACTTATTTCTTCAGAATTTTTATTTTTGGAATAACCTTGATTTTCGGGTCGTCACAGTAGCGTAACCCTTGGGCCTTTAGGCAAGGAAATTTATTTCGGATTTTCATGATTTTTTTTTGAAAGGAAAGATTTCTTTACAATTCATGACACTTGTGGTATGTTTTATTACTACTTTTCGCTCTTAGATGGGTTTTTTATTCTTATCAATCATAAAAAATGGCCGAGGTAGGGTACGGTCTTATAAACTCCATTTTCACAAATGGCGTGACGTATACCTTAAAAGATAATCGACCAATTCTTATGGAATTCGGTATACATTTTTCTAACCTTATTGTCTAAAACATGACGCCAAATGTTCTTGAAAATAAAAAAAGGAGTATTTTTTATTACAAAATTAGCCATTTTTTGGAAAATTTAATCTCTTTGTTTCAACGCGTACCATTTCATGGATTTTCAACATTGCTCACTTTTTCTTGGTTCATATTCTGCGTATGAGTGTTAATGGAATAAAAATCTTCGTTGTTTTTTTTTCAGACTGATCCGGCCGACTCTACGTGTCGCGCCGTCTGGCAACATCCGCCGCAACCCGTTTAGAAGCCCGTGCTATACCTCCGCCATTTGATTGATGATTTCACCATTTGATGATTAAAATTTAAAAAATACCATGTAACAGCCAAAAATAATAATAAAACATACCCTAAGTCTAAAAAATGGTGAAGAAATCTTTCTTTAAAAAACATGATGACAGTTAGCCATTTTTCCTCGCCTAAATAAGTATCTCCCCTCTTAAGGCGTGAGCCTGAATTAGAAGGTCCAAAAAAAGCGTTCTATCGGGAATTTTTTAGCAGGGAAAAAACAAGTGAGCCCAGTAAACATTGAGGTATCTTTTCATGTAGATTTGTAATGTAGAAAAAAAAATTTCAACTTGAAACAATAAATGACTGCAGACTTATCAGCCATTGATCATTCCATGTGCGTCTTGCCACTGCAGTTCCCAATCGGCGGGAAAGATGCAACTCGTAATTCTTGACTGAACCAAATACATCAATAAAATTTTCAATCGTCATATATTTTTCTTCTGGGTAAATTCAGAAAAAGCTGAAAAACGCAAAATTATAACTTTTCTCAGGATTGAAAAAAAGTGTTAAAAAAAACAGTCTACCGTGCTATAAAAATGATTTAAAAATACATTTTCAACGACTTTTTAAATTCACTGAGAAGAGATTTTCATACTGAAGAAAATAAACTTTGGTTTGATTCAATAGGTCGTTTAGTTTTTTTGTTATCACGCCCGCCAATTTGGAAAAATCGTGAAAATGAAAACTGAAGACAACGCGCCTCAAAGTTTTTAATAGGAGGAAATATCAATATCAAATATCAATAGCTTGTATGGTTTTGGCCTTGTATCTTGAAAATATTTATAATTGGTCTCTGTAACTTTGTCAATATATTCTTGGATAATTTATGTATCGATTTATCGGCCACAGTAACGAATATAAAATGATGTGCGAATTTAACAATTTTGTTTCGTATGAAAAAGTGATTCACTCATAAAATTAATTACACATCTATTTAGTATGAATATGAAGCTGTTAGAAAAAATATATATATATATATTTCAATGTACAAAATGGCCGACTATTAATATTTTCTTTCGTTATCGTTTTTTAGGCGCTCCGCGGTGTGACATTTAGCATTCACAATTTTTTACCTAGAACATAAAACAAAAATTCTCGTCAATCTACATTAGAATACCCAGAGAATTACGTACGGAATTTAAAAAATATTGTTTTATTCAAAAGTTGTAGGTATTTGAACTTAAGAAATGAATTTTCAGTGAAAAATTTTGTTATAACTGCTCATAAACTGCTCATAAAATGAAAAGATTTTGATTAATCAGTAATTCCGTACCTACTTCTCTGCGAAATGCAATTAGGAACATAACTTTTGAATTTGAAGTAAATCGAGTGAAGATGGTTGAAGTTATTTGTCACGCCGAATTGGAAAAAAGCTGTTTCGAGAAGTTTCGAGTAGTCGGCCATTTTGTACATCGAAAGAAAAAGAAATTTCCAACAGCTTGATATTCATACTAAATAGATGTGTAATTAATTTTATGAGTGAATCACTTTTTCATACGAAAAAACATTGTCAAATTCGCACATGATTTTATACACGTTACTGTGGCCTAAGGCCTTAAGCAATTTATGAAAAAACGATTTTTCGGACCTTCTAATTCAGGCTCCCGCCTTGCTTCGTCAGGAAGGAAGTGGCCCCTTCACGTTTGTCGCTACAGAAGCGTTTTGCCATCAATCGCGAGCTGCAGATCGAAATTCTACCATTCCTAAAATTTTACCATCTGGAACGGCCATATCGTTCTCACTTCGCGTCCACTTACCCTTGCAAATCGCACGAGTGATACATCGCCGGTCTGCCAGAAGTAGCAAAAGTGCCCGTAACCGGAAAGGAACAGATACGCCGAATTGATGAGCCTCAGATGCATGTAAATCGGCAGCACGTTACTCGCGCCGGTAACGTGATAGATAAGTACGACAGCTTGCATGAGGCCGCGCCACTCGTCGGTCTGTTCGCGATTAAGGGCGCGCGGTCCGCGCTCGCAATCCTCCGTGAAAAATAGACCGAGGGCGAGTATGTAACCGAGTGGCAGCCAAAAACTGAATTCACTGTAGTACTTGTTCTCCTTCATGAAGAAATTCGTACGATCGCACAGATAGAAGTACGCGAGTATCGTGGAGAAGAGCGCCAGAGATGTCATCAACGAATAAAAATCCTGAGCCGGGGCAGCCTCGTTTTTCGAAATCTCGCTCGTACTGGACACCTCTGCCTCCTCCACGTCTTCCGTGGCCATTCGCGAATAAGTCACTTCCGGGGCTTGATAACACGGTCTTCTGTACAGCCAGACACTGGCGCCCATCGCTGTGCTGATGGTAGAAGGTTGAACATTTATTCGCTATTTTCTTGAATGCCAATGTCAGTTTTTTTTCGAAGATGTAGAAAAAGTTGCATTTTAAAAATTTCCGACCGTAAACCAAAACGATTAAAAAACTTAAGGCATTACTACAGTGTGAAATGTTCAAAAAATGGTTTTTTTTGTTGCATTATCCGATAGTATAAACGGTTATACGCATGCTGTTCATATACTTACATCAACGTAGGCAGACAATTTATATGAAAATTCCGCACTCGAGACTTTAAGGGGCTATACCAATGTGAAACTTTCAAAAAATCGATTTTTTGCCTTTTTCGACAGTTTATACTTTCAAGAATATGAGATGAGATTTTTATACTTTCAAGATTTTTATACAATCAAGAATATGAAATGAGATTTTTCAAATTTGCTGACATTGTAACTTAAAAAGTAATTATCCGATTGAATTGAAATTTAAACTGAGTACTCTTGAATATATTTACTCCACAATGACGTAGGATATTTTTAATTGGATGAAAATTGACGATTTTACATTGAAGAAAACGACCATTTTATAGGCCAGAAAACAGACTTTTTCATAACTACGCCATTTTGTTAGATTTTAATATTTTTCGAAAATCCTACGTCATTGCGTAAGAAATACCTTCCAGTTTAACAACATTTTTTCCTTTTTCGGTTTCAGCTACTCAATTGGCCGGAATCATGTCAGCAGAGGAGGAACTTTTTTTTTGCGCCTCCGAAGGCAGCGCATAAGTCGCTTGGATTTCAATATTTTTCTATGAAAAAATTATGTAATATAGGTCACATATAGGCAAATATATTCTTAATTTTCCGAAACGTTTATGTGAGTACTTTTCTTCCAAAAATTCGCGAAAATCACCCAAATTTTCAGCGTTCACACCCCCTTAGCCCCTTAATCCCGTTTTTCTCAAAATGTCGTTTTTTAAAACGGTGTATACTCTCAAATGAAGAGTTTTCGAGCTATCCGTCTGAAATTTTGATACAACATTTTTCACGCCATCCTTTATCTTGCGGTGGAAGTTTTTTTTTATATCTTCATATTTTTTTAACGAAAAAATGTCGACAAAATAGGCTAAATTCGATACTTTTTTTTTTCAAAACGCCGCCATTTTGCCCATTTTGATTTTTAAAAAACCTCTATAGCAAGATAACGGCTTCCATACTGATTGATGATCTTTTTACAAATTTGGTTTCAGATAATATTTACGGCCACAAGCGTGTACACCGTGAGGACTCCGTTTCTCGAAGACATTTTTAAACGTTAAGAAAATGTAATTTTTTTTTCAAACGTTCAAAAATGTAATTTCTGTTCTTCATGGGTGCTTAAATTTGACATAAAAGAATCAAACTAATTAGCGTGTTTTAACCATCGAAAAAAAAATCGCGATAATCAGCTATTTTTCGACTCGTTACACTGTGATGATGCCTCAACAAAATACGCACGCAAGCCCACGAACATTAGGGTAACAACTAGTCTGGTTTCAATTTCGTTGGCGTTGAATTATAAATTTATGAGGCCTTCAGGCTAGATTTTTTCATGGTCACACCTGTTAAGGGGGGAGATATGAAAAAATGTGCTGATTTTGCATTTTGATTTGCATTTGATTTTGCATTTTCAAAACTGGCGTGACGTATAGGTAAAAAACTAATCGACTTTACTGTCTAAAAAATGACAAATTGATTTTGAAAATTAAAAAAAGTGTCTCTTTATTGCATAATGTAGCCATATTTTTTTCGGAAAATCGAGTTTTTGTTTCAAAGCGTACCATTTCATCGATTTTCAACATTTCTCACTTTTTCTTGGTTCATATTCTGCATATGAGTGTTAATGAACGAAAAATCTTCGTTGGTTTTTTTTTTCAGATTAATCCCGCTTACACTACGTGTCACGCCGTCTGACAGTATGCGCCGTAACCCGTTTAGAAGACCGAGTCATACCTCTGCCATTTTTTAAAGATATATTTTTAAAAGATACCATGTAACAGTCAAAAGTAGTAAAAAAATACCCCAAGTCTCAAAAACAGTGAAGAAATGTTGCCTTTAAAGAAATCACGAAAATCAGCAATTTTTTCCTAGCCAGAAAGCACCCCCCCCCTTTTAGAAATCGTTCAAAAATTACCAAATTGCGAGAGCCGATAACGTGACGAGTTGTAGGGTGGTCGCAGCTTCGGGATAACTGCAACAACTACCGTCATCGAAATTCATGTGATCGTTGCAATGGGTGTTCAACAGTATTTGAATCTTGTGACGCAACGATAAAGGACTGGAGAGATATCCGTCGGGACTTTGTTCCAAAACTCCGCTCCCTATCAGTCGACTACTCTCCCAAAGTTGCGCTCCGCTGTGCAGTAAAATCTGCGACGACGTTGAAATATGAGAAGATTTTGAGCATTCGTCTCACGTGCGTTCTCAGCAGAACGTTTTATCATTTTCGTAGTGCAAAATTTGTATTTCAGTACTTCGCGGTATTACAATCAGATATTTATGATTCTCGATTTTTTATTTTTCGACTCAAGAGTTTCTCTCCCTTACGGAAACGCAAGTTTTGCAACTCCTGAGATTTGCATGATTTTCCAAAGTGTATTTTTTTTTATTCGTAATAGTCGCGCGTGCCGAAGTAAAATTTCCGTATTTCTGTTTCTCGGACTGGAATACGTGTTCGAAAATTGGTTTTCCCGTTGACAATAATTTTTTCGCATGCTCGTTACCTCCTTGGCAGCTTTGTTGCACACGTTGATCTGCCTGTTCTCGATGCCCGAAAGATGAGCGGGCAATATTTCCTTCACCACCGGATCCTGCATCATCCAAAGAAAGCGGCCACCTTTTTTCATCAGTTCGTCGGCCGGTTGGACCAACCGGACCAATCCTGTACTGTACTCGGCGTAAAGTTGCGAATCACTCGCATTGTGCGCTTGAATATCCGCGACACCGCATCCGGCTACAACCATGCTGGGCGCTTTTCCTGTCTGGCATATCGCGAGGGAAGGATGAGAAAACATTGACATCGGACAAAAGTGAATTGGAACAGATCCCTTGAGGGTAAAACGTAGTGAACTTATTTATATTGAAAACCTTTACAATGGAAACGATTTTTTTATGCGGTGGATATTTCAGCCCGAAAAATCTGCTGGACTTTGTAAGGTCCGCCTTTCTTGGGGAATTGTTAAGGCCTTAAGCCACAGTAATGGGTATAAAATCATGTGCGAATTTAACAATTTTTTTCGTATGAAAAAGCGATTCACTCATAAACTTAATTATACATCTATTTAGTATGAATATCAAGCTATTAGGAAAAATATATATTTTTTTTCGATGTACAAAATGGCCGACGACTCGAAACTTCTCGAAACAGCTTTTTTCCAATTGGTGTGACAAATAACTTCAACAATTTTCACTCGATTTACTTCAAATTTGAAATTTATGTTCCTAATTGCATTTCACAGAGAAGTACGTACGGAATTTCTGATTAAATGAAACCTTTTCATTTTATGAGCAGTCATAACAATTTTTTTCACTGAAAATTCATTTCTTAAGTTCAAATACCTACAAATTTTGAATACAACAATATTTTTTAAATTTCGTACGTACTTCTCTAGGTTTTCTAATTTAGATTGACGAGAATTTTCGTTTTTTGTTCTAGGTAAAAAAATTGTGGATGCTAAATATCGGGCCGCGGAGCGCCTAAAAAAAAGATAACAAAAGAAAATATTAGTAGTCGGCCATTTTGTACATCGAAAAAAAAAATATATATATATTTTCTAACAGCTTGATATTCATACTAAATAGATGTGTTATTAATTTTATGAGTGAATCACTTTTTCATACGAAAAAAATGGTTAAATTCGCACATGATTTTATACCCGTTACTGTGGCCTAAGGCCTTAATCTGTTTCACAATTTTTTGATATTTTAATCCAGTATATTGTAGAAAAAAGATTAAAAAATAATGTAAATTACCATTTTTCTACAATATAGTGGATTAAAATATTTAAAAATTGTAAAATGGATAAAGAATTTCCTAAGAAAATCGAAGGATGGAAATTCTAGTAGATTTTTCAAGCAGAAATATCTATAGCGTAAAAAAATCGTGTATGACAAAAGCACATTGTTTCCTCATTATTTAATTTTGTTCACAATTTCCTCTATGGACAAGTCCGGTTCTTGATAGTGGCTTTCTCTCAGACGAAGTTTTGGAAAAAATAAGAAAGAATTGTGCAACTTTCCAATTAACACGATAATTTACTAAACCATTCCGTAATAATACTCTAAGTATATTTTTCTCAAAATTCGTCTAGTATTCTGAAAGTTGAAAAAGACTTTATTCATGTAGACGAACAAATTCAACCTGAATTCGAAAAGTTGAGTTAATTTCCGCGTTCGTGTAACGTGCGAACTCAAAAATCATATTTCGAAATAAACTTGTACCCCTCTGATTATTTGTAAAATTTAATCGCAAGCGTCCCTCAGTTCTACAAAAAGGAATATAGCATACTTTTTAACATTTTCTACAAATATGATTTTCAGATGTGGTTCGGAACATTCTGAACATGCATTCGTTGAAATCACGAGAAAAAAATCACCGTCAAATGCGCAATTTCTCTAGGAGGGCAAAAAAAGATTACAAAATTATATATCAGCGTGCTGTACCATCCAGTGACGAAAATCCTCAATCATCGTGTCGTCCAGTCTGGGCCTCCAGAGAAATTGTACATGCAGTCTCAGCTGAGCGTCGTTAAAATTGAGATCCGAGCGTGTCGGTAGATCGGCCGAGTCGGTCTTACCGTCCACAACGAACTGAGAAACGAAGGATTTGTAAAGTTGACGAATTCTCGCATCCCCGCTGAAGACAAAGTGATTTCTGTGGCCCATGAAAGCCAAATACCTCAGGCATCTTCGACTGTCCCTTATTTCAGGACCAAAAAAATTCAAAATATCATTAGAAGGCAAAAGTAAATCAACCGGTGGTAACGATAACACAATCATTGGCATGGCTAGCATTTTTTCTGAGCGGACAGGCTGATGAGAAAGTGGTTTTGATTACAATCTTTTTTTAAAAATAAAATTGACATAATAGTCGATAACCACGTAACATAAAATATGAAGCTTTATGCACACGTTCATGTTAAGGGGATGGTAGGGGTTTCAGCGTGAAAAAAAAACACTTTTTTGCAATTTTTTTTCATCTATATGGATAGAGTAAATTTATTGAAACCTTTTATACATTGTTAAGTGTCATTTCAAGAACATTCCGTGAAATTTGTACGCGAAAATATCCACAAACAAGCCGGTGCTGCATTTTTCTCGAAACCACTTTTTCAAAGTCCGTGTTCACTGCCATTTAAAAACTACATGACCGATTTATTTCAAACTTGGTACACACTTTCTACATATAAAATACCTCCCCCCAACGGTTAGTTTGAGATTTTTTTTACATTGAGGGGGTTTTCCACCCCCAAAATGGCGGAATTTTTCGTGAAAAATAGCACTTTTCACTTTACATGACCACCAAAAATTTAGAAATGAAAAAAAAATTATTAAAGACCGTTGGGGGAGGATTTGATGATACTGTGACGAAATTTTAATGGTACTTGATTTCAGATCATTTCTAACTGAGATACAGTGAACACCGCAAATCGTGTTTTTCCAAAGGCGTTCTTGGAAAAGCTTTGTCACCGGCTTGTTTGTGGACATTTTCGCGTACAAATTTCACGGAATGTTCTTGAAATGACACTTAACAATTTACAAAAGGTTTCAATAAATTTACTCTATCCATATAGATGAAAAAAATTTGCAAAAAAGTGTTTTTTTCACGCTGAAACCACTACCCTTCCCTTAACGTTAATATTAAACTTTTGCAAAACCGTAAAATGAGTCAACTATGATCTAGATTTGTCAGGTTTAAAATTTGTGCTCTTCCCACTAAAGAATGGATTTATATATTTAATAATCACAGCCAATGCAATTTTGTTTGAAGAGGTAGCTGGACTATAGTTGAGACCCTGAACTATAATTGTGTAATTTTACGGGACCTTAAAAAATCAACAAATCCAGCTACCAGTCTTTAAACTTTACTTTCAATAGGTACTCAATTAAATAAGTCTTGGTTTTTTATTTTTTTCTGCAGATCGGGCCAACAGGTTTTTACTTGGAATTTTTTTTCAACAATGCGATTCTCTACGTTCTGCAGTGAGATTTGAAGGAATTGTTCCTGAAGCATTGTGCTTCTAAGCCATGGTTTTATCTGCTTTGTGGCAACAAAAAACTCCCTTCACAGCCGGCGGAACACACTAGGAGTACTACGGCTTGGAAAAGTTTATATAAGTTAGGGCAGTACTCCTCTTTAATATGCTTTCTTAAATTACCAGAACTCATTTAATCATTTTTTAAATGAAAGTATGTTTTTCGTGACATCGCTTCAGCCTCTAAGGCTGAAGTATCGATTATTAAGATTTGTTCATAACTATTGATTAAATCCTCCCCATTCTTCACATTTAATTTTGAAAATGTGTCAACTGTATGATCTAATGGCACATTCTCAAATTGGTTATTTAGATTTACAATGATATTATCTTTTATTGTATTGCTGTTGTCTACAATTAACTTAATGGTGAAATTTGAATATCTATTGAATTTACGTAAAGAAAAGGATACTTTTTATAGAAATTACGAAATTACGACGAAGGAAATAGATCAAGTTTTATCAAATTATTTATTTATGTTTGCTTGGGTAAAAATCGAATAAAATTAATCGATTATATGAATTAAATCATTCGAATCGATTTTTTCTATTGTTTGATCTTTGGCTATTCCAATGATCACAGTGCTAATGTGCATTCCAATCAGTAAGTATAATATTTTTTGCACAAACAGCTGAAAAAAAAAGTATTTTAATCGTTTTCTCAACGAGAGATCGAACAGCATGCTAGTAAATTGGACTTCACTCCCAAAGTGTTTCCGCATGACTAACATTTTGCCTTTCAGCAGATTGCTGTCGCATAAACAAAAATTACATAGAAAATATTATGTTTCTGTACGTTTGCGTATAATGATGCATCATGCAGCCGTAGGGCTGCCATTCCTTGTCCCCTTTGTAACGTCCTTCTTGCAACAGCCATTTGCACGAATCGCTGCCTAAAAAGAAGTTCCGACGAATGTCATTTCTAAACTTGATGAACGAGAAGAGTAAGAAGGTAACGCAGCGAGTCTAAATTACTTTTACCGTAGATCAGGTGCATCACGCCGTGGTAGAACATGAAACAGAGCACCAGCAGCGTCGCTAACTTTTTAGCGCTCGCCACGGTGATCAGACTTATAAAGTGCTCGGCTGTTGTCATGACGGAAACCACGATTCTCGTCGAGAGCTACATTTATACGCGTACTCTCCGTCGATACTAATTCATATTAATAAATTTTAGTCACGCTTTCCATCGTACTGTAAGCATCGTGCGAAATGTTATGGTTGCGATAAACATTTTGCGCGTCAATACTCGAATACTAAGCAATTGAATTATTTATGCGTTATTCCGTTGACGAAAAAGCGTTATTAATAACGATAACATGATTCCTATTGCCAAACAATAACTCGACGTATCGCTCGAGCGTGTCTCATGGCAAGTTCATCGCCGTTATTAGCAAATCTCCGAATTTATCGTTTTCGCGAACGATGCATTTTCGCCAATGCTTTTCGCGATTTTACCGAAACGTTGAATTTTCGCGTATCGCGCGTCGACGATAACCGGTTGAAAGTTAATTTCGCAGACGGAAAACAAATGCGCCGAGTCCGGAACGGCGTTGGAACACTCCGAAGTGTCAAAACATTCTTCGTTTTGAGGTTATGGCTCGAGGCGCGCGTAGGGCGGCAATTTCAAAACCCCGTCGATTCATTGAACTTTCCATGTTGAACAAAATGACTTCTTCCGAGATCTAATTGCCTTAACGATGCAAACGATCCAGTATAAATTGCATTTTGCAAATATTGAACATTGTCGTAATTGTTAAATAATTTTTTCGCAATGCTTAGCCGCAAACTATCGTACGTATGACCTGTTATGAGTATTTCAAAGCGAATATTCACAATCTCTGGCTACACGTGCTGTTAATGGATGCAACATTGAACGAGAAAGTTTTCGAGGAAGCGTAAAAAAGATGAAGGGCAATTCGTTGTTACGGGAAAGAGGAGTTCGACGCGGGGATCGCCCATGCTCACATACGACTCCGATAACAGAACAGTTGCATTCAGTTGAGTTTTAATCGAAGAGAGATTGCCGAACAATGGATAGAAAAATTCGTTTACTCCGGCCTGTACAAGCTCAGTTGTTCTTTCAGATCGTCCATCGTCGGCGACGGAAAAATGTCATTGCGCTCGTTCAACAATCGCAACACTGCCAGAAGAGTTTCCGACTCTGACCTGTGCGAGAAAATTGGTCGTAAAAAAATGTCATCCGTAATTTGTACGGCGGAGAGCTTATGCTTCGTCCGATAATCGTGACGATTCATAATTGCTTTCGTAATTGAATGGAGCGAGCGAGTCAACGGTTGCAGGAAATTCTCTCACTCTTTTTCCTTGTCTCGCTGCTGCGGCGTTAGATCTTTCTCTATCAACTTTTGTTTAGCCAACTTGAATCGTGCCTGAAATCCACACTTGAGAAAATCTTCCTCATCCTCCAACTCGCTGTTGTTTTCCTGAAAATATTGCGCGCGTGATTAGCGAAGTTTAGAGGAATACGAGATATTGGGGAGGGAGGATTCTGATAAACGGTCTTTGGGAGAACCTTTGACGCACGAACGACTCGACCAGCCCAGACAGTTGCGATTACAGCGGAGAAACAAACGAGAGTACTGATGACATTGAACCAGGTTAAATCGGCGAAAATAATGGCAACATGATCCAAAAAGCAATGCAGCATATCTATTATCTACAGCCTTTCCAACTTTCAGTGTAAAAAATGTCATTCAACGCACTGTGGAAAGCATTCGAAACTTGGAGGTTAAGCGAATTGCATTTGGAAACAAAATATACAAAAGCAAAAGAAATGCTTTTCCGAACTAAACAGCGCCGTGAATTATTGGCAGGTTATTTTTCTTCTCGTCATTGTCTTATCAACACTTTCGAGATAAAGGTGAGTCGATGACAGCGGTGGGAGTGTGCCGAAGGTCACTGGCGGGAAATTCAAAAATACAGGTGCGAGAAAAAGCGTTTTTTTAAATGTCCTAACCGAGTCTTTAAGGGGAGATATACACCTAGGAGTCTGGGAAAAAGGTAATTTTTATGAATTTTCAAGGAAAACTATTTGAAATTTCGGATTGGGGTTTTAATTATCTAAAAGTATATACATTCAAAAATATGTTTAACTTTCTTTATTTAAAAATATCAAAAATATACAAGGATACTGTATGATCCTTGGAGCGTCGTAAACAAATCTGCGTGTACGGTACCCACTGGCGTTTCTTCAAAAATCATCTGAAAAAAAAACCAAAAAGATTATTAAATTAGATACTATAATCTAGTACTTGTCATAGCCGATTTTGAAAACATCGATTTATGACAAAATGGCGGACGTTTGAACACAAATAGTGACTTTTTGGGCCAAAAATTACTTATTATTTTGCCTATAAAACAAAAACTAAGTAACGGGACAAAAAACCTATGACAAGTACTAGATAATGGTGTATAGAAAGACCACAAAAAATCTCAAGGCGATTGAGGTTCATTGGTTTTCGAGAAATTTTGGGTACTGATTTGAAAAAGGTGGTTTTGAGAAAAACGCGTTTGAAAATTTGGGAATGAATAAATCATGAAATTTGTCAACTTACAAGGAATCATCGATACCAGGCCCATAATGTAGGTCTTCTATGGTCGACGGAATGTTCATAGCTTCTTAATCCTCGACCTCGACCATCTAGGTGTATATCTCCCCTTAAATGTCTGAACTGAGCCTTAAGGCAACTTTCATTGTTAACGCAGACGAGCCTAAACAATCCCGAACAAAAACCAAACTTAAGGGATTCCTTTAACGAACCCGAATATTTAACTTCCTGCTTGTCGTCTATGATCAAGTAAAAATACATTCCGTGTTTGGTAGCATTTCAAGCACGGTCTTACATACAGGTCTTGCAACGAAGGTAAATTTTCGTAGTGGGGGTGGGCACGCTTATCGGCTTCACTTTTCGATTCACTAGGCGCCGTTACGCGTCGCTACCAGCAAGGGGAAGTGTTCCCCCCTTACCTCTTGACGGCGAATAGGCCCAAGGTGTTTACGTATGTTTTTGTCACGCGATTGTCGAAATAACCTTTATTTGCGATCATATACCAGACGGTTCTACGCGATATACCGTGATACAATTTTATCGTGTTTTTACGCATAGTCTGCATTTTTTTGGTAGTGTTTGCGAAAAAAATGCGAAATGGCTAAGGGTTGCGCGGTTCGCAATTGTAAAACGGGGTACAAAAATTGTAAGCAGAAATGCTCCGTGTTTCGCATGCCCAGAAACGTCGAACGATACAAAAAATGGCTCGATGCTATTCCGGGACCAGCCCCCTGACACCGGTAGATAAATGCTGTGCGCAAAATGTTCTTGCCGCACTGTGGCGCTAGTAGTCGCGTGACAAGCATGCATATATGTATGTTGTGCCGGTGTTTCGAATATTTTACATCAATAAAAGTCTATTGATATATTTGGAATGATTTTCCATTCTAATGATTTTCCATTCAAACACAATAAATAACGTCGTCATAACGATAACAGGCATAACCTACGAAAGTATCGAATTGTTCAGCTGATCGGAGTATTAAAAGCCGAAGGCTGTCACACAACAGCCAACGCTAGGTAGTGGCGATTTCACGAACTAAAAATCCGGGACAAAACGCGTTTTCGTTTATCGTATAGGCATAGTAGGCCAGTGTCAGGGGGCTGTCCGGGACTGAAAGAGTTTCAGTACGTGTGCGAAAAACATTTCGAAAAACGATGTATTGTGAGACATTGGAGAAAAAGGATGCAAATGGTCGTGATATGTGCTACTATGAATTAATGTATTCAAAAAGTTTTCAGTTCTTTTTAGATGAAAGTAGTCATCTTTTTTTTAATCAGCACATTTTTTTTATTGGTTTCGTATATTATGCAGTTTACACGACAGTATGATAAGTTAGGGCAAACGGCGCATGCGTTGCGTTCAGGAGGGAAAAGGACAGAAGAGCTATTTCTCTCTTCGTCGCACCACACATTCCCTTGCCGTCACGCACCAAGCGGCAGAAATCGGAATAAAAAACAGAACCGCTAAGGGTGCCTACCTCCACTACCGCCGTTGTCGGACCTGTATGTAAGACCGCGGGTGCTGCACACCGGTACAGCGCCGTGTGCTCTGCAGCCGAAAGGGCAACTACTTTTCTATGCAAATCTATGTTGTCTGATACGAATATAAAAGGTCGAACGGAGAAGTCTCCAAGACAATAGCGGTGAGGAAGAATTGGGCCAAATTCGGCGATTCGTCGGACAGCAGGTCCCCAATCCAGCGACGACGGTAGGCGCGGAGTTTGCCTTCATGCAATTCATATCGAGCAAGCTGGAGGACCAATCGCTGGATAAACCAAAGAGTATGGAAGACAAGGGTATCGTCGAGTGTCGCAACTGCAGCGGCGAACACTGGATCTCCAAGTGTCCTCACGAAGACACCATTCTTTCCGACGGCAAAGTACCCGATGACAAAAAGCCACCGGTCGGGCCTTGTGGCGCTTCGGGCAGTGCCATCGCCGAATTGGACAAAGCCCAAGGCAGTAAGTGCCTGCCGCCGAATATTAGAGACGGCGGCAATTGTCGAGGCGACGCTATGCAGGCCCGGCGTCGCGACTACCCCAATGCCATACGCATCTCCAATCTCTCAGAGAGAACCACCGAGGCTGACCTCGAGGACCTCGTCAAACCCTTCGGTCCTCTTAAGAAACGATATCTTGCCAAGGATCGCACCACCAATCTGTGCAAGGGCTTCGCTTATGTTCATTTCCAATCGAAGTCTGTGGCCGCCAGGGCTATCTCGCATCTCAACGGTCACAGTTACGATCACCTCACACTCAGCGTAGACTGGTCCAATCCTCCAGGCCAACAGAATTTCATGGTCAACGGCTGAAACACGTTAAATCGAAGTACACCGTGACGATTGTTCGTCGCGTCCCTTTCAACGAGGCCGCCACCTCCCTTTCTCTTTTCCACACAAGGTGGAGAGCACGAGAAATGTTTCCAAGACAATAGCGATGAGGAAAAATTGGGTCAGATTGGGCGATTTGTCGGACAGCAGGCCAGACCCTAATCCAGCGATGACAGTAGGCACGGAAGATGACTTCGTGCAATTCGTATCGAGCAAGAAGGAGGAGAATAAGATGGACAACGATTTGCTGGACGAACTGGAGAGTATGGGAGACAAGGGTATCGTCAAGTGTCTGCACTAGACCAAATACCAAATGCACTGGGCAGCAAGTACGTGCCGTTGAGTATGAGAGACGGTGATCATCGTCAAGGCGACGCTCTGCAGTCTCCATGCATCTCCAATCTCTCCGAGAGCACCAACATGGATGACCTCGAGGATGTCAAACCCTTCGGCATGGTTAAGAAACGATATCTCGCTAAGAATCGCACCACCAATCTGTGCAAGGGCTTTGCTTATGTACATTTCAAAACGAAGGCCTAGGCCGCCAGGGTTGCGAAATTTGTAACGAAAAAGTAATGCATTATTTTTTACTTTTTTAATGAGTAGTGAAAAAATATTTCATTACCTATTACATTACATTCAGTAATGTACAAAAATTCCATTACTCATTACATTATATTTTGTAATGTAAACAATTTCCGGTACTCATTACATTGGATTTTGGAATGTAAAAATGTCCATTACTCATTACAAAATGCAATGTAATGTGCAATGACAACAAATTTCATTACACATTACATTGTAATGGGCAATGGACATTTTTTACATTACAAAGTCCAATGTAATGGGTATTGGAATTTTTTCACATTACAAAGTGTAACGTAATGAGTAATAGAAATTTTTTACACTACAAATTTTAATGTAATGAGTAATGGAATTTATCCACATTACCAATGTAATGTAAAAAATCTCCATTACTCTTTACAAGGTAATATGGATTATTATTCGTTTCCCATCGGGTCAGATCGACCCAGTGCAAAAACCGCTGCCCCTAATGAGAAACGAATAATAATCCTCATTAAATTGTAAAGAGTAATGGAGATTTTTTACATTGCATTGCATTAGTAATGTGAAAAAAATTCCATTACTCATTACCTTATATTTTGTAATGTAAAAAAAATCCATTGCTCACTACATTACATTTTGTAATGTAAAATATTTCCATTGTTCATTACATTGGGCTTTGTAATGTAAAAAAATCCATTGCCCATTACAATGTAGTGTAATGAGGAACGGAAATTTTGTACATTACAAATTCCGATGTACTGATTAATGAAATTTTTTTACATTACAAAGTCTAATGTAATGGGTAAGGGAATTTTTTTACATTACAAAGTCCAATCTTATGAGTAATGGAATTTTTTTACTTTACAAAGTCCAATGTAATGAGTAATGGAAATATTTTACATTACCGAATGTAATGTAATGGGTAATGAAATTTTATTTCATTACAAAATGTAAAGTAATGAGTACCGAAAACGCCATCAAAAAGTAATGCATTATTTGCAACCCTGCTTCTCGCATCTCGACGGTTAAGGCTACGATCATCTCATTCTCAGCGCTTTTATTTCATAAAAAGTTATTTCACTTATTATGTACATTTGAATTCGAGAACTATACTTGAACCATTGTTTAAATAAAAATAAAAAATCTTTTAAAATAAATCTGGTAAACCAAGCGGAGTTTTTCTGGGAAATTTTTATTATCTGGCGTTCTTTTTTGCTTCTCCAAAGTTTTTAGAAAGGGCTCCAAATACGTCTCAAGACCGCATGTTACCGATGTCCGAAAGATATGAAAAAGACATTTAATGTGATCAGTCTTTAGGATATCCTTCGGACAACGTTTAATTATATACAATAGATAACAGCAGACCGATAACTTTTTTATACCTGAAAATGGTCGTCAATTGCATAACAGTTTGTGATACCTTACAAACATCCGTTTTCACCGCAAAAATATATCATAAAAAAGATGATCACGGCACAATTAAACGAGATGTCGTTTGAAAAATGTCGAATAGTTATCTTACGGTAAAGTCTTAAAGATAACCTGAAAACGGTAACTTATCAGTTATCCCATTGAAATTTTCCCACAATTTTTTTTCCTACACTTTGAAAAAGAAAAGAAAAAAAAACGTATCAATGATTTTTGCGAAATATTGAAAAATCTTGTCGCAACCAACATTGTGCGTAATTTTCGAAAAAGCCGATGTTTCTTTTAACCTCGTTAATTTTTTATCGTTTTATATCTAAATAAAAAATCGCTCTGCTCCAAGTACAAACCCAAACATTGAAATAATTTCACCACGGAGGGCTTCAGTGAAAAGTCATTGGACGGCTATTACCATTTTAGATAGAAAAAACCATGAAACGTTTGTTGTGCTTTTTTTAATATATTTTGACGAACCAATAGCAAACTTTTCATTTTTTAAAGTTTACATAGAAAAAAAAACCCTTTCAAAGTCGCGTTATCGGCCTACCACGGCGTTACACCTTAAATCGCCTGGTCCCGTAGAGTTTATTGTTTCAAAAAAAATCGTTGACTCAGAGCGCTTGCTTTTCGTCGTAATCTTTATTATAAGATAATGGAAATGACGCTTAAAAATAATCCTGCCGCACTAATAGACCGAGTAAAAATGGTCTCGTCATAGAACAAAAGAAGACTCCACTGGTATAAAAAGATTGGATGGCTTGCTGCAACATTCGGTTGCCACGCTCTCTTCCGGATACATATATACACATACACGCATTGTATATCGTGGTCTCGTGTGCCCGACACATCGAGAGTTCCGCGTCGAAATTTCGACTGCCATTGTGTAAATTTTTCGAAAAAACAAACACGCTCGTCTTCTGTTCCTAGAGATTGTAGAGTTTTTCGAGGTACCACTTGTGCTCCTCCATTGTGGCTAATAATCCGTGTTCGAGGACTGTCGAGTCGGCAGGACCGAAATCGATGCTCGGCTCGCCGGAGAGCGTACTGACGGTGCCACCGAGAGCGCTACAAGGGGAAAAAAAAACATTTAATTTCGGACGATGAAGCGGTAGATGATTGGGAATAGAATTTGGAATCATGGTTGTTACGCATTATTAACTCAGAAATTCCCTGACTTTTTCAGTTTTTGCAAATACTGCAGCAAGGTTGGGGTCAAATGAAGAACATAATTTTTTTGAAGATAAAATATTTGAAAATGTTAAATATTAAAATAAAATAAAATAAAACTGCAATTCGAAAAATAATTTCAACACTGTAGAGTGGAAAATAAATACATTAAGGGGTAACACGACTCTAGGATTTTAAGAATATCGTTTTTTTAATTGATCAAACGATACTTTAACATCATAAAAATGCGTTTTTCTCCAAACCGCTTTTTTCAATCTTAGCGAACACACGGTTAAATGGATCAGTTTGAAATTTTGACAGTAGCTTTACAATTACCTCCTTCACAGAAGTAGGGGTTTTTCAATTCAATGTAAACATTTTATGTTATAACCCATTGACTGCTTATATTTCTTTTAGCAAAAAATCGATTTTTTTGTCAAAAGTGACTACTTTTCCAAATTTGATTAAATAAAAAATCTCTACGTACTTCTAGAGCCAATGGTATATAGATTACATTTTTTTGGTTCTTTGCTCCAGATCTTATATTCCACGAGAAATTTGTACGCTACTGGAGGTGTGTTTTCAAAAAGATCATTTCGAAGATTGGCTTTTGCTGTCATTTTGTACAAAAATAATCATAAAAAATGTCTATAGTTAAGTATGTGCTGAATAATCCCTCTAAAAAGAGTTTCTATTCCTTTTATTATACTTCCAAAAAAATCCTCAAAGTTAGCCTTTCTTTTCGGCCGCTAGAGTGGTGATCCCTTAATAGTAAATAAGGAACCTGTTCTCAATTATGAACAGAAATTTTGATTTCGGTGCCAATAAATAAATGATAAATGTAAATACTTGTCCACAATAATAATTGTGTGACTGTGTATCGACCAATCGAATGCAAATGTATAGCTTCAGAGTAAATGAGTTTTAGTTTTTGAAATTTCCAATGTTTGACACTGATACATATTTTTTTGTATATAATAAAGAATGATATAAATATTAAAAACATACAAAAATATTTATTTTTGAACTTCTCAGCTTTTTTTAAGGGGCTATAAAAATGTGACTTTCCAAAAATCGATTTTTTTTGTTGCCTTTTTCGACAGTTTATACTTTCAAGAATATCATTGTCATTTATATCATTTATATCAATATCATTTTATCTTGCAAAAATCAATAGTTGAATCTTTTAACGTGTTTTTCTCGAAATGAGATTTTTCAAATTTGCTGACATTGTAACTCAAAGAGCAATTATCCGATTGACTTGAAATTTGAACTGAGTACTCTTGAATATATTTACTCTACAATGACGTAGGATATTTTTGACTGGATGAAGATTGACGATTTGGCATTGAAAAAAAAAACGACCATTTTATAGGCAAGAAAACATCCTTTTTTTCATAACTACGCCATTTTGTTAGGTTTTGATATTTTTCGAAAATCCTATATATTCTTAATTTACCGAAACATTTAACTGAGTACTTTTCTTCCAAACAATTCCCGAAAATCACCCAAATTTTCAGCGTTCACACTGGTATAGCCCCTTAAGTCGGTTTATTATTCGCAATTCTTGCAAAAAGTAAATTCTGGAAAAATTCCAGAGTATTTCCAAAATTCCCTGACTATTCCAGGAGGAACGAAATTCCTTGAGTTTTTTCGATTTTCAATATGCGTAACAGCCATGGGACTCTTTACTTTATTATTGCGGCGCCCGCACAAACGTCCCACTTCTTGATATTCGTCATGTGAACGTACGCGGTCGCATTTCCAGATGCGACTTCGAGCGATTTGTATCCTGAAAAAAAAACATCCAACGATAATTCATGAATTATTGTGAGTGGGAAAAAATGGTTTACCTGCGCCGGCCGCCACGACAATTTTGACGTTGTCGCCGAACGCGATCTTGGAAGCATTGTGCACTCGTCCGGCGTGGGAACGGGAAACTATGATGATGGGCGTCTGCGGCCTCTTTGCCTATTGGAAAGAAATGCGTGAGTGAAATAATTCGCACTGGAATGTACTTGACTTTAGTGTCTCAGTCCCCTAATATTGAACAGTTGAATCATAGAACTGTTGGCTTATTGCTATAGCGATTCAAATTCAGTTTCACGGATTTTACTTTACGTATTCAAACGAAACAGGATTATGTTAGGTCAAAAACTGAGATGGGCCTTCAAAGTTGACTTTCGAAAAACGAATAAATTTAATGGAAAATCTACGAATGATTTCTCAAAATATATCCACGAACGAGCACGAGAAGTTTTGCAAATTCCTCAACTAGCCCTTACTCGTATGGGGTCGCTACATTTTCGGGAGATCCGTGAAGTTAAGGGGTCAGGCTACTGACCCCTTAACTTCACTTAACTTAACGAGTGAGAACTCGAAAAAATCGTCGGTCGCTTGAGGTAACTCAAATTGAAGAGGAAGCTCCAACATATGATGCAGGAATCGCCGATTGAATGCGAACTTACCAAAACATTGGTACACTTATTCAGTGTAATAGTTGTTTAGCTTGACGGACGTTTTTCTTCTTAACATTTTCTTTAATTGGTCATTTTCTCTGGCCGTTTCATTGGACAATAATAATGTCACTTTTTCTCGAAAAATCAGAAGAATTCAAATTTTTCTTTGATGATCGAAACACGAACAAATAAGCTCGGTCGAGTCTACGCGAATATGATCCATTTTGAGAAAAAAAAACTCGTTTTTTTTTTTGTTTCAAAAGGCCAAAGTCAAGTACACCATGGAGCCCGTCGCGTTCACAACTTTGTTAATGCACGTACAAGTGAATATCAAAACCATTTTTGAATCATCTTACTTATTCCTTCAAAATGAATATTCTTACATATCCTTGATTTTCGAGTCGTCACAGTCGCCTAACCCATTAAGGGGGAATGTACCTTTGTAAATTTCGTTTGCATTTTTTTATTGGCTTGAAAGGTCCCTTAACTATCCGAAAATGTTGAATTAGAAGGACAATTGTACGGTCCAGGCATCGCCGATTAAGGGGAGGGTAGGGGGTTCAGCGTGAAAAAAAACACTTTTTTACGAATTTTTTTGTCATCTATATGGAAAGAGTAAATTTATTGAAACCTTTTGTCCGTTGTTAAGTGTCATTTCAAGAACTTTCCGTGAAATTTGTACGCGAAAATATCCACAAACAAGCCGGTGCCGCGTTTTTCTCGAAACCACTTTTTCAAAGTCCGTGTTCACTGCCATTTGAAAACTACATGACCGATTTATTTCAAACTTGGTACACACTTTCTGCATATAAAATACCTCCCCCCAACGGTTAGTTTGAGATTTTTTTTTACATTGATGGGGTTTTCCACCCCCAAAATGGCGGAATTTTTCGTGAAAAATAGCACTTTTCACTTTACGTGACCACCAAAAATTTAGAAATGAAAAAAAATGATCAATGACCGTTGGGGGGAGGATTTAATGATACTTTGACTAAATTTTAATGGTACTTGATTTCAGATAATTTCTAGCTGAGATACAGTGAACACAGCAAATCGTGTTTTTCCAAAGGCGTTCTTGGAAAAGCTTTGTCACCGGCTTGTTTGTGGATATTTTCGCGTACAAATTTCACGGAATGTTCTTCAAATGACATATAACAATGTACAAAAGGTTTCAATAAATCTACTCTATCCATATAGACGAAAAAAATGCTCAAAAGTGTTTTTTTTTCACGCTGAAACCCCTACCCTGCCGTTAAAGGTAAACACAAAAATCCATGATTTTACAGTAATTAGAATTTTAAACGCGTTTTTCCCTACACTGTGTTTTTAGACACGCGCGTATGCGTAGCGCCTCGAGTTTTCAATCGATTGACTCGAAATTTTAACTGTAGCTTCTTGACAAAATTTTATAGTCCAGTACGTAGGATTTTTTCGATAAGTTGGAATTTAAAAAAATTATGATCGATATTCGACCGATTTTTTTACGATTTCTTTCCCCATAGCAACGTAATTTTTTTTTAAATCAATATTTTAAAAAACCCCTACGTCCTGGACTAGTTTTTAATATCTACTTTGAAAATACTTTTCGTTTTTTGTTCTAGCTTGAAAATTATGACCTGAGCGAATACGCCCGTAGAGGACTATGGAAAAGGCGTTTTCTTTCATCGACTACTGCGCCGCAATTTGTTTCAAAATAATTAAAAAACACAATTTCTTTGACTTTAAGACTTCTACTATCATGTATAAAAAACCGAATTTAAAAGTATTGTTTTGTTTTTCTTAAATAAATGGTCAAATACGACCCTTGATTTTGCCCTCACAAAGGTATAAGGCCCCTTAACATAAGTTTAAGTGGTAACGCTCGGTTATGTCTTCGTCCATTTTACTTACACGGCATTTTTGCTTTTTGCGTTCCAACTTGAATAATGCAACGACTAATTAATAATTTGCAATTTTGATCCTTAAATGTCACCTTTATGACTGAAAGGCTTTTTTTTAATATCGACAACATTATTTTTATACAGACTACAGCTATTAGAAAAATGCATGCATGCTTGTCGGAAATAAAAAAGCTTTTTTTTTAAATGGCCACAGTGTCAAAATAATATCAAGATTCAAAAATAACTTTCGTACCCAACTTTGTTAATGTTACAAAGATACAAATGAATATCCAAACCATTTTCCAGTCACCTTACCTATTCCTTCGTAATTAATTTTTTTCTGCCATTAACTTGCAAAACATGTTCAAATCGGTTCAGCCGTTCAAGTGTGAAAGAATAAACAAACCAAAAACGTTTCATTGTTACATTACAGAAATACCGCTAAAACCAAAAATCATGACGATTCGAGCGAACGATCAATTTAGTTATTATTTTATACTCAATCCCGCGGAAACTCCCGGTTGCGAATATTTTCAACAGATAAATCAACTTTTAAATATTCATCCTGTTCATTCATTTTCTAATTTGTGATAACGTTGAAGGCCCGCTATGGTTACTTTCGATAGTTCGATTCTATTGTTACGAATATAGCGGTGCGTTGCTGCCTTGACTTCCGGTTATGGCACTTATAGGGGCAAGTTGAGTAAGGAACTAATAATCTATCGTACAGCGGAGATATTCTGCAAATTCGCGGACGTTGCATGATTGGACCATGCCCAGTATGTTTGCACAGGAGCGAAAGGTTTGTGGACGACGCCGATGACCGGAACTCCCTTGACGGCGATACACACCATAGTCGTCACGTACTCGAGAAGATTTTCTGCAATTATGAGCAGAAGTACAGTGATGACAAAATTCTGTCATACGATCGAAGAATCAAATAAGAGCGATCCACAAATAAAATTTAAGGCCTTAGGCCACAGTAACGGGTAAAAAATCACTTGCGGATTTAAGAATTTTTTTTCGTATGCAAAAGTCATTCACTCATAGAATTAATTACACATCTATTTAGTTATATCAAGCTGTTAGAAAATGTTTTTTTTTTCGATGTACAAAATGGCCGACTACGCGAAACTTCTCGAAACAGCTTTTTTTCCAATTAGCGTGACAAATAACTTCAACAATTTTCACTCGATTTACTTCAAATTTTAAAGTTATGTTCCTAATTGCATTTCGCAGGGAAGTACGTACGGAATTTCTGATTAATCGAAAACTTTTCATTTAATGAGCAGTTTATGAGCAGTTATAACGAAATTTTTCACTGAAAATTCATTTCTCAAGTTCAAATATTTACAACTTTTGAATAAAACAATATTTTTTAAATTCCGTACGTACTTCTCTAGGTATTCTAATGTAGATGGACGTGAATTTTAGTTTCTTGTTCTAGGTAAAAAATTGTGGTTGCTAAATGTCACACCGTGGAGCGCCTAAAAAAAGATAACAAAAGATAACAAAAAGATTAGTAGTCGGCCATTTAGTACATCGAAAAAAAAATATATTTTTTCTAACAGCTCGATATTGATACTAAATAGATGTGTAATCAATTTTATGAGTTCTTCTCATACGAAAAAAAATTGTTAAATTCGCACATGATTTTATACCCGTTACTGTGGCCTAAGACCTTAAGGGACCACAACTACCTAGAGGTCCGAAAAAATTACCAAATTCCGAATTTTATTCTAGGAAACGGATGGTGAAAAAGAAACGCATTTTTTAAACACATAAGTAACCTCCAAAAGTTGAAAAGAAGTATATTACAATTTATATTACAAATATATAACAATTATTATACAAACAAACCCAATTATATATCTCGATGTATCAATATTTTTCGAAAAATAATAACCAACTCATATTATTTACATGTACTTATTTTTTTATGACCCGAGAGATCTGAGTACATTTTCAATGCCATGAAATACTTGCACATTGTGTAATATCTGTAGATTTTTTCATTGTAAGGACATTAAAAGGAATTCCGTGAGGTACGGGAGAACAAAGAGACTCGAGAATAATTAAAGAAATTCTGAATATGCTCCCAATGCGATATACTGGTACATTCGCAGTCTTGTTTCGTGTTTCACTTGAAATGTCATTGATTCTGAATCCAAACGAAGGCAGCTCTACAAATTCGCGTATATGTCTTTTTTGAGTTTTTTTTTATAGAAAATTAATTGGCTCAAGCCTAGGAATCGTGAGACAGTGAATTTATAAACACATCTCCAGATTTTAATGTGATAAGTGAACAAATATCGTTGAAGCGCAATCTCGCTTGTATACGTGCCCAAGCTCATTCGTAAGCATTTTTTGTGCCTTCGAATTTGTTAACTTGAATATCCCGTTTGGTTTTTAGATTTCAGATGGACCGTTTAAGCTGGACAGTGTCCATCGCCAAACGTCGCGAAAAATGTCATTATTTGCCGGTGGCCATGTTTTTGTTGTATTTCTGTATTTTTTGATGATTTCTTTTTTAAAGGCTCTCAATATGCGCGTTTGTGTTAAATACATGCATTTTTTCTGCACCAACCGATCCTCAGAAGAAAAATTCGAAATTTGGATATTTATTTGGGCCTCTGGATAGATGTAGCCCCTTAAAGTAGAATAACAATAAAGAAGACACACTGTCCCGTTACCTGTAAACTCTTTGGTAGCGTCGAGTGGGTCGATCCACACTGTTACATCGGAAGCTTGTACAACGACGTCATTTCCGGTATCGTATTTTGCTAAATTTTTTATGGCTTCCTTCTCATCGGGATTTTCCATGGGGTCGCAGGTGTGAGATTGTTCCTCCGAAATGACAGCGACGTTGGGGAAGATGCTCGACAAAAAATGATACATGGCGCAGTGGGATTGATAATCGGCCACTGTGACCGGATCGTTGATTCCTATTGGGAGATCGAATATTCTTGTTTACTCGAGACATATTTATTCATACACTGTAGATAACACACGGAGGCCTGTGCGCTAAAAAATACAAACATGGCTGTTCGGCCTGAATAGGTAAATCCAAAGTTGGTAAGTTCAGTTCGGCTTCTCATGGAAAATGCTGTACTCCTTCCTTGCTCAGTTTTATTAGTATTTTGAAATTCCGTGAACGTAGGTACAATTTACATCCCAGAAATTTCAATGAAAGGCGAGGCCGGGTTGACATTCCGAACTTTAAATGCTCCGACGGTTTAAAATTCCGAATTTTAATATTCCGAAATTGAAGATGGGACCGGGTTGAAGTTCCGGACTTTGCATGATCAGAACGTTCAAAATTCCGAAAGAATACTGTCCCGAAAGATCAAAACTCCGAAAGAATTTTACATGAAAGACCAAAACTCCACGAATCTGAACACCGTCAAAATAATTCGGCTATGGAAGTTTTTAAAGTTTCAAAATTTTCAATAAATCGACGAATTATTTCGAGAATGTTTTTGTTATAAAGAAGCAATTTGGTGTTAATGTTGAAATTAGTCTACACAATGTCATACGTTCTATATAATTTACAGTCAACTGTGTAGACTTTCGCTGGCATGATCTTGACATGGGGGCCGGGTTGAAAGTCCGAACCTTAATGTTCCGAAATTACAAGGTTCGTCAAGATCATGCCAGCGAAAGTCTACACAGTTGACTGTAAACGATGTAGAACGAATAACATTGTCAAGACAAATTTCAAATTGACGTAAAATCACTTCTTAAGGCAGTAGTCTGGTCTACAAATTTGACAAAATCGATTTTTTTTCCTTCATTTTATTATTCCTTAGGCCTTTCTTAATACGCTCGTGAAAACAGTTTATTGATATTTCAAAGATTAGCAGAATAATAGAAATTATAAGCAAGCCGCGCGCAAACCTCATCTAACGGTATCAAAACTTTGAACGCGTTTATCTCAGAACTATGTTTTTCCAATAGGCGCCCACGATATCTCGATAACTAATTGACCGATCGAGCTCAAATTTTGCGCATACCTTCGGTAGACTCTTTCTGAGGACTGGTAGCAGAATTGAGTCGAACAATAATTTTGCCCACATTTTATAACTCGTCGAATACCCGAAAATGTACGAAATATCGTTAATCAAGGTTTAACAGGCCGCCATTTTGTAACAAATTTTTTTTAAGTACTAATTCTGCTACCAGTGCTCGGAATACTCATACACATTGAGAATATATATATATTTTTTTAGATGCATACATCACCCAGAGTGGGCGCCGATTGAGGCGGTTTTCGGCGGACCATGTTGTAAAAAAATAATAAAAAAACATGAAAATATTAAAAAAAATATTTTTTTAAAAATGTAGATACATTCTTAAAGGAACAATAAATACATATGTAACATTTCATCAAGACAACTTCAACGGTTTAAAAGTTATTTCAACCCAAAAATGACGTCAAAAATCTCGCTCTAGACCAGACTACTGCCTTAATAAAAAAAAAAGTCTTGAAATAATTCGTCGATTTATTAACTATTTTAAAACTTTAAAAACTTCCATAGTCGAATTATTTTGACGGTGTTCAGATTTTCGGAGTTTCGGTCTTTCGTGTAAAATTCTTTCGGAGCTCCGAGCGTTCTGATCATTCAAAGTTCGGAATTGCAACCCGGGCCCGCCGAACGCTCGTTCGTCTCTCCAGGCATTCCAAATTGAAGAGGAAGATCCAACAAGGTAAACTAATGAATACAACAGGTATGCTAGCCCGAACGGGTACGTTACCCCTATTAGTACGGGTTTTCCAGTTTCCCTGCAACCTCCGCAAATGCAGTACAGTGTAGCTTAAGGGGTAAGGCCACAGTAGAATTTTAAAAAAATCCATTTTTTTTCTCGCTAAAACGGTGCTTTATCATCATAAGAATAAGTTACTATTCGATTTATGACAAGACATTTTTTTTTCTCCGACTTTGAGCGTATAACGTAACCACCTCTGGTACGGCCATCGAGTACCCAAAACTTTAAACGCGTTTTTGTCGAAACAGCTTTTCCCAATTGGCGTGACAAATAACTTCAACAATTTTCATTCGATTTACTTCAAATTTAAAAGTTATGTTCCTAATTGCATTTCGCAGAGAAGTACGTACGGAATTTCTGATTAATCGAAAACTTTTCATTTTATCAGCAGTTTTATACGAAATTTTTCACTGAAAATTCATTCAAATACCTACAACTTTTGAATAAAACAATATTTTTTTAATTCCGTACGTACTTCTCTAGGTATTCTAATGTAGATTGACGAGGATTTTTGTTTTTTGTTGTAGGTAAAAAAATTGTGGATGCTAAAAATCACGCCGCGGAGCGCCTAAAACAAAGATAAAAAAATATTAGTAGCCGGCCATTTTGTACATCGAAAAAAATGTATATATTTTCTAACAGCTTGATATTCATACTAAATAGATGTGTCATTAATTTTATAAGTGAATCACTTTTTCGTACGAAAAAAAGTTGTTAAATTCGCACATGATTTTATGCCCGTTACTGTGGCCTAACCCCTTAAGAGATCTAAAGAAATTTCTGGCGACGTGCTGTAGTTTTCGAGATATCGATTTTAGAGTTGTTTTTTTGCTGCGCTCCTACTATATCTATGGCTGACGGGCTCGCTACGGACTAACGCGTGGACTAGGCGAAGATCAGCACAAAACGGAGCGCGCGATAACATATATAGGTGTAGCCCGAGCCGAGCCCGTCAGCTATAGATATAGCAGGAGCACAGCAAAAACAATAACTTACAAAAATCGATATCTCAAAAACTATGGCGCGTCGGCAAAAATCCTTTTAGGGGATGTCTCAAGGTATTAAAAGGAAGGTCTGTGCAAAATTTCAGCCCGATCGGAAGTTGGACCTTTTCGGAACTTTATCCGAATCGCATTGAACATAACCTAAAAATTCATCAACAATTTGTACCTTCCTTTGTCTTCCCTTTGCTCTCGACCGCATATTTCAAATGATCGTGAACTTTTGCGACCTCGATCCCACCAATTTCCGCGGCTCTTATCGCGCTGGCCAGTAGATTCCTCAGCGAAACGTTATCTCTGTTGCCGAGTCGGGAGTACGTGGATTGACGCGTCGAATAGAGGTACAGAGCGATGAGGAAAACGACTATGACGCACAAACCGAGTCTGTGTATGCGAAAATGAGCACCGATATTGATAGTCATATTTCGTTCGTTATGTATGGAAATTCGCCGATTTTGTCGTCTCCTCCTATGACTTAATTCCATTTGTAGCGCAATTTACGATTGACAGGCTCCCGCCATTTTTAATTCATCCGCGATCGAATGCGCGCGCAGCCCGCGTACTTCGAATTGACACGGATCGACTGATTTTTGGTCATTCGGTTGCTCCATCGTTCGTCACACGCACGAATTATGTCTCGGCGAGTTAAAAAAAGACAAAATTGACCTTTGGTTAAAATAATTTCACGTTTTTATTAGCTTCATCATCACAAACATAAAATGACTGAATGAAAACATCGATAAAACGATTGGGAACGAAAGATATTTCTTCTCGATAGACATTGTGCCGCACCGCTACGTCGGCGAGCTCTTTCTTTTTTTTTTGCTTCGTGAAGAGCGACCGGACTTTCAACAATTATACGGATCTAAACTTTCTTCGTGCGTAAAGTTCAGGAATTTTTGGCCGTCGGTGGATCTACTACGCTAATCAATAAATCGCGAAATTCTCATATCTCCAGCCGTAACATTTTGTTTTACCGTTGTTTATTTTCTGGTTCAATTTTTCTTCGTCCTCCGGTATCTTGTCGACATACCTCTCTTTGTTGTCTGCTTAATTTCTTTCATCTTCTCTCCTCTCTTGTTCTTTCGTTCTCGTGCCCCCCGCTTAAAATCTAATCTTCTATATCGTGTAAGTAGTACGCGTTGTTTTGCATTAAATTCATCTCAATTTGACAATTCGTAACAACTATTTCTCAAATAGCGTTAGTTCCTTCGGTTTTGCAAATCATTTTCGCGTCTCTGCGATTTCTTTTTTTTTTGTTTCATTACTTGCTGGATAGCGCGTGCGATTGTCGTACGTATCGCGGCTTACCGGTGTTTAGTGTGTACGTTAGAATTTTTATTTGGATTCGTTCAATTTATTACCTATTTACTTAATATTATTCTTCTCTACTCCGACAAATTGGATGTCCCGCTCGTGATTTTTTTTCTCCATTTTTCCGCCCGCTAACATGCCGAACGGCTGCAACGCGAGAGAAGAGGTCCTCTCCCAGCGGCCCTCGGTGCGAACGCGCGCTTTTCTTCAACCGCGTCTCCGAGTATAGGCTTTGAGTCATCCACGCCCCTTATCCGTCGATTCTATTAAACGCTATCATCTGCGAGCACAACAAAGAGTTTCGCTGTAACGAGGCCGTGAGAAACAAAGGAACTTACGGGAGATCACTTCTTATTGGACATACCGTGGTACCACCATTTTGTCTTCTTTGGATTTTTGTTGCACGTTTTCACGTAAAACGAATTATCGGGCGGCCTCTTCTGCAAACAAAGAAACGCGCAATTGAGGGTTGACATCTGGTTGACATTATCGGAAAATATCGGTTTGTGGGTCTCGGGGATTCGAAAAATATAACATTTTAAAAATATTCTCTGAAAATTTCAAGTTAGTCCGTTCAAAATGGAAGTATGGGCGTTTGTAAGTAGGTTACGCGAACAGGCGAACTTTAAGGTCTTATATACGCGAAAAATTTCAAAAAATTTCATTTCTTAATTTTTTTTGATTCCATTAGCCTGAACGGTTGGGAATATTTTAAGCTTTACAGAATTCAAAAATTCTGTAAAGCTATTAAATAAGGTTTGCATTTATAATAGATACTGCGCGGCGCGCCCGACCGCCAACCTCAAAACCGTTTTTCCACGATTCACTTTTTGGATCCTTGTGAAAGTTCTAACTCTTGAACGAAGGTTCAGATCGCTTTGAAATTTTTACAACATATTCTTCGTATCATCACCTATCGTGTGAACCACAGAAACAAAAATTTCAATGACAAAAAAATATAAAAAATAAAATACCGACAGAAAATTGAGTAAAAAATGTTTTTTCGAATTTTTATTATAATAATTTCTTAAAAGAAAATATTGTTAGTTCACACTGAAGATACATTTATTATGCAATTATGAAAATGTTTATTTTTTTCAGACAAAAACATTGTTGCTGAGAACTTTCATCATCAATGCGCGCGCAAAAAATACATTGCTTTATTATGTTATATCTCCGCCATTTGTTAATATTTCTGATTTTTTTTTCACACAAACTTAACCATGCGCATAAATGATCTGTAAAAAAATGTTGTCAATATATGCGTCATTTCTTTTAACCGCGTCTGGAAAAGTACCTTCGAAAATCGGCGAAATCGCGTATATAATGCCTTAAACGCGTTTTTCTCGAAATCATTTTTTTTTACTCGGTGACCATGATGTTTCGAAAATCACTGTACCGATTAACTTCAAATTCTTCTTGAAAATAAACTTCTTTTACGTATCAGGCAACAGTGCTATAACAAAGGTATTTTTTTTTCGACGAAAATAGAGGGTTTTTTTTTTCACCACGAATCCGATACTCTCGCTTTGGACTGCGGCCGTTTTTTTTAAATCGATGTTTCATTAAATACTTCGTCCAAGCACTAGATAATTTCGTGCAAAAAGTAAAAGCGTTCGGTTTTTCTATTTTGGATGATTTAGTACAAATCATTGTACTACCGCATTTATAAATACTTATCGATATAAAAATTGTAAAAGACACTTGAAACCATACTCTTTAGTGGAATTTTTTTACCTGTACTCGTATTGACAGAAAAAATTCACAGGCATTTCTCTTTTTTTGGGCTCCAGGCTAGGTGTGACCCGTTGAGGCAGTTTAATGAAGGGCAGTCAAACGGTGGAATGTTTTTTGTTTGTAATTTTCAAAAAGTCATTCAGTCTTGCAAAATTTCAGAAAACCATGAATTGTACAGCACTGAGAATTTTTTTTTTGGAGGTTCAAAACTCTGATATGCTTGCCTATTTTTGTTTTTGAGAATTGTGTAACGATTGCTTGAAAACGAGGCTTTAAATGGATGGAAAAATGACGTACCTTCAGCAAACATATCTTCACAACGAGGAACTTTGCAAAGACTGTAAAAACTCTACTTTCTGTTTAAATAATAATCGAGCTCAAAATTCTCAACGAAAATCGATTTTTAAGAAGAAAGTGTCCATATTTTCTTATAACTTTCGTCTGATCCTCCCCTCCCAAAAGTCGAATTTAAAATGGCAGTTCTTGCAAACTTCCTGACGATAACTACTATCAAATCAGTTTATCGAAATAACCTGAGCAAGTGTAAAATAAACCGCGTTTAAAAGAAATTTGATCGTTGATCAGCATAAAGTGTTCAGGAGTTTGCATGAATCTCGAAAATGCGACTTTTTTTTATTGCATTGTTGCATAGCTTAGGCTCTTAACTTTAATTTGCAACAAAGATTTTGCAAAAATACCAAAGACTGACTGGGCTATGACGATTTTCGTGAAGGGTCAGATCACCCACTGTGGTAGGGCAAACCCACCTTCGATTTCCCGTTTTTTCTTCTGCGTTTTTCTGGAAACTGTTTTACGAAACAGTGTAGGTCGTATTTCAAAATCTATTTGTCTGACGCACTTCAAATTTTGACAAATTTGGACCAAACAAACAAGCCATATAGTTTATAAAGTTTTCAACCCTACAACCTGATGATTTTCTGATACGTTTATCTATTTGTTGACAGTAAAAGATTGAAGGTGTTTTTTTGGTCGAAAATCAAACAGCATCAGTTTGATTTTATTTAGAATCAAGTTTTTTACAATTTGGCATTCTCCTTATTTTAAACATTTCAAACAAGTATCCAGTGACGCGAAAGTTTCATTGTTACACTAAAATGACATTTGTTTATTTGTAATTTCAAACGACCATAGTTGTTACGCATTATTGACTCAGAAATTCCCTGACTTTTCCAGGTTTTCCCACACAGGTTTTGCGAATATTCCAGGGAGATTGGGGTCGTATAAAGAACATTATTTTTTTTAATATCAAATACATGAAAATGTTAAATACTAATATAAAGTTAAAAAAAAACTAAAATTCGAAATTTAAACACTATAAAGTAAAAAAAATACATTAAAAGCAAATACTAAACATATTCTTTATTATAAACAGAATTTTTCATGTCGGTGCTAATAAGAAATAAATATAAACACTTATCTACAATAATAATTGTGTATCGACGAATCGAATGCAAATGTATAGAGCTTCGGAGTAAATTAGTTTCTAGTTTTTGAAATTTTCAATGTTTGGCACTGACATAACTTTTTTCGTATATAATGATGAATAATATAAATATAAAAAATATACAAAAATATTTAGGATATAAAGTGGAATATGGGGAATGTATTAAGGGGGAAGAAACCTGTACAGATGGAAGTTACAAAAAAAAATATACAAAAATATTTTTATACTTTTCAGTTTGTTTTCAAGTCGGTTTTATTTTTCGTAATTCTTGAAAAAAGTAAATTCTGAAAGAATTCCAGAGAATTTTCAAAATTCCCGACATTTCCCTGATTATTCCAGGAGGAAAGAAATTCCCTGAGGTTTCCCGTTTTTCCATATGCGTAACAGGCATGGATGACCCTGGTTGCCAGAACCACCCATACAGATTATTTCTTCACTGGCGACACTTTCTCAAAATCATAATAACTCATCCATCAAGTTGTTCATCAATATTTGTCAATGAAAAAAATTAATCTCGGCACGATTACGTGTCAATTGTATGTAAATTCTCAACATCGTCGCCTCGATACTCCAATCGGAAGTATATTTTAAAAATCTGCCTCGAATCGTCACGCGGGTCAAGTAAATCATGCGTGCTGGATGGAGGATAACTGCCGGAAGGTTTAAGGAGAGATATACACCTAAATGGTCGAGGTCGAGGATTTAGAAGCTATGAACATTCCGTCGATCGTAGAAGACCTACACTATGGGCCTGGTATCGATGATTCCATGTAAGTTGACAAATTTCATGATTTATTCATTCCCAAATTTTCAAACGCGTTTTTCTCAAAACCACGTTTTCCAAATCGGTACCCAAAATTTCTCGAAAACCAATGAACCGATTGCCTTGAGGTTTTTTGTGGTTATTCTATACACCATTGTCTAGTACCTGTCATGGGATTTTTTTTCCGTTACTTAGTTTTTGTTTTATAGGCAAAATAATAACTAATTTTTGGCCCAAACATCACTATTTATGTTCAAACGTCCGCCATTTTGTCATAAATCGATATTTTCAAAATCGGCTACGACAAGTACTAGATTATAGTATCTAATTTAATAATATTTTTGGTTTTTTTTTCAGATGATTTTTGAAGAAACGCCAGTGGGTACCGTAAACGCAGATTTTTTTACGACGCTCCAAGAATCGTACAAAATCCTCGTATATTTTTGATATTTTTAAATAAAGAAAATTAAACATATTTTTTAATGTATATACTTTTAGATAATTAAAACCCGAATCCGAAATTTCAAATAGTTTTCCTTGAAAAAATTCACAAAAATGACTTTTCCGGCTCTTGGGTGTGTATCTTCCCTCGAAAGGGACTTTTGTCCAGAATTGATTGTTCGTCATGCCTACCTTTTCTTTGCAACTGCTCAGCATGGAAACGATACTGAGGCAAACGCTCTGAACGCTGAGCGCGGGTGACCAATCGTCGGTGAGAATGGAGAGGCAAATGTGGCCGTTGCTGTAAACATGGGGATGTACAGGAATGTTTCCGCCGATGAAGGTGACCTCGGGCGAGTCGAAAGGATATTTCGAGCTGAATTTGAACTGCAGCTGGAACCTTTCGCCCTCGTAGAGGGTGCCCTTAGCGCCTTCCATGTGAACTATCCATTGGGTCAAGTTCTGACCGGCCAATTCGCCGTCGACTTGCACTCCCGGCGGCGGCTCGTGCACCAGAGCCATCAGCTCCTTCTGTAAGCGACGCTGAAAATCGTTCGAGCAAATCGTTGAAAGAAACCTCCTTGCCGAGAAAAAACGACTGCGAGCGAAAAATGTACAACGCGCTCTTACTCGGTGGAAAACAATTTTGCCGTTTCCAGAAAAAAGAATGCAATTCCAGATTTTCCATAAAACGATCGTGAATGTTCTTTGAGAAAGAAAAGCGTGTAAGGTCATGGGAGTGTGGATGTTTTTACAAACGAACGCAAAGAAAACGAGTGGACAGACTTTGTTATGTTGACGGACGTTTCCGATTGCAAAATAACATTCTCGATGACTCACGAGCGAGATAATCGTCCGAACATTGAAGAAAGCGAGAAAAAAGGCCTCAATTTTGGCACGAACCAATGAGCAAAGGATCGTCCGTTTTGTTGGCGTTTGATTCTTTGTGTACGCGAAGTCTTGCGACAGAGTGACGTTCGCAATCACAGCGAATATTCGTACGAGGAAAATTTATCGCTGATGTTGACGATAAAACGGTACACGGGAAATGTTGGGGAAGATTATCCCGGGCGTACGTGTGCGGTAAAATTAGCGAATTCCGTGCGACCAGCCTTGAAATTTTGTTACTCGTCAGGGACAATTTCGAGGCTCACGACGGGACGATAAAGAGGAGAGGATTGGAGAAGAAATATTGAAGATAGGACTCACCTTTGACGGGGACATTGCCGCCATTGTCGTTAGACCGCTGTCCGTTGGAAAACATAACCATCTTTTATCGCGAAAGACATTTCGTTGTTATAACTTAAAGGCGTCTTGACGGGAGCTTGCGCTTTGTTTCGCTACATACGGCTGTGTCGCTAGATTTCGCGTCTTTCACCGGGCGAAACAAAGATTTTCCACAGCCGCGGTAAAGCTGTCGTTACACACTTGAAATTTTCCGTTTTTTTTTTTCGTACGTATAATTTTTCGAGTGCGATCCCGGCGAACTCTACGATCTTACGATATCGTATTTTTCTACGTTATTTTTTTTTCTTTCTTTTCTCACAGCAGCCCCGTCGAGCCACTGCCTGACCACAGTTCACAGTTTCTTCCCTCGCCTCTGCCTTACCCCGCGATATTTATACGGGACAATATACTTGACAGAAACGTCATGTCAATCTAGACTTTACGCATCCTATGGTGGCGCCATATGCTACTACAGTTTTCCCCGCAGTCTCGCGCCGATCGATGGCGCTACCCTGCGGCACTTGTCGAGCGGGAAATTTGAATTTTTTCGCAAGGTAGCCTCCATTTTGGCTTTCAACGTGATTTCTATTTATTTATTTATACAGAAGCGGAACCATAAGTGTCTTTTGTCGCGAGCATAACGTTTCGTCGGAAAATAATTTGTCCTAAGAGCTAGTGATAATGATTTCGTATAACATTTCTCATTCCTCAATTCGAATTGTTATGTATTTTGTATGTAACAAAATGTGTTCAATCTTTTAGTTTATACAATAAGAAAATGCATTTGATTAAAAAATTGATTTAATTAAAAGATTTGCTTGACTAAAAAATGTATTTAAATAAAAATGTATTCAATTAAAGAATTCATTTTACAAAAAATGTATTTATGGGTTTAGGCTACTGTAAAAATTACGATTACTTGTCATGTTCACGAACACTCGCCGCTTGAGCCAGCTCAAATTGGTTCCTGCACCAACATACGGTGCAGGAATCGCAGATTGAAGGTAAAATTATGATCACAATGATAGAACTGCTAGGAAAACTTTAAACGCGTTTTTCTTGGAACTATATTTTTCAAAACGGTGTACACGATTTGTCGACCTCTGATGAACGGATTAACTTAGAATCTGGTACACTCATTCAGTGTAATAGTAGTGTAGTCTTGACCTAGTGTAGTAATAGTAATGTAGACTTGAAAAAATAATTCAAAATTGTTTTTGATTATTTAAACACGGCAACACAAAAGCTCGCTTATTTAAACACGGCAAAAAAGTCTTAGCTTATATTATTTATTTTAAGAAATCTTTTAACGTTTGTTTTTCAATGGTTAATAACAAGAAAGAAATCATTCCTTGAAAAATTGGAAAATAATTCAAAATTGTTTTTGATTATCAAAACACGGCAAGACAAAAGCTCGGTCAAGCCTTCGCTGATATTATTTATCTTAAGAAAAACAATAGTTTTTTTGTTTCAGGTCAACCGGGTCATAAAAATCAAGTACACTGTTGAGCCCCTTACGTTCAAAAGTCTTTTACGAGATTGCTTATAACTTTTAATTATCAATATTTAAACAAAACAAATTATGAATGTAATGTAATCTTCGTATTCGCCCTTGATTTCAATCTTCCCGCCGAGCTAAACTGCAACGCCATCTAGGGGGCGCGGGCGTAACCGCGGCGCGGGCCGGAAAAGCGGTTATTTTTCGGTGCGCCGAAGAGAAACCGTATAGAGGGAGATAGCGTCGTTGCATCCCTCCTTTCTTCCGGGACGATTTTCGTGGCCAGTGATGTACGTCAGCAATATCAGTTTTTAATCCATTAATATTAAAGAAATCCTTAAAGTATCGAAATACCGAATATGATCGATTCATAAGCGATCATCTCCTCGTTTGTTTGTCAGTCGACGTTTTCCGTTGTAATTAACGTTCCACTTGTACGCGACGTTTCTCTTTTTTTCAGACGCTGCCCGCATCGTTCGTCAAGAACAAAAACAATATGGTGAGTGACGTTTTTCAACGTTTTCGTCAATGTAATCCCCGAACTATTTAACATCTATCGCTTCTCGAGGCAAAATGGTTGAGTAATTCCCGAAAATCGTATTAGAAAAATCGAACCAACTCCAAAATTGTATCTAATCCGACACAATTCACGTATCCTAACCTCAAAAAAACATTCTTGTGGCTTAACCTCATTGAAAACAAGTCGGAACCTCAGAATTGGAACAAACCTCACATAACTCACTTTTCCTAACCTCAAAAAACATTTCTACAACAAACTAACCTCATTGACGCGCGCCTCACCCTAAAAAATGAAAAAATCGAAATATCGATTTTTGAATTTCCACAGCCACGTGAAATCAAGGAAATCAAGGACTTTCTCCTGAAGGCGAGGAGGAAAGATGCCAAATGTGAGTGAATCTCCGACATGTCATTTTCGACGATCTCAATGTTTCTGCCGTCGAAATTACATTTTCTCCAATTACGCTTGTTCTCTCGCAGCTGTCAAAATAAAGAAGAACGACGAAAACACCAAGTTCAAGGTCCGCTGCTCGAGGTTTTTGTACACTCTCGTCATCACTGATAAGGAGAAGGCCGAAAAACTCAAGCAATCGCTGCCGCCTGGTGCGTACATCGTTCCATTAGTTTGAACGTTTGTTGGCATAGATTGAGATCTTTGAGTATTAAATATTCTCAAGATTGATTGTGGTTTTTTTTGTGGCCAACACATACAGAATTGGCTGGTGATAAGTTGGCAGCTTCGAAACAATATCGTCGTGCCATAAATACCGCTGTGTATAGAAGATAAAATTCAGCTCTTAGCTTCCAACAATATTCATGCTAAAATTGCACACTTTAGCCCGAGTCCATGTGGCGATGCACAAACGTTTTTCTCCTAGTCGATTTATATGATAAACCAACTTTGTAGGTTCAAACTTGAACATGGTCATACCATGCGACGGCTTTTTGGGGATTTTTTCTTTATGAACCATTAAAACACACGATCTTTTAAGTTTCACCACACATTTATTAACATTTTTACAGCTCCTCAGAACTTTTTCAAACAAAAATAACCAGTTGAATCGATTTTACGCTATTCAGAGGACACTCGTGTGTAAAAAAGTTGGTCAACGGCTGCCATGATTTCGAAGGTTTTGCTCATCTGAAATGAAAAAGTCAAACAGCATTTTGAGTTGTAGACCTGAGGCTAGCGCCCGAACTAGAGTGAAATAAAAATATCGGGAATTGAATTTTTTGCATGGTTTTAAGGGGGCAGACCACTTTGGAGCCACGAAAAAAAGGCTAATTTCGCGATTTTTTTTGGAGGATTTTATAAAACATGAATATAAAAGTTGTTGGGCTTGATAAATAAAGTCTTGAAATACATTTAAAAAAAATGTAATTCATTCCTATTCATTTTTAAGTACAAAAACTATAGTTTAACGTAACGCCTCAAAAATAGGTGGGCTAGATAGCTCCATCACAATTTGGCAATGGCTTGTCTGAAACAAAAAAATCAAAGTCCATTAGATTCAGTATGACACCAGCTACAAAATGACCCTCGGATATAAAGTTTTATCAAAAAATAAAAAAATGACAGGTGAAAAACGAAAAAAGTAAAAAAAAGGCGTTCTTTCACAGTTTGTTGCAAAAAAAAGAGTAAAAATCAAAATTTTAAAATCATCAAGGGTCATCTTGTTGCGAATCATGTTTACAATATGTGGTTCAAATTTCAAGAGAATTGGTTTATTAGTTTTAGCGATACGATGGAGCTAGATTTTGAAAACGTTGTTTCGAGAAAAACGCGTTTGAAGTTTATACTATGAAAAACTCTTACCTAAACTTAATCGGCAATTCCTGCACCATACAAAATCCCTTCTGATTGCTCACCATCGTCGATTTGTTCAAGTCTTGCTTGCTTTCGATTTTTTGAAATTTTCAAAGTGGACTGGCCCCTAAAAGTTAAGTTCCAAGTTTCGTCATTTTTTTTCGACTTCTTCAGCAGAAACAAAACTGGCAGATATCAGAAATATTCTAGTTCGATCGGGAAGTACAGACGTGATGTCTGTACCATAACATTTTAAGCGAAATCCGTTCAATCGTTTTTGACATATCATGGAAGCCAATTTGAAAAGTACAGTTTTGAGAAACATGCATTTAAAAGTTCAAGTACGATTTACACAAAGAAAATGTGACTCACCATGAGTCTGCTATGCCGGGTCCATACAACATGCACACATTTCTTGCAATTTGTGCAAAAAAATGTTTCGATTTTTGGATCTGTCACATGGGATGTCTGCCTTAATAACTCGATAGTTAATTGATATTTGTCAAATCTGGTTGACGTTTCTCAAAGCTGACCCTTACAGCTTCAAAAAGATTTTTCGAAATCGCTATATTATTAGTTTTACACAAATCACAGTCATCTGAATGACGTACGGATTCATGTCGCAAATAAGCAGCGTTTTTTTTAAACATTTGTAATCGTGTGTAAGAGCATGACGTTAAAGTTTGCATTTTTTTCCATCTAATAATTCATACTCTAAATAACTCTAGATGCCTGATACAAACTGCTCAAGTGGGTAAAAAATCGAAAGATTCTCTAATGACAATAAAAACAGGGGTTCACCGAATGTTTAAAGAAGATATTAATTAATTATTACTTTTAATTAGTTCATATTTATTAATTAATGATTAGCAATTAATAATTATTACTTACTATATATAATTAAAACTTGAAAAAATGTGACTAGCAGAAGAATTTTTGTAGCTACGGCTTCACAGAGAAAATGTAAAAACGTCCAAATCTACCAAATGACCGCGAAATTTTTTATTCCAGTTTATCGTTGGGTATAATAATTGATGGTGACTTATTTTTATTGAGCGCCACTGTGATTTACTAATGATGCAGAAGGGCCTTCTTATGTCCCCACAAGGTACGGCCCTCCGCGAGAGAAATATCTTTAATTTCCCATCGCATCAAGCGTTCCAAAGAACTTGGAGTCACTTGTTTTTTGTTGCCGAAGGTTGTCGGGTTTTTGCCCCGATTTGCCTCCCGGAAGGATCGTTACCCAACTGTAGACACAACATTTTCGGCACAAAGATGAATTTCTCTTAATCACTGATTTGCCAGGGACCTAAATGTGTCCGGCTAAATTTTCTGCAGCGTCGAGCTCGCGTGTTTCAGCTTCGATATTAAAATCCGCAAGTCGCGCTATTTTTGGACGATTTTTGTTGAACCTCACGGCTTGTATAGAACTGTAGAAATCTGCTTTGCGATGCGAGTGCACTTTTCGGTTAAAGTGTCACGAGACGCGAGTGCGTGCGGACACGCCTCTGAGCACGGAGTTGGACGTATGACTTTTTTTAAACACGCGTTTCTTCCACCGCGGTTGCCATTGTCGTTGGCAGCGTTTGGCGTAAAATGAGTAGCAGTTGGTTGACAAATAAATGTTGAACGCGCGAGGGATAGTATCACGGAAGAACGGTTGCTCGGGATGGATATGCCAAAAGGCCATATGTCAGTAATATAGGGTGCATCAAAATGGCCTGACATTTTAATTCATTAATAAAACGTAATATTGGTTTGAAAAGTACGAATTTTTATTTTAATACGAGCTAATGCCCGGCATGCGTTGCAATGCCTCTTTCAGTCATCAAAGACGAACAATTATCCGATACGGCTCGCGCGCCACCTATTGTACATTAATGGTACTATGCCAGAAACTTGCACGCAAGTGCCAACAACAACTGTACAAAGTTTCAACTCAATCGGATGAACGATGCGCGAACGCATAGAAGACGAACAATTGTCCGACACGACTCGCGCGCCACCTATTGTACCTTGATGGTACTATGTGAAACTTTCACGCAAGTGCCAACAACTGTAGAAAGTTTCAACTCAATCGGATGAACGATGCGCAACCGCATAGAAGACGAATACACGAACATTAATTTTTATATTTATGATGATAAGGTACAAACGTGGAGGTTATGCGCCGCCTCGTTCCCGTTTGCAAACGTTCACTTTTTTGACGAAATTTTCAATAACATTTTGGCATAATTGCGGTCTAATTTCATTAACTCAATGGCTCAATATCATTTCCTCTGGTAGTATAGCTAAAAAAGGGTTAAATATGAATGTCCAACCATAGTTTTCTCGATAAGGACCTGGGAAGTAGTATTTTTTACTATAGCAAATTTGCTACTAACATTTTGACCCGCTCGGTTCGAACTATTATTCTAATTCAATCAAAAATCTTCAAAGCCTAGTTCGTCCAGTCAAGCTTCCTTTACACGTTTCTTTAAAAAAATATTTCAAGAATGTTCATTTACTTACTTTTTTTGACAAAAAGACGGGCAGCAGATCGAATGCTGGGGCAAGCGTCGTAAATTTTCACGTCAACACTGTTGCCATATTAAGATAATTCATATGTTTACGTTTGAATTTCAAGCTTTCCGGCATTTGTAGCTGCGTCTAGCATAGATTGATGGAACTGTGGAGTAGCTTGTTCGCTATAGCGTCCTTACGCTTTTACCGATGGGGTCAAAGTGAACGTAGCAAATTTGCTACGATGGCAGCTGAAGGGTTAAGGGGAGATATCCACCTAAGAGCCGGAAAAAGGTCATTTTTGTGAATTTTTTTAAGGAAAACTATTTGAAATTTCGGATTTGGGTTTTAATTATCTAAAAGTATATACATTCAAAAATATGTTTAATTTCCTTTATTTGAAAATATCAAAAATATACAAGGATATTGTATGATCCTTGGAGCGTCGTGAAAAAATCTGCGTATACGGTACCCACCGGCGTTTCTTCAAAAATCATCTGAAAAAAAAAACCAAAAAGATTATTAAATTAGATACTATAATCTAGTGCTCGTCATAGCCGATTTTGAAAATATCGATTTATGACAAAATGGCGGACGTTTGAACATAAATAGTGATTTTTGGGGAAAAAATTAGTTATTATTTTGCCTATAAAACAAAAACTAAGTAACGGAAGAAAAATCTTATGCCAAGTACTAGATAATGGTGTATAGAGTAACCACGAAAAACCTCAAGGCAATCGGTTCATTGGTTTTCGAGAAATTTTGGGTACCGATGTGAAAAACGTGGTTTTGAGAAAAACGCGTTTGAAAATTTGGGAATGAATAAATCATGAAATTTGTCAACTTACATGGAATCATCGATACCAGGCCGGTATCGTAGGTCTTCTACGGTCGACGGAATGTTCATAGCTTCTAAATCCTCGACCTCGACTATCTAGATGTATATCTCCCCTTAATGGTGTATCCAATTGCTTTCTCGAGCTCCGGAATGATCTGTGGGTCATTGGTATACACTTTTCCGTTCATAAAACCCCACAGAAAGAAGTCCAATTGCGTCAAATCGCACGATCTTTGTAGCCAATTCATATCGCCTCGGTGCGAGATAACACGACCATGAAACTTCGTCTGCAATAACTATGTACCAGCAATGCAGCAAATAACAATTTCTATGCGTTGCTCGATCGTCTAATTTTCCTAACTAAACGTCAACACTTCCTGACGTCAGTTGTCAAAGATTAGTACTTTACGTCCGCCACAAAAAAAAAAAAAAAATGGCGCGCAATTTAAAATGTCAAGTCATTCTGAGATGCCCTTTAAAACCCACTGCGTCTTTTCAGCCTCATCGACGTTCCAAAATGTCGTATTAACGAGAACATTTTATTTTCAGGTCTCCAGGTCAAGGAAGTCAAGAAGTCGAGCGAGCGTCCTTAAATCATGAACGAATAAAGGTGGATAAAAGAAAGGTTGAAAGAATCGTTGTGTTCAATTTTATTTACAGTCTTCGTTCGATCCGTATATTAAAATAGGTCGTATTGTTTATTCGCGATTGGTCAATTTTTCACAAGCTTCAACGACGTCGGGTGACAAGCACGGCTGGTCCAGAAATGATTTTCGCCTCCTGATTATCGTCCGCGCCAACATTTCCCTCTCTTCTCTCGTCGCTCTCATGATCTCGTACTCGTCGTAGGTGTCTCTGCATATGTTTTGCCCGCTACTGCACGCCGGTCTTCGATCCCAGTTGATAATTATTTTTTCCCCGAATACACTTTTTCCACGATTACGACATTTCTTCGCGTCGTGGCCGGGAGTTCTTGACTTTCGTAGATTTCGCGTGAGCGTACAGTACTTTCTGCGGCACGGTCTCGATTGTCTTTTGAGGTGTAGGGAAAATAACATGCCCAGCTCGTCGTAGGTCTCCGAGAGTCCGGTCAACGACTCGCGCGACGATACAATCGTGCTCTCCATGTTTTTCGTAATTGCTGACGATTCGTCGCATCTCTCGTTGCACGAAGTCAACGAATTCGGCCCCGTCGATCTCGCGATCAAGTTGCAGGAACACGAAGTCCATCGCGGACACTCGGAGTCTTTCTGATCTCTGCTTTCTCGATAGTTCGGCGAAGGTCTTTTTCTCGTTGTTTTCTTATTTCTTTGAGCTGACGGAGCCAGCCAATTTTCCGATCTGCTACCATCGATTTTCTGAGCTTCCATCGCGAGTCCCCTGATCGTCGACTTCCGGTTTCCAAATACGGGAGATTTGAAGGTGCTTTTTTCGTCGCTCGAAAATTCAGTGCGAGTTAGACATTGCTTTTCCGATGTCGTCCGCGACGAGGACGTCTGCGTTTTCTCCGATGTTTCCGTAGGATTTTGGGATTCGATCGAAAATTTCGTGGTCTCGATGTTTCTCGAGTTCGAGGGTAATTCTTGGTCGATCGCGGGCCAGTTGGTCGTCAACCTATTCGCGCTGTCTCGCAGCAAAAATCGTCTATCCGCGATCGTACTGGCGAATGTTTCGTCGTACGATTCGTTGGTCGAGGAAAACTTTTCCGACGGCTGCGAGGTTTCTTTGTTTCTGTTCGTTCTCTCCTTCGAATCTCTCGTTCGACAATCCGCGTGGGATGTTGTTCCGTACGTTTGTTCCGGTAGGCAGTGTTCTTGGTCCTCCGAGTCCTCGAATCTAACGTATGATAATAGTACTTGACAACGAGGACAATAATGATGCTAATGATAATCATGTTAAAGGGGCTACATGTGGAGAACCGAAAAAACTGCCGAATTCCGATTTTCATCTTCTGGGAATCGGCTGGTGAAAAAGAAACGCATTTTTACTAACACGAAGGTACGTATAGTGAGACCCTTTAAGGGGAGGTGCCTGAGTAAACTGCGAGAAAAACAGGTAAACTTCGGGAATTTTTATCTCAAAAACTAATGTTTCGATTGGATCCGGGGTTTTTTAAATTGGAAAATATGTACATTGAGGTATGTTTAGGAATTTTGAAGAATAAATGTTAACTAAAAGCGATTCAAACGCGATTATCTCGAAACATAGTTTTCAAAGTCGGTGGCAGATGTATCTCGAAAACGGCTTGTCCGATTTTGTCCAAATTTGGATACAATATTCTTCGCTATTTTTTCTCGTTCGCCACTTAAGATTTTTTTGAAATTTTCATTTTTGACGGAATTGCGATCGTTTTAATTCAACATTCGTTATTCGTTCGCAATTTCCGACTAATTTGGATTGCATACACATTGCATAAAAAAGCAATGGTTCAATCCAATGAAAAACCCCTACTTGGCGAACGAGAAAAACTATCGAAGAATATTGTATCCAAATTTGGACAAAATCGGACAAGCCGTTTTCGAGATACATCTGGCACCGACTTTGAAAACTATGTTTCGAGATAATCGCGTTTGAACCGCTTCCAATCAACGAATTTATTTTTAAAAATTTCTAAACATACCTCAATGTACATATTTTTCAATGAAAAAAACCCGGATCCAATCGGAACATGATTTTTTGAGATAAAAATTCCCGAAGTTTACCTGTTTTTCTCGCCGTTTACTCAGTTACCTCCCCTTAACGCTTCCTTGACACACTTATATTTGGCCACGGCTTTGCCACACTGCACAGTGGTTCCAAACGCCGAAAAGCTGGCCAAAAATCGAAATCATCGAAAAAACGGATGGTGGTGGGTATATATAGGTTTTGGGGGTCGCTGAATCCGAATATGATATTAGTTTTTTGAAAAAAATGAGTCAAAAAGTCAAAAACAAGATGGCGGACCAAAAAAATTTTATATCAACTTTAAACAATAAAAAATGATGTTATAAGGAGTTTTTGAGGTTGCTAAATCGAAATTTGACATCAGTTTCATAAAAAAATGCAAAACAGAGTCAAAAACAAGATGGCGGACCAAAAAAAAATGATTATAATTGTAAATGATAAAAACTGTTGATTAAGGGGTTTTCGACGTCGCTGAATCAGAATTTGACATCAATTTTTCAAAAAAATGGCAATGAAAGTGAAAAACAAGATGGCGGATCAGTTGTGTGTAATAAAAAATGAAACGACATGTCAATCAGAGATGAAATTTTTTATTAATGGTGTACAAACTTCTTATAAGTTAATCTTATTTAGTACTCATCATCATCGGAATGAAATGATTCATCAGAGCTACCGAGCATCAGAGAAGTTTTCGTGTAACCAAGATTGATTCTCTTCCATGAATCTTTTGAGTGTCCTGTTGCATGCTTCCCATTTTGTTCTCATTTTATAAAATAATTTTCTCAACGACGCTTTACATTCGTTAGAAAATAAAAACGTCCGTTCGTTTTAACTAGTCAAATGTTCTTCTAAAAGATATATAAGAACATTATTGTCCTTTTTGAGATGTCCTTTTAAGACATCGAAAATGTTTTTCTTTGTAAAAGACATTTTTTGGGTTGTCTGAAAAAAAACAAAAAACGTTGTTAAAAATCATATTAACAATTGATTTGTAATCAAAAATAATATAAACAATATCATTTTTATTGATACAGAAACATTTAATCAACTTGGAAAAAAAATTTAATTAAGTTTTTTGAAAAGAATAATTTATTGTTTATAAAAAATTCATTGTTTATAATGTCAAAATCATTGGTAGTATCTATACTCAACATTAAATAACTTAAACAAATTTTTTTTGACGATATTGGGCTTCATATAACGTAAAAATCATATTTTTAGCCATTTTTTTAAGTAAATTTTCAAATTGCATTTTCTCAATTTCGGGCAAATTCGGGCAAAAGTTATTGGCGTCATAATTTAATGCTATGATGCCCTTACCATATACAATTAATGTCAGCCCGGGATCTAGCGGGACTTTCGAGAAAATGAGAAAGTAAAAGTGGCATAAAATGACGAAATTTTGTGATTTACAAACAATAACATATAAACAATGTACAAGCACTTAAAATTTCAAACAAAACGTATTTTACTAACCTCAGATATCCCTCTCTTCGAAACAATTCACTTCACCATGAATAATTAACACTAACTTGTCCAAATTAAATGTTTAAGTCAGAAAACACATGACATTCACGAAATTTAACCTTAACTTCACGACGCCACGCTGCCAACAAGTGTGTATTATTGGCATTGGTAATGCTGCGTTCTTAAAGTACAGGTACCAACCTAACATATGGCACACAAAAAAGTCCTATATTTAGTAACGCGATTTTCCCTATTTTTGGCCAGCTTTTCGGCGTTTGGAACCACTGTGCACTGGGTCAATTTGACCCGGGCAATACTCCATCCACCTGCCCTTGACGCTTCATTAGGTTTTTATTGAAAAAAATCCGGGATACACGTTAAACATTTCTTAATATGTTTGCATAATTGAAGTTCGGAAAGTATAAAATTGAATTGTTGTAAAAAATTATTGAAAACTTTTCATTTTAGGAATGTGAGCATTTTATTTTAAATTCCTCCGGGTCAAAATGATCCAGTGTGTCAAGGAAGGGTTTTTCAAAAATCATCAAAAAATACAGAAAAACACAAAAATCATGGCCGCCGGCAGATGATGATAATTTTTTTCGCGACGTTTGGCGTCGGACGCTCCAGCTTAAACGGTCCATCCGAAATTTAAAAACGAAACGGGCTAGTCCACATTAAATACGAGTCGTTGGCGATCGTCGATTTTCGAAATCATTTTTTTTAACAACGTAGCGACGAATCGAAACCTGCGCATACAAAATCTATGAAGAAGGTCGTCATTTTTATGTAACTATTAAAAAAAAAAAATTCGGTTTTTGCAAAGAGATCGTCAACGATCTTTAAATGTACTTCATCGTATCTCCTCTAAATTTGGAAAAATCCATCAAGTGGTTCTCGAGATATTATGTGCACCGACTTTGAAAACATGTATACCGGCAGCCATGTTTATGTTGTTTTTCTGTATTTTTTGGTGATTTTTTTAAAGGCTCAATATCTCTACCTTTGTGTAAAAAAAAGCGTTTCTTTTTCACCAACAGTTTCCCAAAAAAAAAAATCGGAGTTTGCCCATTTTTTCGGGCCTCTAGGTAGATGTGGCCCCTTAAAACGGAGATATGCTGTGCATAGATTTTTAAATTTCAACGAGTATGTAAATTCAAATAAGATGTAGCTTTGCAGTCGGGGTTCGAGCGTGTTTCACCGATTAATGTTAAAGAACACCAATTATTTTTTCGATACGTCCAATGAGAGTTCAACTATGAATAGTCAATAAGCTACATCGTTTTCGAAAGAAAAAAAAAAACCGAAGCAATTTATCACAGATGCCTTTGAAAAATTCCATTGCGATTGAAATTGTCGCCCAATCTGCCATTCTTCGTGAGAAATTTTGTTAATTTGTGTAGATCTTACTTTTTTTTTTGAAAACGATGTGGAACTTGTGAAAACTTCGTAGTTAAACTTTGACTTAAAAAGAACGTGTACCCTTTAACAATAATCGGCGAAGTGCTCGACCGACCTTCGGCTAAAATAAACGCGATATGAAAAGTAGGGTAAACCGACCAGTGAATGAATGAATAACGACACTGTTGGATTCAGATGGACTGTAAAATGAAAATATTATTAAAACAAATGTTCTCAATCGCTATAGTTAACACAAGATATTTCGATAGTAGAAAGAAATATTCGAATTGAAACAAATAATATTGGAGGAATCGATCAATAAGTAGCGAAATGACTAAATCCTCTGTGAATGGACGCAATTACCAGTAAATGGGCACTCGACCCCCGGTTAATGAAGGTGTAGTGCACGTGGGCGCTGTAAAGGATAACGATTTATTATTTATTTTTATTAGATGCTCGATTTGGAGATCACGGTGTTGCACAAAAATTATGATTTTCTTATACATATGAGTATTATATTTTTATATTACGATTTCGTAGAAAATACACAAAGCTTGTTTTGCATCTTAACGTGATACTCTCAAAAAGTTATCCAAGTTTCGACGGAGAGACAAATTAAATTGTGTCAAAATTTACATAATAAACGAAATGATGCGACAAGATTTAATTAAATGTACATTGTCATCTCTTAACAGTAATTAATTTAGCAATTTTCGGCGGATGACCTAAACTTTTTACTCTGCTTCGGGAATTGTCAGAACAGAGCCCATATGTACATTAATTGGAAAGAGGTGAGAATACAGCACCCGTGAATAAACGTGTCTAATTCTGACCTATTATTACGAATTTATTTTTAAAATTTGCAAAAACCAAGGATTGATTCTAATTTAAGTAATGAAAGTAATACTTATCCTCAAAGCTAATAAAAACTATTGTTTTCGCCTTTAGAACACCTACTGTGCACGTCCGTATCGTAACTAAGTTGCGCGATGTGCAAGTACCACAAACTAGAAAAATTCCGTGCGGTGTAAAAATTCGATACTAAACTGAGACATCGATTGTAACGACACCTGGATTTTTGTTGCTAAATTATAGTAATTCGAGTTCTTATCGGCAATTTATGTTCTTCACTTTAAATATAAATCAGCTTTCGTTCATTCACTGGTCTCCGTCCATCCACTGGTCGGTTTATCCAACATGTTTTATTTAAATTCGATTTTGTTTTACGGTGCGGGTCACATTCCCGTCAGATCAAAATCTCTGCTATCCGGGCAATCTCTCGGTAATTGACAATTATACGACCGTGTTAGAAAATGCCAAATGTGAAGCGAGACTGTCAAGAGTTTGGAATTCTATGAATAAAAAGGTCACGAAAATTATGTCAATGTTAAGCAAAAATATTTTTCCTCCATTCATAGTCCTTCGGTACATTGAATCCGAAAACGCGTATTTTCGGATGATAAGTTTAGAAAGCTCCGTGAGATAATTTCGTTGAGAAAGATTTGGCAGAGTACCTTCGGCATATGCAGCGCAGTTTGGTGTACACGAATCTGTAGAAACAGAGGACAAGCGTGACCAGTAGAAGAACGACTAGAGAGCTGAAGAATACTTTCCAAAAGAGGCAGGAGGAGTGCCTGTCTTCCGGTGCATGTTGGTTTTTTATAAAATCTTCCGCTTCTACGAATGGCATTGGAATTATTTTTTGGCCCGTTCGATTGGCAACCGCGACATTGTTTATTCTGGAAAATAAATGATTGTCCTTCGTAGATACTTGGTTATTTCGGCGTTTCCGGTTAGCCTCCTCTACCCGAGGTCCCCTATCCAATCCTTCATATGCCCTCCCAGACTTTTACGATTCCACCCCATTCACCTTTTGTCACTTCAATATTTTTAGCTCTTTTAGCGATACCCGGTGCCCCCAGAAAAAGATCGATCAAAAATAATTAAATTCAAATAATCGGTCAGCTTTATTTAAGTTTTACCCAAGCAAACATTAAGAAACAATTTGATAAAACTCCAACTATTACGAGAAGAGTATGTGGCTTCCGGATGGAGGCTGTGTTGAGGATCAGCGTTGTGCCGACGTTTCGCAAACGTTACAGTTAAATATAAAGAGCCGTAAATACAAAGAGTTACACATAAAGAGCCGTGACAAGCTTAAAACTAAACTCCAACTATTACCCTTGTCGTAATTTCGTAATTTGTATCAAAGGTATTAGGACGTTAAATAAGTTCTCGCTGTTTTCCAACAGATGGCGTTTCCAAAATAGCGTGCGTGTGGTTTAACATAAGGTTTGTTCGCGTTAGCTGCACGCTACACTCGGCAGTGTAAACGGAACTAGGTCAGTGTCTAGGGAGTGCAGTTTATTTCCTCGCGGGTAAGCAACTCTAGCGCGAACGCGATAGTGTGCAGGAAACATGGCGGCGACCTAGTGGACCACACCTTAACCTCAAACAACACATGAGATTACGGAGTCTCATCTAACCGTTAAAGAGATATACCGTGTAACCTCAAGTTTGTTGATCTCGTAAACTGATTACAATGGACGGTGTTATTGAAATGATTAACTTGTACTTGCAATTGCGCTCAGAATGGATGTATTGATACCAGTTTTACATAGAATGGAGTGTTAGTGATACGATTGTAGAAATCCAAAACCTTCACAAATGCACACGTTGTTGTCAGCATCAACGTCTAAGCCGCCTTCTGAATCTCGGAACAGCACTGCTGACCTAAGTTTTTGCTCCTGTTCCATGTTAGCTTCTGTTTGCGTTGATAGTAGATTGGAACGTATTGTGACACTGCGAATTTATAATAAACACTTGTCATTATATCTTGTCCATTTTTTTATCACCTTGATCAATAGAAATTGATAATTACAATACTTTGTTATTTTGAACCTTTATTATTGATTGTTTTTCATAATAAATGGGAATTTGTTTGTGATTGCCTTATACATTTTACGTCATGTCAATTTTTTAATCACCTTGATCGATAGAGATTGATGATTATAATAGTTTGTTATTTTGAACCTTTATTATTGATTGTTTTTCGTAATAAATAAGAATTTGTTTGTGATTGCCTTAAATATTTTAGGTTATGTCGTACTCACCTCTCTATACACTCACTGACAGTTTCGCTGGTTATGGGGTTATTCTAGTAATATCACTGTTACACTTTTCGCGTACTTTTACACCTCGTCAAGATCGAGTGTAGTAAGTCTAGGGTTAGTGGCACGAAAGTGTAGCTACACTCGTAACGCGAACAGCGGCGCCTGACGTAATTTCCGTTAAAACGAACGTGAAAGTGTACACTCCCTAAAAAAGTGTAGAAAGTGTAGCTAGCGCGAACAAACCTATAGTAACGCATCTTTGAAGAACTACTTTAAGCAAGCTTGGAATTCAGTGTATGTCATTTCGCTCTAAGTGTAGATAATTTAGTGTCAATTCTAGAAAAAGAAGAATATTTACGGGGCATGTCACTGCACTATTTCATTAATAAAAAAAATACGCAGCTGAAGCACACAGAATTCTTGTTGAGACTTACGGCGACCATGCTTTGTCGGAAACAACATGCAGAGATTGGTTCAGACGCTTCAAAAACAATGATTTTGATATGTTGGAGGCATTACTTCATGAAGACTTATGTCAAACGCTAGCTAAACTTGCAGAATCATTAGGAGTTGATCAGACAACAGTTTCGAAACGTTTGAAATGGTTAGGAATGATTTAAAAAAAAATAAAGCGTTAACTTTCACAAACAAAACTGCGAGAACTTATTCAACATCCCAATAGCTAATTCATTACATAAATTAAACGGATATTCAAATTTCACAACTAGGTTAACTGCAGGCAAAAGCAATACGTTAGATTTGCCGGCCAGAAAACCAGAAAAATACTGGTAGATCAACATTCACTACCAAGTAATAGATAATATTGTAAATCTAAAACGCTGATTAAAGGCGGGCATTTGACAGGAAAAAAATAAGCAATATTGAGCGATTTTTTAAACTAAGACATAATTATTCTACAATTATCAAACTTTAGGTATACTTTAATAGTATATTTAAGTATACGAAACGATTTTTGAAAATTAATTCATCATCAAAATGGCGGAGCTGTGGCAGTGTTACAGCAAAGTCGCCGCTAGAGTTGCGAATCGGCTTGCAGTCTAGCTCCCCGTACACTTTGATTTGCAAAAAAGTTGAAACATTTTGTCAGTTAGAACGTGTATAGTTTCTATGTGACGGTAATTAAAATGAAGAAAATGCAAATTTGAGAAAACGGCACGCATTTACAAAAGAAAATTAACATTTCACGCAACATTTCTGTAAAATGTGGATTAAAAAAGTAGTTTTTTTCCAATTGTTCAAAAACAATTTTCCCCAAGTAGAATGTACCAATATTATCAATATTTCTACCAAGTTTCAACTCAATCGGCTTAATAGTTTTTGAGTAATCCTGCACGCCAATTTCGATAATGTAGTTTTGAGAAGAACGCGTTTGAAATGGTTCACATTCCAAAAATTTGCCTGAAAAATCGTCAGATAATTGTTAATAACAAATGAATTATGCACTATAAAAATAATACTATGTTCTTCCATAGACAGTGACTTTTTCAAGATATATTCAACATTTCAAGTGAATCGGTTGAAAATTGTCTGAGTTACGTTTCCGGCTAACTTAAAAAATGCAGTTTTGAGATAAACGCTGCACAGCCGCCATTTTAAAATGAATCGCTTAAAAAAATTTGTGTACAGTCACTGATATGTATGATAAACACCCTTTTTGTAATCTCGATTTATTTTGTAGTTTTTCTGAAAAAAAAAATCCCCAAAAAGCTTATTTTTTCGAGCTCTAGAGTGGCCTAAGGCCTTAATGGTCCTTTGAGATGTGTAATCCAAGCTGGAAAGTAGAAGAGTCCGACTCCTCGGGACGGGGATGGTAACCTCGACTCGCAAGGGTCCGGGGGCTAAGTGACTCTAAATAAGATAACCTTTTTAATGACCATTTAATAGTAAGTTTTAATATTTCGAAGTGCAGAGATGGGTATGAGCGAAAGCTCGAATACCACAGAAATAAAGCGTCTGATAATAATAACGGTTCTTTGAGGTCTCATCTCTAGTAGCATAATAGATCTTCAAATAATGACGGGATATCGAGAGCAATGACAAATAAAAGATCCCTTGCTCGCACTGACAATCAAATACTACAATTTACCGTCGTTTTTAAACGTACTCCGATTCTTCGATCCGACGATTTGTCATCACGTCTAGTTGTCTTCGTCTGAGGGTCGATTCGATTTTTCGTAGTATCCAATGAGCCAAATCTCTGCGGCCAATCGTGCGTAGTTTAAGCTCGATGTTTTCATTGCTCCTGAATTTCGACTCTGCCGGATCAGTCAGCCAGGTAGCCAAAAGACTTATGCATGATATCTCCTGGGCTCGTTCTTTCTCCGCGTAAATCGACATTTCGTTCTTCAGAGCGTAAATAAGGATTGAATGAAACATTTGAATAGAAAATAGAAATTGGAACGACGATATAGGTTTCATTCGTCGCGCCGATTTTGATCCAGGTGGAAGACTAGTCGACGATCATAGGATTAATTATGGTTTGAAATTAGGTGTAGTAAAAAGAAATCCATTATGTTTGCATGAAATTGAAGGCAAAAATAATGGATTTATTTTTACTACACCTAATAATTCGGTGGATGAAGTGATATTGGTAGAAATGCGTACTCGCATGGCACGACGGTGGGAGAGCAAATTGTAGAAATCGTAGCACTCTTGTGACGACAAACTAGACGCAATGTACTTCATTTCCGGGAGCCCGATGTCGTAACTCGTCGCCCCAAACTTGTCAATTTTCTGCGATTATTTTTATACCCTTTATAATGTTGTTTCTACAGTGGAAGGTGATTTCAAGAACCGATACGTTTAAGGTTAGATTTCTCTTTCAATCGCACCTGAAGCCAGATGAGGAGCGCTACACCGCTCTGGTAAAATTCGGATCTTGTGACCGTCATTTTGGCAGTTTGCGAAAATCATTCGTCACGTATTGGCACGAGCTTATTCTCTTCGCGAAATAAATATTGCGCGCATGCTGGACAATATCGGTCGGGGAAATCTCGAGACGTCGGACAAACAAAGAAGAATCGGTAGGTCTCGATTTTTTTTGCACTAACACATCATGTTATGAAAAAACCGGAATTAACTTTTCGCGTTTGCGTAAGTGTTGAAGGTAAGTGTTTAAAATTATGGATCAGACGTAGGCTACGAATAAAATATTCAATTTTTCTAATTTAGTTATTGGCCGAAGAAATTTTCCAATGGTCATTACGACCAAGCAGAGTTTGTCGAAATTTCGCTACATGACATTTGTATAAAATTCCGGAAGTGCGTGTTTGTGTATTTTTAGGGGCTTCTACCCGCGCCTGCTTCGGCAAATTTATAAAATCGAAATTTAGTTATTTTCTGTACGAAAATAGCATCATGGAAGGAATTCTTCATCGATGGGTGTAGAATTTGAGTAGGCTGAACGTTTACGTAACTTTTGGATAATTCACGCAGCTTTGGAATATCTAGATCATCATATCTCGGTCTTGTAGAAACGATCTATAAGGGATGAGATGCAGTCAGAGGCGTGAAAAAACGAGCATTTTCAATCATTTTTTTTTTATAGTAATTAAGTTTGTTTTACTAAAATGGTTATACAGACTTTTTATGTTATATTTCAACTTGACTTGTACAAATTTTCATAGAAAAATATTGATTATTTATAAATAATATCGGCATCTTTGTCGGACCCCCTTCGGCATGTAGTGCTTTGCGGTGACAATCATAACATTTTACTGGATCATCTGAAATTAAAAAAAAAAAACTAAAAACAATCATTTAATAATAAATCTAGTCTTAAATCGAAGCTTTTTTTTTTAATTAACAAAATGGTGGTTCCGACAGATAACTTTTGATTTTGGACCAAAAAATCGCTCGTTTATTGTTAAAAAGATCTAAATTTTCAACAAAAATGAAAATCCTTCGATGACGGACTAGTTTTTAATGCTATCAACAAGCACACCAAATTTGATCAAAATTGATCGAGTGGTTTTTGAATTATAGTGGCCTTCAAAAACATAGTTTCGAGAAAAACGCGTTAAAAGTTTTTCGATGTGGATACGGTATTATATGTTTGTAAAATTTTGAGCTCGATGGATGAAGCTAAACTTTTTTTATGTATTTTGATCCGCTGAATCCGAATATCACAATTTTTGCCGAAAAGTCGAACATTCAATTGTTTATACCCAATTGTTAAAACAATTTTTCAAAAAATTAAAGTTTTTCGGGATGAAATATTATTTTTTTACATTTGGGCAATTTCAAAACGAAAGTATTCTTTATAAAATTTTGCTGAAGTTCATAGTTTTTGAGCAATACATTTTTGAAAATTTCTGAAAGAGTTTTCCAATTTTACACTTAATTTATGTATAGAAATACTAAATAAAAAATTAAAACGACGTGCTGATCGAGTGGTTAGCGTGCTTGCCTCTGAAATCAACATATCGGGAGGTCGCGGGTTCGAATCACCGTCTCATAGTTTCGGAGAGAAATAAAAACACAGGCGTGACGTAGCTTCAGTTCTACACGGATGTGTAGGTGTGTGTGTCTGGTGTGTATGGCTGTAGCCTGTGAGCTATTTCTCGACGAAACGCGACTAGCTCCGAGGCTGGGAAGCGAACTCATGACCGGCTGTATTGGTATAGGTTTTCCGCAGTTTCCCTATACCCATGACAGAAAATGTCATGGTGAATGCGATACAGAGGGGGAAGTCGGCTGCGGCTGCAAGGTGAGGATCGATTAGGGATGTGGATTGGAGAAAATGGTGGGAAATGTAAAAAGGGGAAAAATCCCCGTACATGGAAGTTACAATTAGCGAAGCGTTCGCCGTAGCAGATAAAATAAAAAAATACTAATTGAAAAATTACTTACCTCGAATCATCAATTCCTGGCCCATAGAATAAGGTTTTTGCCGATGTGGAAGCTTCCAAAATATCAATTTGTTGTTGTCTTCGAAGCATTCTGCCTTTCCGGGTATTACCGGTTGCTTGCAGCTGCCATGGGGACCCGACGTCCCTGTACCAATTGTGGGATATCCTGGAAACTATTCATCGGATTGACTTAAAATTTTCAGGGAATATTTTCGAAACATCATACTTCAAGAAAATGTTTTTAAAAAATCGATTTTTTGAAAATTCTGACTGCATCTCACCCCTTAAGGAGGTTGGAGCGTTAGACACAATCCAAGGTTAAATTTAATAAAAAATACATTTTATTGTTTACACTATACTGAGGCTTTACGAATTTTTTGAACTTTTTTTTACCACCAAACACCAGAGATAAAAAATAGGTTAATGTATGTAATTTAACGTACGGTTAGATGGGCAAAACTTTCACACTGAAGGTTATGTAATTTTTATTGTCATTTAGCACCAAGATAAACCGTTTCTAATAACGGATTAACGCAAACTGAACCTTAGTGAACATTTCGAAAAAAAATCCTCATCTTGCCCATTGTAAACCATGGGCCAATAATCTCGTGACGTAAATATGAATAGGCATAATTATGAATTACTCAAAATTTCATTGTGAATTGTATAAAACATTCGTTGTCGTAGTTTTTCCATAATAATCATCGATAATGTTATGCTTTTTCAAGTTGGTAGTAACACAAAAGTTTTTGTACTTCACGTAATAAAAATGTTAAAATGCATAATTTTGCCTTTTAATTATATATTTAAAAAAATTAGCATACATAGAATAAATCTGTACCTCGTATGCATTTTTTTGAGGTTCGTTGAAAAAAAAACTGAATAAACCGTCATTTAACTTAACTGAATCGCTCCAACCTCCTTAAGCAAGGTAGATAGTTTGTCGTATGGGGTGAACTTTCCAGACAGCTTACACCATTTTATAATAATCTAATTACTAGTTTCCGCCAGAAAATACATTTTTCCATACAAAGTTATACATCCCATTTCACCCCCTTAAGAGTTGATTTTCGAAGAATCCTTAGTGCACCTCTACATCTTCTGAGGAACATATTTTCCAAATTTCATTTTTCTAGCTTCAGCGGTTTAGGCTGAGCGTTGTCTATATGTGATTCAGGAAGTCAGCCAGTCCCGGAACTGTTTTATATGTATAGATTAATGATAATTTACCCAATCTAAATAATCTCGCTATTATCTCGATGATCTAGACAATTTGCAGACAACCTTCATCGTTGTCTACAAAATCGCAAAACCGTCAAGATAACGTTTTAGTTAATGTGCACAATTCAGATGATTTTTCCAATAGTCTGGATTATTTGAGGAAAAATATTTCATTGTGGACGATAGCCAGGAGGGTTTTGCGTTTCTCAGTCGCAAAGTAAGCGCTTCAATTTCGCAGGCTATTTAGCCCCTTATCGCTAAATGTTCGAGCGCTAATCAGCGCTGCGGTATATATACGTATATAACTTTTATTTGACTCGAGTATACGACAAAATGCGAGAAACTGGAGCGAGCCGACGTTTCGCAAGTGCCGCATTCGTTACGTTATCGCGTAAGGTCGTGATTTTTGTTCTACGTACGTAACATTTCTCCGGGAAGGATGGAAAAATTGGAATGATTCACACATCAACCAGTACCATCCTGAGTTATTCGACCGCACGGTCATCGTACTCGAATTGTTTGCCATAACTATATTACAGTGTAATATTTCTTATAATTAGGCGTTCATCAGGAAAGTATTTTAATTATAATGCAATGTGTATACGTTACGTATGGAACGTGTATGATGCATTGTTACATTTATGTTAAGGCGGGATAAACATTTAGACAGGAAAAAAATAAGCAATATTGAGGTATTTTTTAAGCTAAGAAATAATTATTCTACAATTATCAAACTTTAGGTATACTTTAATAGTATTCTTAAGTATAGGAAACAATTTTTTTAAAGTAGTTTTGAGAAAAACGCGCTTAAAGTTCACGCCCGCTCCGAATCCGAGCCGTCAGGCACAGCTTTGACGAGCTGTATAGTTTGAGGTTTTTCGAATTTCGCTTTGAAACTTTAGGAAAATATTCTACATATATAGTTCTATCGTTTAGAGAAAAAAAAAAATCGAATTTTCGATCGTCGTAAATGTATATCCCACCGTAAGGAGGTTGGAGCGATTCAGTTGAGTCAAATGACGGTTTATTCATTTTTTTTTCAATGAACCTCAAAAAAATGCATACGAGGTACAGATTTATTTTATATATGCTAATTTTTTTAAATATATAATTAAAGGGCAAAATTATGCATTTTATCATTTTTATCATGTAAAGTAAAAAAAAACTTTTTTGTTACTACCAACTTGAAAAAGCATAACATTATCGATGATTATTATGAAAAAACTACGACAACGAATGTTTTACACAATTCACAATGAAATTTTGAGTAATTCATAATTATGCCTATTCATATTTACGTCACGAGATTATTGGCCCATGGTTTACGATAGGCAAGATGAGGATTTTTTTTTCTAAATGTTCACAAAGGTTTAGTTTGCGTTAATCCGTTGTTAAAAATGGTTTATCTTGGTGATAAATAACAATAAAAATTACATAACCTTTAGTTTGAAAGTCTCGGCCATCTAACCGCACGTTAAATTACATACATTAAATTATTTTTTATCTCTGGTGTTTGGTGGTGAAAAAAGTTTAAAAAATTCGTAAAGACTCAGTATAGTCTAAACAATAACATGTATTTTTTTTTATTAAATTTAACCTTGAATTGTGGCTAACGCTCCAACCTCCTAAAGAGCGGACACCACTGTGACGGGCCAAAAAGGTCATTTTTCCATTTTATTGTCTACAAGATTATTTATTTAGAATTTGGAAAAAAAGTATGTCATTAATCCTCGCATGCTTTACTGGGGTTTGAGAAACCCAAACAATACTCGTAAAATCGAAAAGAAAATCGTTTCTCTCGAGAGGAAATATTTTTAAACGAGTATGTCTTAAAAGTTCTTAACTTTGACGATTCGGTCAATGCATAGACAGATTTCTCGACTAATTAGCTATCGATTAAAAGAAAAGCCATAGAAATGTTTACTCGGAGTTATGATTGAAAATCTGAATGGGGTCCCACAAACCCGAGAGTGGCAAGTATGTCCTGAAAAAATAAGTGTAGCATGCTAGGGTTAAGCATGCATTGAACTTATTTCGTGTAAGTATAATAGAGCCTCTGTATAGAAAATGTGGTTCAACGGCTGGAGCGATAACTAGACAATCGTTGGTCTGAAAAATAAAAAAGTTTTATAATTTATATAAAGGTAGTTTTCGTTCTATATAGCCGCTTCACGAAGCAAAAATCCACAAAATGGCGTGTGTTAAAAAAGTGTCATTGTGGCGAAATGTTTTACTTATGTTCGGGGGCCCGAAAAATACTAAATTAAAAAAAAACCGCTACGTATAACGATAGCTACCGCAATTACGGAAATTGTGGTTTTTGAAAATTGACAATCTGACACTTATAGCTAGAGCTATGATTTCGGCCAGGTCAAGCAAAGTTGTTTCTAGAAAAATGCGATTGAAAGTTTTAGTATACGTAAATCGTTGCGCTACCTGCTCTCACTAAATTGTCTGTAACTGGGCCAATTTTTACTATTTTAACTTGAATTTTTTTTCACATATTCTTGAATACGTATACTTTGAGAAAGTGCAAAAAAGTACTACTCCTGCTTGGAAAGGTTTCGAGCAGTGCATTAAAACCCAGATTAATCGTGGTCGGGTCATCCATGGAGCGGAGTAACCGTGCATCTCTCAAGCGCCTCGCACGTCCGACCAGGCACGGTCACGCGCGAAACCAACAACAATCGAAATCAACTAGCTTTTCTGAGAATAAACAGTAAAATATGACGCAATATAGCGTAGATGATTATCATTAAATATAAGAAGTCATGTTTACGCTGGAATAAAATTGAGATCGGATTAATAATTATGAAAAGTTTCATAAAATTGATTTTGGATTAACCGAGGATCGTTTAGTACTTTTGGATTAACCGAGGATCGTTTAGTACTTTTTGATATGCTTTCTTAAATCTTCAGAATTATTTCGTCGTATTTAAATGAAAGTATGTTTTTCATGACCATCCCTTCAGGTTTTAATACTGACGTATCAATCATTAAGATTCTTGATGGAATCCTACCCGTTCTTCACAATCAATTAAAAAAATGCCTCAACTGCATGAGCTTACGAAAATGTATCAAATCGATGTTTTAAATTTACAATGATATTATCTATTACTTGGTGGTAAATGTTGATCTTCCAGTATTCTTCTGGTTGTTCATGGACCGGTAAAGCTAATGTATTGCTTTTCTCCACAGTAAACTTAATTGTAAACATTGAATATCTATTTAATTTACATAATGAAATAGCTAATTTTTATACAAGTTACCAAATTACGACGACGAAAATAATTTAAGGGCTCTTCTTACTTTACACGCTAAAAAAGGCTATTTTCATGCATTTTTTTGATAGGTTTATATTATAGATATTGATATAAAAGTTGTTACACTTAATAAATAAACTTTCGAAATACATTTAAAAAAAAATTATTTAGTTATGTAACCCAAACAAACTTTAAACGCGTTTTTCTCGAAACAATGTTTTTCGACGGCTTGTTAACAAAATCTTCGAAACTACTGAGCCGATCCTTATGTGAAATTTGAACCACATGTTCTTTACAACTACAGCTATAGCGCATATGAAGAAATTTTTTTAATTTTGATGTTTACTATTTTTCTTTGCCGAAAACGGTGAAAAAACGTTTCTTTTTGTTTTTTTCGAAAAATGTCCGCCATTTTGTTATTTTTGCATATATAAAAAATCGTATGATATGCGCTATATCCATTAACGTACTGAATCCAAAACTGTTTGATTTTTTTGTTTCGAATGATCCATCTTCGCAATTTCATCAACAGCGCAGACCGACAATGTTTTTAGGACATTATTTTAACTACAGTTTTCAGTTTAAAATTTGTGGTAGATAAATAATTTTTTTTAAATGTATTTCGAAAGTGTATTTATTAAGTGTAACAACTTTTATATCAATATCTATAATATAAACCAATTTAAAAAAATCATGAAAATAGCCCTTTTTAGCGTCTAAAGTGAGAAGACCTCTTAAGTTTTATTAGAAGTAGTAGTAGTAGTATTTATTCCGAGTATGTCCTTTTGAGGGTGTTTACATGAGTGCCCTTTCCTTCCCCTTTACAATAGTATTTTTACATAAATTTTCTTATGTCTATTCTAAGTTCCTAGTTTTTTCAAATTGTATATAATTGCATAGTTCATTTGCCGGTTGCTTTTTTAGTTGTGCTAGAATTTTGCGCTGTGATTCCACCCCCTTAGTATTCCCTAAGCACTGCTCCAGTTTGTCCACTATTACTTTATTAATCTTTTTATCGCTTCCCCACACTCGCAGATATGTCTCAAATTTTCGTTTGCCTCGTGGCATAGTCTGCATTTAGGGTCAGTATACCCTTTCTTTCCGTCCCTACCTACATTACCACACCTTATCCTCGCCCATGTTTCCTTCGTCTGTCCACTGATCACCTTGTCCTCCCAATATGTTTCCATGTATATTCCCGTTTTCTTCATTTTGTATTCTTTACACTATGTTGACGCATCTGTCTTGTTCTCATCGTATGTTCAAGTCTTATTAAATTATTTCTTTATGCTTGCTTGGGTGAAACATATAAATTTAATCGATTATTTGAATTCAGTTATTTTGGTTTGATCCTGGTAACCCCAATGGTTAGATAGTTTAGTCATCTGTCGTACAATCGGATCCGATATTTTATGCACATACGAAATATATGTACCTTCGAAAGACCGCAGCGACATCCTTAGTGTTCGCAATTTTGGGGATGAGTTAAGGGGCTATACCAGTGTGAACGCTGAAAATATTGGAGATTTTCGAGAATTTTTTGGAAGAAAAGTACTCAATTGAATGTTTCGGAAAATTATGAATATATTTGGCTATATTTGTCCTATAATACATAATGTTTTCATAGAAAAATATTGAGATCCAAGCGACTTATGCGCTGCCTTCAGAGGTGCCAAAAAAAAAGTTCCTCCACTGATGACATGATTCTGGCCAATTGAGTAGCTAAAAGCAAAAAATGTCGTTACACTGGAAGGTATTTCCTGTACAATGACGTAGGATTTTCGAAAAATATCAAAATCTAACAAAATGGCGTAGTTATGAAAAGTCTGTTTTCTGGCCTACAAAATGGTAGTTTTTTTCTATGCCAAATCGTCAATTTTTATCCAATGAAAAATGTCTTACGTCTTTGTAGAGTAAATATATTCAAGAGTACTCAGTTCAAATTTCAAGTCAATCGGATAATTGCTCTTTGAGTTATAATGTCAGCAAATTTGAAAAATCTCATTTCGAGAAAAACGCGTTTAAACATTTAACTATCGTTTTTTGCAAGATAAAATGATATTTACTCTAAAAACTGCTAAGTATAAACGTAAAGTATAAAGTATAAACTGTCGAAAAAGGCAAAAAAATCGTCTTCGAAAGTATCACATGGGTATAGCCCCTTCAAATGTCGCGTTTGGACGCCTGTATGTAGTCTCCACAGGACCAACCAATGATCCGATGGAAACCGGACTACCCATTTCTTATCCAGTGAGAAAAGAATACGCACAACGCCATCTGGCAGAATCCTCGGAGACGACAAGCCGCTAATTTTCATATCGAAACTTTCCCAGAACACGCCACTTCAACAAAACATTTTTGGCGTACGACGTTTCTGGAATCCGGAAACTCAGGAACCCTAAACGTAAAGTAAAGACGAAAATTGACTGAACGATCTTTCGAAACACGGCCAATTTCCAACAAAATAGAAGTCTACCCGTCTGTTAAAAAATCCGTTTCCGTAAATCCTGACGCGTTTTCATCATCTGGGACTCGAAATTTGCGTGGCAATATATTTTTGAATCGTGCGTGGCCAAGAGAGCGCCGGCGTCCCCGCGAAGTCTTCGTGTCTTCGCCTCTATTTATATACTCATATAGCACGTGAACTCGTGTGTCAGTCGTAGCAAGCTGCTCCCTTAGGAAGCACGCTTGAGTCGTTTCGCTTGCGTTATATACCTCGGTCTCGTTATTTCTTCGCGAACGAAGACATAATCTTTGAAGCGACCGCGCGATATTTTCTACACGAAACGACACCACGGTGGAATCGTACGCACGAAAAATAATAGTAAAAAAAATGTGACGAGACGCGCGCGCGTGTGAGAAGGCCAGGTGAGAGAGCCAGAGATTCTCGTGACGGGAAGGCGATCAATACGAGACATCGGAACTTCGCGAGTGCTCTGTACATCGGCCCAAAAGCCTTTTCACGACAAAGGCACGAAAATTTGGCTCTTACGTGTCCAAAAAATACACATGCGCAATGTATACATATCGTGCATACGTTATCCTCAACTACTACCATCTGTCCTTCCATAATGATACCGTAGCAAAGAAAAACACTCGTGACGCGTTTGCTTCGGGAAATACGCAACGAAAATGTCATCCGAGTTTGTTTGAGCCCGAAAATATTTTGTTCTCATTCTCGTTCCCTGGAAATACGTAATTAGTCGATGATCGGACGAAACCGCGGGCTTTGTTTCTTTTTTCTCATAGCGGGTCTCGCATACGCGATTGTTGTGCAACCAGACAATTACCTGAATTACAGGAATGAATAATTTCTTGCAGATGTCTCGAGGCACACCTAGCTCGGGGCCGGATAAAACAGGCATTTTCGTGAATTTACTTTGGAAAAACAGGGTTTCAATTTTTTTTTATTACATCGAAGTTTGAGTACCTTTTACAATTTTTGTGCTGTAAAATATTTATAAATGCGATGGATACAATTGTTTGTGCCGACCGCTTTTGAAAAACGTACTTCGCGGTGATCACTGCTGCTCGGAAAAAAATAAAATCAAAGGCATTTAGTTTTTTCATGAATTTATCTAGTGCTTGGACGAAGGATTTAATGAAATAGCATTTTTCGAAAAAATGGCGGGAGTCCAAAGTGAAAGGATCAATTTTCGGTAGAAAAAACGCTCTATTTTCGTCGACGGAACAAAAACGATGCACCGAAAAAAAAATTGTCCGGTTAAGCGCTGTTTTTGATATGTAAAAGAGTTTTTGAAATATCGTGGTCATCAATGTTAAAAAAGTAATTTTGAAAAAAAAAACGCGTTTAAAATTCGCCGGTTCGCGGAACCTACCTATCAACGCTATATTTTGAGAATCCGTCGGAAACCAAAAATCGATATTATCAAAAATGTCAACTAGGTGTAAGCTTTTACGGGCATGTAGAAGGTCAACATAACTTCACCAATTTTTCAACCCTATTTTCTCATAGATGGTTGATTTTTTTAGGAAAAAAAACAAAGCATTAGGCTCTGGAGAATTCCCTGACGCAGAGCTTGATGATTTCCTTTTGCCCTAAATATTATTCATCTCTGAGAAATCTCTGTTCAAAAATTTCAGCTATCTCTCTCGCACTCATATGTCACGTGGTGCATCTTCTACTTCGCCTTAAAGCCGTATTCTAGTGTCAACACCCATTTTCAAGGTGATTTTTTGGAAATTAAATTTAGACAAACGGTTAAATCTAGTGTTTGTATTAGACAGTAATATTTATAAATGTTTGAAGTAACAGTTTTAATTTTTTCAAAGCATTTTGTTCGATGTTGTGCATGGTATTTAATGTTGCGCAGGTTATGTCGAGAGAATTTTCAATTATCGGGCGTTGTGATCGCGGCCGTCGTTGTTATCTGAAACAAACGATTTTTTAAATTTCTATTTGCGAATGTTATTATCGTTAGGCCTGTTAAAAAAAAAATTCGGCAAAATTTACGAAATAGAGGTGTTTGAAAAAGAGCACTCTGATCTTTACAATAAAATATACACTTGTCGCGGCCCGGAAGAGATCGTAATTATAAAGTAATCAACAAGATGGGGTGCTGAACGATGACCACATTCGTAAAGAATACAATTTAAGATGGCAAGGACGGCCGCAATCACAACGCCTAACGATGAAAAAATTTTCGCGACATTACCTACGCAATTTCGTACTGTATCGGTCTACCGGTGACCTTCACCCCGCTCCTAACGTCCGTTATTCGAGTTTTTATATATTTTTTTTATTGTACCGACATTTGTTTTTATATGCGAGAGGATTTACCGATTTTTAGGTAAAAGTTCCCCTGGAGGGAAAATCCGTTTGGATTTAAGGACTCGTGCTGGGGCCGTGCGCGGTAGTCCCAATTTGGATAGTGCATTTCGCAACCCATACTTTTCATATTTCGGTTGAAGAGCGAGGGAAAAACACTTTTTGTGGCATAGAACGATCCTCTGTCATAGGGAGAAAAATACATCCTTATATATATATATATATATATATATATATATATATTGGGACCAATTAGGTAGGTTTTGATATCTAAGGGGGCGTCTATTAATTACGTGAGGCGTTTGGGGGGGAGGGGGTCGAGCGAAAACTCACCCAAATCTCACGTGGGGGAGAGGGGGGCATCGGCAAATGTCACGTAATTTTAGTAATTTTAGTAATCACGTAATTTTGATCACGTAGGGAGAGTCTCCCTACTACTTTACATGGTGGAGTAAATGGTACTACAACCGTAGGTACTTCTACTACAATTTATTTCCCGTGAACGTATGCATTTTGAAAAATCTCACGTGAGATTAGGGGAGGGGGGAGGGGGTCGAGCAAAATCTCACGACATCTCACCAGGGGGAGGGGGGGGGGGGGGGTCGAAAAATCGCCAAAATCACCTCACGTAATTAATGGATGCCCCTAATGGTATTAAAAGTTACCTAATTGGTCCCAGGTACATATAAATTAATATGAAGTCGTTCTTAATATAAAATTCAGAACGACTTAATATACCAGATATTGACCTGTATGACATCAGGGGGTCAAAGTCGTTCAAGGTCATTCTAAATATCTCAAATCTAAATACCCCGGATCACTACCAAATATTTGGTAGTGATCCGAGATATTGAGATTTGTATTATCGATACTGACCTTGAATGACTTTGACCCCCGATGTTTTTTATGCGGGTTGAGGTTCTCCACAAGATGGCTGAAATAAATGTACCATTCCATTTAAAAACGTGGAGTTGACCTTGACGTAGCTTCAGCGCCTCCACCGATAAAAAAAATAGGGTGGTCCAGTATGACGGCCTTGTCGAACACTGAAACTTTTGTCTGAAACATTTTTGGATATGATCAATCGTTTAAGTGCTCTGTAAGACTTTGTGTGCCTCATCCTGTATGTGTATGTATATATATATACATACACATACACACATACACACATACGTATGTATATATATATATACATACACATACACACATACACATACATACATACAGGGTGTCCCAGAACTGATGGTAGTCCCTGAAATGGGGGATTGGGGGAGCAATTCTGAGTCGATTGATATAAGCATGTATGGGTCTCAGATCAACCCCTGAATTAATATTAATTTTTGAAGGCGGGCCAATCAGGTGCGCTCGACGAGCCAGCGTACGTCGGTGAGCGATACGCGCGTGTAGTGGTGCCGGAAAGTGCGGTGCTTCCGCCAGCCACCACTACACGCGCGTATCGCTCACCGACGTACGCTGGCTCGTCAGGCGCACCTGACTGGCCCGCCTTCAAAAATTAATATTAATTCAGGGGTTGATCTGAGACCCATACATGCTTATATCAATCGACTCAGAATTTCTCCCCTAAATCCCCATTTCAGGGACTACCATCAGTTCTGGGATACCCTGTATATACACTGCCACCTCTATCATCGGGACCTCTACAGATGCAACAGCCCCCCACCCCCACTATGTGCCGAATATCAATCGGTGTAGCGCATGGCGGGTGGAGCGCCAGGCCCTAACGTGAGGCTCGAAGCATGCTAGAGAATAAGAGAGGGCTTTGGGGGTACTGCTATCAGCTACGTCAGCTGTGCAGAGTCAACTAGAGTGCATGGTGCGCAACCTCCATCTTTACAAGTGTAATGCGGAGCCAATCCCGCTGCTGTGCCGATAATTGAGGTCGCAGTGTATCATATAAGATCGAGTCCGAGCGAAATGTAGTCGTCGAACCCGCGCGCGATAATTCACCTTTGCAATTACAGTCAATTAGTCGTAAAAATGAAGACGTCCATACCTGGGAATCTGGTCGGTTGCATCGGCAAGTGCACTTCCGGTCTCACGAGCGAGGACCTCGACCGCGTAACCGATAACATACACAGGACTCTGACTCATCCTCGGGGTCGTGAAATATTGAAGGAATATCTGAAACAAGCCCGCCTTCAAGACGACCTCGAGTGCTTGGAGTTTTATGAAAGATGTTGCGAATACATCGAAAAAGAGCACAACTATCAGTGAGCTTATTTTTTTATCATAACTTGCGGAGAAACGCAACAATAATGTGATTTTTTGTATTATTAAAGGGTTAGGCCACAGTAACGGGTATAAAATCATGTGCGAATTTAAGAATTTTTTTCGTATGAAAAAGTGATTCACTCATAAAATTGATTACACATCTATTTAGTATGAATATCAAGCTGTTAGAAAATATATATATATTTTTTCGATGTACAAAATGGCCGACTACTCATATCAATCAATAGAGTTTTATTTGCATAACTTTAAAAAAGTTTTTTTTTACAAAACTTATACAATGTCAGAAAATATATATTAACAAATCTTATAATCTCTGCCGTTCCATCCTTATCCATAAATCTGTATACCTTACATCGGCTCACCACTCGCCTAAAAACCCATTTATTCTTCCCCTTTTTCAGTCTCTCATTCCAAACTCCTTTTACTCCACACTTCCTCAATCTCCCTGAAATATGCACAAATCTCTTTTTGTATTCCCCCCCCCCCCCCCCAACATATTTATTACTTCTCCAATAATCGCCACTTCATTAATTCCTTCCAGCCATTCCTCCACGCCTTTTCTTGCATTTTCCGTCACCATCTCTCTGCTTTTTTACACAACAATAAATGCTCCAAGGTCTCATCCTGCTCATCACAAATTCTGCACATTCAGTCACTCTCTCCTTTCTTTCCCGCTCTTCCAACATTTCCACATCTTATTCTAGCTCACATTTCTTTGTCTTTGCCCTTCACATTTACCTCAGACCAATATTTCCAGGGCATAATATCATCCTCCCCAATAAACTTATACCTATAAATGTACGTCGAACCCTTTATTTTCTGCCTCTATTTCTTCAACGTCTCGTTTTTTTAATTTTCTAATCCCACCTTGCTTCATGCTTCAATTTCTCTCACCTCTCTCCGTTCCCAAATCATCCCGATTATAAGCGCCCCCATTTCCGTTAATACATAGTTTAAGCACTCCCCCCCCCCCTTCGATGGCACATGATTCACAATGGCCCTTACTTCCTCCATCAGACAAATTTTTGGCCATCTTTTTTCAGGCCTTCCTAATACTTCCACAATATATCGTAAAGCCCTTCCTCTTATCAGATACTTTATCGCCAACTACTAATGTTTTCTTTTGTTATCTTTTTAGGCGCTCCGCGGCGTGATATTTAGCATCCACATTTTTTTACCTAGAAGAAAAAACAAAAAATTCTCGCCAATCTACATTAGAATACCTAGAGAAGTACGTACGGAATTTAAAAAATATCGTTTTATATATTAAAGTTGTAGGTATTTGAACTTAAGAAAGGAATTTTCAGTGAAAAATTTCGTTATAACTGCTCAAAAACTGCTCATGAAATGAAAAGTTTTCGATTAACCAGAAATTCCGTACATACTTCTCTGCGAAATGCAATTGGGAACGTAACTTTTGAATTTGAAGTAAATCGAGTGAAAATTGTTGAAGTTATTTGTCACGCCAATTGGAAAAAAGCTGTTTCGAGAAGTTTCGAGTAGTCGGCCATTTTGTGCATCGAAACATAAAATTCTAACAGGTTGATATTCATACTAAATACATGTGTAATTAATTTTATGAGTGCTCTAAAAAGTATTGCGGATATTTTTTCGGGGTTTGTCAGGTTGAAACGTATTCCGGTTTCACGTACGCGTACATATGTACTTATAGGTATTTACATTTTAGTAACTCCGTGAAAAATCCGTGCTTGGATTCTTTGATCGAAGATGTGGAAAATGCGATGTCCATGGCCGAGAATCTCGACGGAATACCGGAAATAGACATGGTCTTAATGGAAAAGTTCAACGAGATCTTGACGAGGGCTCCATGCCGGGATTCGATGCTCGCGGTACTCGAGGAAACGAAAATTCGTCTGATGAATCATCTGCGGTACGCGCACCGTGGTTTTAGAACTTACGCCCTGCTGCCTTGTCCGAGAACACAATGACGAACGGGAAAGAAAACAAAACAACGGCGCTCTGCAAATACTCCGATAACGTGTATGAATTGTAAAGAAATGAGAAGGAAAGTGCCCCGAGTGTGTTTTTTTATGAGCAGAACTTGATGGATCGTACAGTATTTTTGTATTTCTTGCACCTTTCGGGGACACTCAGGTATTACTTTGTAACAATAAAGTAAGCGGATTGTTTTTCCGCAAAGCACTGACAGTTCGTTGAGTGACAGTGGCGGATATATCGACGTGAAACCTGTTTCTTTTTGCATTTGAAAATATTATCACTCTTGAGTAAACGCCGGCAGAACTTTTCAGTCTTGAGTACATTTTTTTTTGCGTACTAAGAGAATCGTGTATTTGCACAATTCGTGATTATAGTACTTGATTACACTGGAATCTCTATTCTTGGACTCTCCGCAGATGGGACAGGCCCCCCACTATGTGCGGAATATCGATCGGTGTAGCGTGCCGTAGATCGGCACGGTGAGGCCCGGTGCGTCACATAACCTCAGTACTACAGCGAAAAAGTATTTACATGTTTGCTTGTAGTTTTCTCCTACACTTAATAATCAGCCTTTTTTCATGCATTTCAGGATAATAATTATTTTACGATTCTTTTGCAATCATTATTTTAAAGATCCTTAATGTTCAATTGCATTGGATACAAAGATTTTAAAAAGGCACAACGCTGATCCTCAACACGGCCTCCATCCGGAAGCCACATACTCTTCTCATTACATAAAGAGCCGTGAAAGCCTTAAAACTAAAATTTTAAAAATTCCAAGTACGTTCTCATTCCGCCCAAAGTGATTTGCGTACATCGGAAATAAATTCAGGATAAAAAAAAACCACGATTAGGGAATTGAGCCCAAAATACTATGAGTGTAAGCGCGGAACGAATCCACTTGGCCAAATCACCTTTGTGACAGCGATTAACGAAATGTTATTCGTTCTCATCAGAATCACTCAACTTTTGCAAGTGTTCAGTTTACATTTTAACGCGTTACCCCCACTTGCAGCGCAAGAAAGGCCTTTTTCATGAATTTTTTTAAAGAAAACTACAAAACTTTTTTAATCGATCAATATACCATCTTAAAGAACACATCTTGAAGAACTTTCGGTAATTTTTTTATTGAAAAATATTACATTGTTTAGTGGCAAATGGCCGTCAATGAAATAATGTTTTTATATACACGGTTTGCGGTGACCAACATTGCGGCGAAGTGGATCATCTGAAAAAAAAAATGCGGATGGATTTAGTCAAATATAAGTATAAACTAGTCTTTAATCGAAGGATTTTAAAAAATATTCATTTTTCACAAAATGGCGGACAGTCAAAGTTAATGGTTCGATTTTAACGAAAAAAATCGAACGATTAAAGACTACATTTTTATGTATTAAATAAGCCTGCAAAATTTCAAGAAGATCGGTTCATTAGTGTTCGAGTAATCTTGGTCACCGACTTCAGAAATGCCATTTTGAGAAAAACGCGTTTAAAGTTTCAATTTCCGGTCGTTTACACAACGGATTCTTCTCTTTCAACGCTCATATCTCAGTCAATTTTGTTTGGATCGACTTGAAATTTTCCGGACATATTCTCAGATACTTATACTTCAAAGAAATGCAATAAAAAAAAATCGATTTTTTCAAAATCGCAAGTGGGGGTAACCCCTTAATATAAATCCGATGAAGCGTTAATTAGTTAGTTAACTTTAATCGTGTTGAACATGTACTTGTAATTTCTTCGTCCGTAAATTGAATATTGTTTACGAAACACGGAATAAATACGAGTAATGGGGTTAGGGTTTACAACGCATGCGTTACATGTGGTGAAATCACGGTCTTACATACAGGTCTTGAAACTCTGGCGGTGGGGGTATGTCCTCGGATTGAAGCACCGGCCGTTTCGCCTAGTGACCACGAGTGTCGCTGCGATAGAGATGGAAATCGATTGTTGACTCATAGAAACCTAACCTAGCTGTACAATTGGCTGGTGAAGGCAAATTATGATATTCAATGTCAAAAATGCATGATGGACCTTAATACAATTAAAAGTAACTTTATCGTAAACCTGAAAAAAACTATAGTTATCCAAGTGGATACAATGAATATGAATGTTTTTTTATATAGGTGTCGATGTGAGCTCGTGTTGGTCGAGGGGTTCGGTGCAAGCTTCGTAATGCTGCTTTCAGGGGTTCGATCCCTGTGCGCTCGGTTTTTTTAAAACATGTTTTAGCTTTTATAAAACAAATAGGCTTTACGCGTTGTTTTAATTGACCGGAAAATAAGTGGCAACTATTCAAGACCGAAGTGGAATCCAGACCGAAACACTTGCTGCATGTATTTCTTGAAAATGAAACAAATACTTAAGAAACAGTGCTTCTTTTGCAATTCTTTATTTCCTCTTCGAAAAATTTTAATGCATGTCCCAAGAAACATTTTCAATAATCTCTACTTTGCAGTTTCTGAAACGGTTTGCGTTGGTAAATTTAAAAAACACCTCTTTTCCGACCTTTAAGCGAAGGCCTCTCGAGTAGGATAAATGAAAATAATTCACTAACTTTGTTTTATGTTTTCCAGCCTGGAAAGTATTTATTGTAATGATCCCAATAATTTTTCATTTTTTTCAGGTTCCCGGCTCCAACGCGAAAAAAATAATTTCAATCATTCCATAAATTGCAGGTTTTATAGTCCTTATAAAAATAGATTTTTTTCCAATATCACCGTTTTTACAAGTTTACAAGTAGAGCACGGCGCGTGTGTTCGCGTGAATCAGCAGTTATGTTTGGGTTTTGTTTACTTTTGAAATCTATTTCCGTCTCCCTCACACAGCCTGCATCACTCTATAGCAGCGATTCTCGTGGTCACGAGTTGAAACAGTCGGTGCTTCAATAAGAGGCCATCCCCCACCACTGAAATTTTTAGCGAGTTTCAAGACCTGTATGTAAGACCGTGGGTGAAATAAGAGAGAATGCTACTCTGTCTCGTGCTCTGTCTTCGTTGCACAGTGTACCGATCTATCGTCACGCACCTCGCGGCCGCAGGTCGCAACACAAAAATCACGGTAAGCGAACGTACCACCACCACCACCACCGATGTTGCCAGACCGGTATGTAAGACCGTGGCGCCAGGTCCTAGCGTAAGGGCCGAACAGCCCCCTGACACTGGTAGATAAATGCTGTTCGCAAAATATCCTTGCCGCACTGTGGCGCTAGTAGTCGTGTGACAGGCATGCGTATATATGTATGTTGCGCCGGTGTTTCGAATATCTTACATGAATAAAAAAACCTATTGATATATTTGGAATGATTTTCCGTTCTAATGATTTTCCATTTGAACACAATAAATAACGTCGCCATAACGATAACAGGCGAAAGCCACGAAAGTATCGAAACGTTCAGCTGATCGGAGTATTTAGAGCCGAAGGCTGTCACACAACAGCCAACGCTAGGCAGTGGCGATTCCAAGAACTAAAAAGCCGGGACAAAACGCGTTTTCGTTTATCGTATAGAAATAGTCGGCCTGTGTCAGGGGGCTGGGTTCGAAGCATGCTAGACAATAAGAGAGGGCTTTGAAAAGGTACTGTTATCAGTTACGTCAGCTGCGCAGAGTCTGCTTGAGTGGATGGTGCGCAACCTTCTTTTTTGCAAGTGTGATACGGAGCCAATCCTGCCGTGGTATCGATAATAGAGGTCGCATTGTATATTGAATATTTCAACCGACACTGGTTAAGGTAATCCTATCGCTTCACACTAGTCATACCACTGATCATACTTAAGACTTGTATAATTTATATTTTTAACATATGGAAAGTAAAAATTCTAATAACTAAAATTTTCCATGTGTAAACTGTTTAATGAATGTTCACATTTAATTAGAAAAATGAAAAAATAGTTATTCCAACGATTCGCACAGTATTTCTAGATTTGATATTTGGCAACATTGGTTCTATCTCCGTCTCTTTTTACTCAACTAGGCGAGTTTAACCTCCATGCTTTTCAACGTCGATCTGTCAAAACAAAGTCAGGTGCGGGAAATTCAAAGCATTGTATTCGGGCCACGACTGGTAAAAAGCGTGAATAATTTGTGTCGGCGGAATATATCGGTTAAAAATGAAATATGTGTGGAAATTCGAATGAGTGAGATGAGGTTAGGACTACAGTCAGCTGTTGCATTGCTGTCACGTCTCTTTATCGTAGCAAGAGGTAATAAATCCAATACCGGAAGTTCAAATTGAAATTTATATTGCATAAAAATTAGGTCAATAAGCGTAATTTTTTCTGAGATCATTTGATTACTATAAGTGTTAAGTATGTAAATCTGATTGTTTTTAAAAATACGACGGATTCCCACTATCACATACACCTTTGTAGCGACCGGAAATTGGGTTTTTGTATGTCGTCTCGGGATTCCTTCACAAAAATATGCAATTTTAATATTTTTTTCTCTGTAATTAGCTCGACAACCGACCCTGAAATTTTACGGAGACCATTATATCAATATATTTAGTGAAGCGCAAACAAAAATTATGAAAATCCTATGGATTGAAGCCTGGCGATAGGATTACCTTAATGGGCGGTCGGGGGTCGGCTCCGGCGGTACTTCGAGATGAGCAGCGTTGTGCATGGCCGATAGTCGGAGCGGTGACCGCTTAGCTGTGCACCGGCTTGCGCATCAAACAGTTAGCGAAAGGCCAATACTTTTGAGACCATGGTGTAGATTACTTGAGTAAAACGTCTGTGCACCAAGAGAATCAAAGCAATATGGGGTCGTTATACTGGTACGGGTTTTTCAACAGTTTCCCCGTACCCTTGGCAAATGCGTTATAGTGAATTCTCAAGGCGTTACATCTATGTGACGCACCGGAAAATAAAAACTTTTGAGGTTTTTTTTTTGAAAATACTAAAAAAGCGATCGAAATGAGTTCTGAAGGGTTTAGCTACACTAAAAGCGTTTTTTTAGGCACTCTGCCGGAGGATGCAGAAATTTTATAAATTAGCACCTACATAAAAAATCGTCATTTACATTGGTTTTGCTAGACGAGTACACATCATTATTAAAAAATATGGTTTTTTTTCTCGCAAAACGGCATCAATTTGAATGATCTTTTCGCCCAAAACTCCTTATTTGTTTATTAAAAACAGAATTGTTAATGAATCGTAAAAATCGTGTGTAATTCTTTAGAGAATTTATCCAAGACGCTACAGTTAAAATGTCAAGTCAATCGGATGAAAACTGTCCGAATTATGCGTCCTCCCGATTTAAAAAACGCCGTTTCGTGAAAATCACATTACAGTTTCAAAATTGATTTAGGAGTCTACCACCCAACGGAATTGAATCTCTCATTTGAATTCTGCGTGTAGTTAGCCACTTCCACAGTATATAAGCTGTTCCTGAAAATGAGCTCTAAACACTACAAAAAAGTTTCGCCAATGATTCTTTTGGATATCATCCGTGTGATGTTTGTACATCTTTTAAACGAATACAAAAAACGGTCAATCATTTTTTCTACTCAGCTGTAACGCCTTAAGACGGAAGGAAGTTAGATTAGATTAGCGAAGTCCAGGGAGGGGGTGACAGGAAAGGGTTCAATTGGGAAGTGGAATACGTAAAAACCTGCAAAGGTATACGTTAGAACTCGAGAAATATTATAGAATATCTATACTTATAATCGATACTTACTATGAAGTAGTAAAGTCTGTCTGTCCTATGTCCTCGCAGTACATAAAAACTACTGAACCGAATGGAATATAGGTTTCTCTGTTGTACAGCTTGAAATGCCGCGAAGGTAATGGTATGTTTCATTTAAATCGAACGAGTATAAATTGAGCAATTGATTGCTTTACAACAAAACGTCATTGAAGGTGAAGTTCTGACGGGGTGAGACGGTGTTTATACCGCGGATACCACTTATTCCTAATAACGCGAAAGGTAGTGCATAATGCAATTTTGTAAGATTAGTTAAATTTTCATTTTAGATAACTCATTCCAGAAAATAACATATGACTGGGTTAGAATATCTATAAGTCGAATTTCCATAACCAAATATCCATAAGTACGAATATCCATAAATCGAATATCTATAAGTCGAATTTCCATAACCGAATATCCATAAGTACAAATATCGATAAGTCGAATATCCATAAGTGCCAATATCCATAAATGAAAATCCATAAGTGAATAACCATAAGTATAGAGTATAAATGAGTGCCAGAAATGGCAGGAGGTAGAGGAAAACTGAGTGTAGAGGGAACCCAAACAAACCCAAATAAACTCACTTATCTTTACCTCCCACCATTTATGCCACTCATTTCTACTCTATACTCACTTATGGATATTCGACTTATGGATATTCGTACTTATGCATATTCGTACTTATGGATATTCGATTTATGGACATTGGACTTATGGATATTCGACGACAGTGTAAATATTATCCAAAATTCAAAAGTTTCATTTTAGTATTTATTTTATTTAGTAAAGTTAAGATCAATCAATGTGATTTCCACTGATATTTTCGTAAGTAAATACTCAATCTATCTATACTTACACTAAAGATGTAGGTCCCAAAAAGTCAGTAAATACGGAATATAAATTTGAAAAAATAAACCAAGGTGAATTATCAAAAACTGTAGACCAGGTAATCAGAACGACTATTTCAACCGGTAAATTGCGGGCAAAGCCGCGGGCCCAGGCTAGTACTCAATATTTCGGTAGCGATACGTGGCTACAATTAAAATACTTTTACATACGAGAGTTTTAATCTCGCGACGAACATTCCGTCACATTAGTCTCAAATATTCGTTTTCAATTAATTACGAAGAAAAAATATCGGATGATGTTTTTTTTTTTTCAGGAGGACAAGACAAATATTTCGAAAATAAATCTGACACATTCCCGTTGTGAGAGAAATAATTGGAAAAAAAACTATAGGTCGCGCATTCATGAGCATACATTTTTGTACGGACCGTCTGTTATCCTTCCTCAACCCCGTAGACGCGTAGCAACAATCGATTATCTTTATATATAAATAGAGTGCACGCGATGGCAAAAACAAGCCGACTGACTGCCGGACAGTTTTTCCGATACCACGCCGTTTTCGTCCCGAGAATATATCACTCTTCGTTATCGTTAATAAGTCATGAGACGTATTTGCACTCGCCGAAAATAGTTTTCACCAATGACGAAATTTCGTGCTTCACGTGGAATACGACCGTTGCACCGTTATGACCTTTCGATCAAAGATGTCAATTTGCGTCCATCTCGGTAATTGCAGAAATTTTCATCTGCATGTTATAAATCAACGTGGTTATTGTAATATAATGAATTTGTGAAAAAAAGGAAGCATAATTTTTAGCGACGTAGGGGAGCCTCAAATGTTACCACGACGATAAAAATGTTCTGCGTTATTGCTTCATTGGTTATGAGATTATATACCTAAAAAAATTGGAATAGATTCACCAACCAGCTGAAGAATCATGGCACTTTCAATTCGCAAGAGATTTGAAGACGTTTTTGTGGGACGTTGTTTTGCTCTCAGTTGCGATGACGAAAAACATAATGAAAAAATAGTACAGAGTGTTTTAGATTTTTTATGTGCTTAGTTTATGTATGGAAGAATTTTTTCGGAAAATCCTACAAGCGTTCGTTGTAAAATTGGGGTGAAATTAATTTTAACGTACTGGAATTTAGCTCATCCCGTGCAGAAATGTGACCGGGCATTCCCGACTTGACGTCTGGTCCAGGCCTGGCTTGCCTCGTCCGATTTACCTAACCGGGCTCTTTGGTGGAACAAACTAGGAATATCACAAAACCTTTTTCTGGGGAGAACATTGACATTTCCTGAATATTAAATCCCAACCTATTATTAAATAATACTTTTTGCGTCATCAAAGATATTAATAATTGAATGTAATAATATGATTACATTTATTATAATTGTATACTCCGTTTTATCATCATATTATTTTCTTCAACAATAATCGACGCCTGACAATGCTATTATAAAGAATAAATTATGATAGTCAACGAAAATTATATGCTGATATAACGGAGGATATTATTACAATAAATCTAATCATATTATCACGGTTAATTATTAATATCTATAGTACGACACAGACGTTAATTTTCTTTCATTTTTCTTGTCCTCTAAATATCAACAAAAGTAATTTTGAGGATGGTTCCATCGACACTTCCTGGTCATTTACCGCTTGTTCTCCGACCCGTTCCTGATCAGTTCCCGATCTACTCCCTACTACTTTCCGGACCATTTACCGCTTGTTTCCCGGCCCGTTCCTGATCACTTACCAGGAAAGGAAACGGCGAATCGGGACCTAACCTTAGACCCGTTACATTGCGAACCTATGCCAGGGTGGAAGGCCCGGCCAGAGCCTCATATTATCTCGGAAAGGCATATCAGGGGCAGTACTTTTTCCCTACTCAAACTTCTACACGGGATTATACGTCGAGGTTCCTCTGTTGAAAATAAGATCGCGTATATTTGAGTTTAAGGCAATCCTATATCTTCACACTAGTCATATCACTGATCATACGTGAGACTTGTACAATTTATATTTTTAACATATGAAAAAAAAAATTATTTGTAATAACTAACATTTTCCATGCGTAAACTGTTTAATGAATGTTCACATTTAATTAGAAAAATGAAAAAATAGTTATTTCAACGATTCGCACAGTATTTCTAGGCTTGATATTTGGCAACATTGGTTCTATCTCCGTCTCTTTTTACTCAACCAGGCGAGTTTAACTTCCATGCTTTTCAACGTCGATCTGTCAAAACAAAGTCAGGTGCGGGAAATATAAAGCATTGTACTCGGGCCACGACTGGAGAAAAGCGTAGAAAATTTGTGCCGGCGAAATATGTCGGTTAAAAATGAAATATGTGTGGAAATTCGAATGAGTGAGATGAGGTTAGGACTACGAGGGTGGGGTGAAAAGTTTCCGGCCTGACCAAGAGATGGTGCCACTAGGTCTAGTTTTGGAGCGGCGTCCTACAGTACCATTCCTACCGAGCTTGTATGTACAGTTTCAGCCCAATCGCTACGTTAGTTTGCGTTTGAGAGCACATTGCGCGAGACGCTTCCGTTGTTTTCGTAAAAATGGAAAAATTGGAAACACGTGCTGTCATCAAATACTTCCATTTGAAAGGTTTTACACTAAAACAAATAAAAGAAGAGATGGATTCAGCACTAGGAGACTCCTCCCCATCATATTCAACTATTGAGCAGTGGGTTTCTGAATTTAAAATGGGTCGTGTGAGCACCTCTGAGGAGTCAAGCTCAGGACGGCCCGTTGAAGTCACAACTTCAGAGATGATTGAAAAAATCCATAAAATAGTGTTGGAAGACCGCAGGATGAAAGTGCATGAGATAGCTGAGACCTGTAGGTTGTCAGCTGAACGTGTGCGAAATATTTAGCACAACCATTTGAACATGGAAAAGCTGTGTGCAAGGTGGGTGCCGCGTTTGCTAACGCTCGACCAAAAACTGCTTCGAAAAACCATTTCTACCGACAATTTGGCGCTGTATAGGCGTAATCCAAACGAATTTTTGCGTCGATTCATAACTGTTGATGAGACATTGGTCCACCACTACATTCCTGAAAATAAAGAACAGTCAAAACAGTGGGTTGGAAAAGGGGAACCAACCCCAAAGAAGGCAAAAACAATTTTATCGGCAAACAAGGTTATGGTTACTGTTTTTTGGGATGCGAGAGGAATTATATACATTGATTACCTTGAAAAGGGTAAGACTATCACTGGTCAATACTACGCAGAGTTATTGCAACGTTTGAAGCACGAGGTGAAAATTAAACGACCTCATTTGGCGAAGAAAAAAGTTTTGTTTCATCACGATAACACACCAGCGCATTCGTCGATTGTTGCCATGTCCAAAATCCACGAATTGAAGTTTGAATTGATGCCGCATCCTCCCTACTCTCCAGACTTAGCCCCCAGCGACTATTACCTGTTTCCTAACCTCAAAAAATGGCTTGGCGGAAAAAGATTTAAGAGCAACGAAGAAGTTATCGAAGCTGTAAATCAGTATTGTGAGGAGCTTGACGAATCTACGTTCAAAACTGGTATAACTAAATTAGAACACCGTTATGAGAAATGTATCAGTGTTGATGGAGATTATGTTGAAAAATAAAGCAAAAAAAAATTGAAAACATCGTTTTTCTTGGTCAGGCCGGAAACTTTTCACCCCACCCTCGTACACTCAGTTGTTGCCTTGCTGTTACGTCTCTTTATCGTAGCAAGTGGTAATAAATCCAATACGCGAAGTTGAAATTAAACTTGATATTATATAAAAATTAGGTCAATAAGTGTAATTTTTTCCGAGAGCATTGGATTACTACAAGTGCTATGTACGTGAATCTGGTTATTTTCAAGAATCTGACAGATTCCCACTAGTATATACACTTGTGTAGCGACTGGAAATTGGGTTTTTGTATATCGTCTCGGAATTCCTTCACAATAATACGCAATTTTAATATTTTTTTCTCTGTAATTTGGTCGATAACCGACCCTGAAATTTTACAGAGACGATTATTAATGTATTTAGTGAAGTTCAAAAAATTATGAAAATCCTATGGATTGAAGCCTGGCGATAGGATTACGTTAAATTTTCAACCTTTGCATCGATATCGAAGTGGTTGTTCTGCAGAAAGCTTCAATGATTAGAAAATAAATGAGGTTCTCTCTAGTCGCACTTTCATTTTCGATCTACATCATATTTTATAATCATTATTATACCAATTCTCACGTATGTTCAAGTTCCAAATTTTCAGGTTTCAAATTCGTTGAGTAATTTTATCGATATTATATTCAAACGCAATACACTCACAACTAACGAACTGATTGAAAGTTCACATCAACACGTGCATATTTCCTCGATACGTATACGCGTCCAACTCAAACCCAAAAATGTCAACCGTGTTCGGAATATTCAATACTCAAAATCCAAAAATAATTGCTCGTCGTATACTTGTACCAAAAATGCGTTCGTAAAAAAATCCTAGTCTAAATATATTATTTCTTATAGACACAATTTACGTACCTCTTGCTGCGATGCCATTTTTCCAATGTTCAGTGAAGACAGTAGATTCGATTCCATGCGTTAAGGTGATGCTCAACGAACATGGGTAGGCGAGAAAGAACAATAGCGATGCTAGAGTCAGAGCGAGACGGATGGATACAAAATATATTTCACATCACCTTAAGGCCACGTATCACACGCTCCGACCACTTCGAAATCTTGAACTCTAATTGCGACCAAACGATACGTACTTCATTTTAAAAGACGTCCCCATTTTCAGACCCAAAAATGGATCTTGTCTCCTATTTTGAAATCGAGAATAGAGGACACAATACTTCGTCGTTTATTTTAAGAAAAAATAATAACACTGGCAATTTTTGAAGAAGCTATGCTTCAACTTGAAGGTACATACGTGTCAACGTGCGACGTATACTGAATTATGGATATTTTGAAACAAAAGATAAACCAACGAATTGAAAATGCCTTTTTGAAATATAAGTCCAGCAAACTCTTCGCAAAATATCCACTTCTCAGGCCGAAAAATACACTACTATATTTTTGGAGTGGTATCGAAATGGGCTGACATATCTAGAATCGTGATTCGATTTTGCGGACAATAGTAATTTCCATTGTTTCCAGTCACTAACACTGACGAAAGAAGTGAAGTACCAGGATTTGTGCAACATTGTATAAAAACTGCAGATACCTGATAACAATTCAGATGCGATGCATGTGAAGAGTTCTGTATATTAAAGCCTCTCTTGACGAAAATAATAGAAGAAAAGAAGCATGAAAATGTTCTTGAAAAATTGATTCAGACTCTAAAATCAACAAATCAAAACAAGTATCTGCTAAAAATCATACAATACGAATTTTCCATCCCAGTATCTCACGCCCAGGCCAAAGGATTTTTTCCTTGTGTATGAGACTAAAACTCGAAATAAGTTAGATATTGCCACTGTAAACGCGGAACTAGAAATAAAATCGAATTTCAACATGCAATGTAAAGAATTTTATAATTTTATTATAGAAAACGAAGAAGCTCTTGAAGCAGCAAAAAGTAATACGAAATATACTGCCAAAAAAAGTAACTTTATATTTGTTTTTATGATAGTTATTTTTATACTTCTGTTCATTATTAAATAGCTAAGTACTTACTATTGGCTTCAATTAACGACTACGATACGTTGCGTATTAAAATTGTTCTTTTTATTAATAAACGTCGCTACTGATACTATAACAGAGCATTTTATGGAAAACAACATGTTTCTTATTTCATCCTTGGCCCTTTATTTTACCTTATAAAATCCTCTAAAACACAAAACGGGAGCTGGCAACCATACGTACATGTGATATTCTTGCAGAAAGAGCCTGCCGGTCGACATTTATCCGAATTTTGAAGAAAAAAAACTTCACAGATTGTAGTTACCATAGGATGAATTGTGAATTACTGATGCATCGAATTCATGCACCATTCAAGACCGTTAGGCTTTCGACAATAAAATAAAACACACATGTGCAGTGCTGTTTCAACTGATTTTATGAAAGAATGACGAAGAAATTGGGATTTAGAGTGTTTTTTAAAGATAAAACCAGCAGAATTTTACCAAGGAAGCTAAAAATATTATCGACGATCCTGAACATCTAGTGCATCAGTTTTCCCACTGGTGGCGATCCCGCATGGCGAACGTGCCCGCATACACACGCATCACACACGGACTTGCAGCTACCGTCGCCTATTGGGCCACGATTCTCTGGTAGTGTGAGTAGCATACGGTTGGTGCGACATCTGGCGGTAGTTTGCAGCGGCTCGTAGCCAAAACCTACGAGTTCTGCAATACCGTCGTGAACGCGTCGAAATTTCGCAGCGTGTGATACACGACCCTAAGGCCACAGTAACAATTTTTTTTCGTATGAAAAAGTGATTCACTCATAAAATTAATTACCCATCTATTTAGTATGAATATCAAGATGTTAGAATTTTTTTTTCGATGTACAAAATGGCCGACTACTCCAAACTTCTCGAAACAGCTTTTTTCCAATTGGCGTGACAAATAACTTCAGCAATTTTCACTCGATTTACTTCAAATTTAAAAGTTATGTTCCTAATTGCATTTCGCAGAAAAGTACCTACGGAATTTCTGATTAATCGAAAACTTTTCATTTTATGAGCAGTCTATAAGCAGTTATAACGAAATTTTTCACTGAAAATTCATTTCTTAAGTTCAAATACCTACAACTTTTGAATAAAACAATATTTTTTTCATTCCGTACGTACGTTCTCTAGGTCTTCTAATATAGATTGACGAGAGTTTTTGTTTTTTGTTCCAGGTCAAAGAGGACATCTGTCCAGGACATTTTCTACAACGAAAAAATCATATATATTTTCTAACAGCTTGATATTCATACTAAATAGATGTGTAATTAATTTTATGACTGAATCACTTTTTCATACGAAACAAAATTGTTAAATTCGCACATGATTTTATACCCGTTACTCTGGCCTAAGGCCTTAATATTAGAACGAAAAAATGTTGGAAAAAGGATTTTGGTTGGAGATAGCACGCACAACGAGCGATAGGTTTTTTTTTTCATTTTTTTTATTATTTCCAAATCTCGCTTAGAACCTGAAGAAATGTCGGTCTCGATACGTTTTTTTTTCTGTTTTCATTATATGTGTGTGTATATCTATATGTATACGTATATATATATACACACACAGTAATTTGTTCTTGCTGTGTTCGCCGTATTTATTTCTTTCAAAATTCTAATAATGATCGTAATAATATATAATATAATATAATAATAATAATAATAATTAAGTTTAACATTAACGCCTGACAATGACGAAGTAAATATTATAGATTTATATATATATATAATATATATATATATAAGCTATTCCTTGCCCAGACACACGAATGATATGCACGTTGTTGTTGTTTGTTTGTTTATTTCTTCCTTTTTTTTTTCAATTTTTTCTAAATCTTGTTGCTTCTTTACTTTCCTTCCTCAGCATTATGCGCACACTTGCTCGCGCTTTACATGATTTAATTATTAATTTATCCTTAACCGCTGACTTACACGGGCATATAAATAAAATCTTATTGCTTAATTTTTTTTTATCTTCTTTTTCGTCGTACACTTTCCCCGTCTCGTTCTATATTCGACCGTATTATTCACGCGTCTCCGCCCTCAGCTGGTCTAATCTTTCATATTATAATTACATAATGATGATATGTTTTTGTAGTCCCAATGATTAATATGCACACGTTTGTGCGGTGTCCCGTTCGATACTCAACGAGACACGTTTATGGACGGATTTAATCCAGATTTGACAGTGACATTTCGACCATCGAGTCTTGCAGTTGCGACATACAACTATCGTATTACGAGAATTTCGAAAGTAAAAAAAACAAATCTTTTTATTATATATATTTATTTGTTTTTTTTATTTTAATTTTTTTTAAATATCTCGCACTCGATTCGACACATCGATAAGTATCGACGGACTGTTACACATCGATAGACCAACGAGGGAAACGAAAGTGAGGGTACAGATATTTATCGATGCGTCGATTATTCGAAAAATATTCTTCTTTCTTTCTTTTTTTTTTTTTATATTCCTCCATTATCTCGATTTTCGAAATGCCTTGCGCATCCGGCAGTACTTGACGAGGCCAAAGATTGTCTCGATACCTCGTGTGATTCTATTTACTGCGTTTTTTTCGTTTTTTCTTCTTTTTTATTTTATGTGTGCTAATATCATCCACGACGAAGCTTAAACTTTCGCGCAAATGACGACGCTTCGAATTCTATCGCGTGCACATTGGATCTTGGGGAATGTATAGGTATCGTCGTGGATAGATATTGCTCCTCGCACGTACGGGGAGGAAAAGTCACTCAAGCCTCGCCACTACTGAAGTATATTCACTCGCTAGATTTATTTAAATCCACTATTTTTTTAACCTCTATACCTTAATGATTTCTTTTTTTTTTCTCGTCTTTTCGATTCATCGTAATCGCGGGCTTGGGCTCGGCCGACGATCAGCCTTGACTCTTCTTTTCTTTAAATTTCGCGTTTGGTTTTTTTTGCGCTCCTATTACGCAAGCTCGTTTTCTCATCGTCCCCAAGACCCACTCCACAGACGCATCGTGACTATCGTAAAGTTATTTTTTTAAATATCACAATAACCTCACACAGAAAGCTGCACTATTTTTTTTTCCTTTTACTTTTTATTCGTCCTTTTTTATCATTATTATTGATATTATTATTCATTAAATTAATTACTTGTTTTTTTTGTCGCTTAATTTTACTGTTACGTCACTAAAGTATTTTTAATCCTTCGTACTATTTTTTTACCTTTCTCGCTCGAATACGCGCCTATGGTACGACGTTTTTTTTATTTTTCGTCCTCACGTCAATTTTTATTTCCATATTTTCGATTACGTTCAAACGGTTGCGCGTTTTGTATAGAGTTTTTTCCGTCGCTATTTCTTTTTTTTCTTCTATCGTTCGTCAAGATCGGTTGTCTTTTTTTTTTTTTGTTTTTCATTGTCGAATTCGTTCGCCGGGCATATATCGATATTGTTACACGTGCCAGTTTCAATTAATCCGAATTTGTCTTTCGGCCTTTTTTTCCTACGGAAAATTTCGCGTGGAATAATTTTTTCGTTTCTTTTTTTCCCACCGTTTTTCGGCCTCGATGATCGCGATGGCCTCCGAGAAGCCGTACAAGAGGGCGATTGATTCTCTCGTCGCTTGTGACATTCTTTCTTTTTTCAAATAATTTATTTTTCATATTAATCTCGGGCGCGCGCCTTCGTCCACTGATATGCAGTTCCTTTATATCGTACTTACGGACATTGTGAATCGATTTTTATAAATATCCTCCAGGTTTATCGCGAAACTGATTTGCCTCTGCAAAGCAGTTGTAAATTGAGACACCACTGTTGGCAAACGAATTTCAAAAGCACAGCGCGAGTTTCAAACCCTTCAAGGCCCATTGTCATTCTCTTCTCCTTTGATGGTGATGCCATTTTCTTTTCGCGAAGTTAATTAAAATTGGTGCGTTTTTCGTTTGTTTAATACGCGTAGTAATAATTTTATCGGAATAATAATTTGTTAAACTCGATGCTTTTTCTTTGTCAAGCGATATTGTTTTTTTTTGTTTTCTTCTTTTACCTAGAATACTATCTTCTGTCATTCGTTTGGGTGAAAAGTGGCTCGTATGCGCCTCTTGATCACTGATATGTATAGCGTATTTAATGCGGACGTTATTGATCCACTTAATAATATCGTTAGTTAACGAAACATGCCGTGACCGTAAACACAAATATATATGAAACATTGCGTGACGCGACACATGGCAAGTGTCACGGGTCTCCTTACATGTGACGAATTTTGTACGAAATGTACCCCATCGCAATTTTCACATTCCAAGTGTCATGTGACCAACGCCACATGGTGAATCTTATATGACCAACGTTACATGATAAATGCCATATGACCAACGTTACAAGACAAATGTCATACGATCAACGTTACAAGACAAATGTCATACGATCAACGTTACATAACAAATGTCATAACCAACGTCATATCACCAACGTCATATCATCACCGTCACATGACAAATCTTATATGACCAACATCACGTGAAAATTATCATATCACACACATCACATGACAATTGTTATGTGACCAACGTCACGTGAAAAATATCATATTACCAACATCACATGACAATTGTTATATGACCAACGTTACATGCCAAATGGCATCAACGTCACATGGCAAATGTCATATGACCAAGTCCAGATGACAAATGTCAAATGACCAACGTAGGATGACGAATGACAGATGACGAGCGTTACGTGACAAATGTCATATGACCAACATCACATGACAAATGTTATATGACCAACGTTACATGCCAAATGTCATCAACGTCAGATGATAAATGTCATTAACGTCACATGACGAGTGTCACATGACCAACGTTACGTGACAAATGTCGTATGGCCAATATCACATGGCTAATGTCACATGACAAATGTCACATGACAAATGTCACATGACAAATGTCACATGACAAATGTCACATGACAAATGTCACATGACAAATGTCACATGACAAATGTCACATGACAAATGTCACATGACAAATGTCACATGACAAATGTCACATGACAAATGTCACATGACAAATGTCACATGACAAATGTCACATGACAAATGTCACATGACAAATGTCACATGACAAATGTCACATGACAAATGTCACATGACAAATGTCACATGACAAGTGTCACATGACAAGTGTCACATGACAAATGTCACATGACAAGTGTCACATGACAAATGTCACATGACAAATGTCACATGACAAATGTCACATGACAAATGTCAAATGACAAATGTCACATGACAAATGTCACATGACAAATGCCACATGACAAATGTCACATGACAAATGTCACATGACAAATGTCACATGAAAAATGTCACATGACAAATGTCACATGACAAATGCCACATGACAAATGTCACATGACAAATGTCACATGACAAATGTCACATGACAAATGTTACATGACAAGTGTCACATGACAAATGTCACATGACAAATGTCACATGACAAATGTCACATGAAAAATATCACATGAAAAATATCACATGACAAATGTCACATGACAAATGTCACATGACAAATGTCACATGACAAATGTCACATGACAAATGTCACATGACAAATGTCACATGACAAATGTCACATGACAAATGTCACATGACAAATGTCACATGACAAATGTCACATGACAAATGTCACATGACAAATGTCACATGACAAATGTCACATGACAAATGTCACATGACAAATGTCACATGACAAATGTCACATGACAAATGTTACATGACAAGTGTCACATGACCAAAATTATGTGATCGAAGCGGTGTGGTCTGACAAATGAGATGGCGTGACAGGAGGTAGATCGTTAGCAAGATTGCGCGTGACCTGTGTCCGATGACATAAAAAAACGAGAACTGATGGATGACAGTTGACAGCGGGCGCTTGGTCTGCGCCAATACATACGGAACTTAATACTTTCATCAATGACAAATACGAATTAATATGCAGCATTTAATATTTCGTCACGTGTAAAAAATTTGAAAGTCGATAGGGCTGCGATTGAGTTGAAAAAAAACGCGTTTACGGTCTCGGCATATTTCTGTTGTCTTTGATCCCGCTTAGTTATAATTATTATTTCTCACGTCAACTATTCCCGTCGACGTCGTCCAAGTCGCCATCGTCGTTACTTTCAGCGCAGAAATATATTTTTACCTTCGCCCTATTGCCTCTTTACTCGCGATGTAAGTACAATGTTTGTTTGTCGTTTGTCGTTTTTTTTTGTTTCGCGGACGTTACCGTTTGGACGAGTTAGTACATTTTCCTTTGTCGTCAATCCGATCGGCAAAAAGTTAACGATCGTACACATTTGATCGTACGATTATTTCTCTCGACGGGCCTATCGGAGAGACTTTTTCTCACGTCTTATTTAGTTGACTTAGTCTTTGGATAGAATATTAGATAGAATATTTATAAATCTTTGGTGACAACGATCATCGCAACGAGATTTTTGTAAATCGCGCTCAATAAATTATCACGTGACACACTCTTCGATAACATTTTCCGTTATTAATTGAAAACAGACAAAAAATCTCGTACATATATTTTTTTTTTCGTAATTACTTTCGATGAGTTTTCTTTCTCTTTTCCTTTCCCTCACCCTCTCTTTGCAACGTACAGCTTTCCCTTTGCAACAGCACAAACGAAAAACCTCTCATCGGCTTGTTTGTGAATTTTTTTTTCTCGCCCAATGTCTAATTAAGCTAATTGCGGTACAAAATATCTGATTGACGTGGGTTTTTTTAACTCTCACGAGTGCCTCTCCTGTTTAATTGATTTTTTTCCCTTTATCGACGTCTCCCAGCTCATAAAATTTTACAAACTCTGTCACTCGTGTAGAATTGGTTTTACTTTCATGTCCTCCTCGCCGTCATGTCCTTCTGTATAGTGTACGAGTGTATGTGTATACATACATATATATATATAATAATTATTCTAATAAAACTTACACGAAATACCACTCTAATACATTATTCATATAGTAATAATAGTAATAATAAACTGTAATAATATCATTATTAATTATAATAATGCATTGTATGTATATTATATGCAGATGTACACATATAAATTCATACATACATATACATATGCACACTCATGTATATATATATATATATAAATACATATATATATATGACTGTGTGTGTGTATGTATATATAGAGTTTACTATCTACTGATATGAGTTAGTTTCACTTGTAAAGCACTTTAAATCCAACCTATTTTTATTCGTCCCCGATTACATCTCTCGTTCAACGTCTTTTTTTTTCTCTTACTATCGGCGAATTTTTTTAAACGTTTTTCATTTTTCATCTCCAACCTGAATCTTCTTAACGTCTACGATATAGTAAATGTTGCCTTACGAATTCTAAAACATCGCAATCGGTTATCATTTCGACGAAAAAAAAAAAGAAAAAACGCAGGAACAAAATAAAAAAATCATGCACATTGTGGATTATCTCGTTCCTTCGCATTTCAATTTGCATTCTCACGCACAATTTTCTTCGTACTTTCTCCCTCATGCCTCTCGTTTCTGCCGCAATTTTTCTCGTCGAAAAAAAAAAACAAAACCAGTACTTTCCGTTTTGTTCCATTGAATTCACGCGAATGGCTACTTTCGTGATACGGTTCATTGAATTTCCGTCATCCTCGAATTACTTTCGTTTCATTCAACAAATATCTCGATCTTCGTTCGCAATTGTCTTCATACACCGATCTGTGAAAAAAAAAGATCTCTGTCCCTTTTCTCATCTCTAGCGAACAGAATGTTCACGCTGGGGTAAAAAATTCGCCTGGGTAAAACCGTTGCGGCAAATAGCAGCGAGTTTCGTCGTTCCGCGAGTAGGTAAAAATTCATCGCGAATCGACCGATGAAATGTCACGTTTTGGTTAAGCCGACAATGGGAGAGGATGATGAGTGTCTCGGTGCGATTAGCGTGGCGAGCGTTGAAGGAGGTTAGGAATCGAGGAGGGGGAGAATGAGAGCGGTGAACGGAAGGAGCACAAACGTAAAAAAAAAAAATGAATAAAAAGTAAGGAGAAGCGAGCAACAAAGTAGACCGTGGGGTTCATCGTTGCGTGAAATTGGACCTTTCGCACCAAGAATTCCGTATCTTGCATTTCTCTTTGCTTTTTCTCGCGCGCCTCGCTTCCTAGGCGTTTCAACCGAGATTTTCCTTTCCCAGCTACGACTTACTTCTTCATCTCTCGTTGGCTCGCCTTTCCCTCCGTCTCCTCCCATTCTTTTTTACCCCTCGAAATGCCCTTGTCCATTTTTTGCGTCGATCGGCAGCATTTATAGCGCGGCGAGAAGAATCAAAGGATCGCGGCCGAGCGCGTCGATCGAAACGACGAAGGTTCATTCCCAAAGGCAAAGGGATACATTTTCATACGTTTCGGATGGATTTGCGTGTTTCACGGTTGGTGAAATTTATAAGCAATATTGACGCAACGTTTCGTCAATGATTTTATTATCGCGGAGCAACGATCGAGGCGAATACCAGTCGAGTATAATTGTACAGCTTGCAGGCCGACGAACCTTTCGTTCGATAAAAATCTTAGTAATGTGTGTGATAAGCGGCGATTGTAAACTTTTGGAACTGGCACGCGCAAAGAGTTTTCAAGGCCTCGCACGGACTTTAACGTGAAACTTAGTCTATTTGTTTCTGTTTTTTTCTTCTTCGATATTCTTTTTTTCTTCCTTAGTTTCCTTAAACGAAAGAATGCACTTTGAAATACTTTCGTTCGTTAGAAGCACGATTTATACAAAGAGATTTTCAGTACTGATACTTTCTTTATTTTTCATTCTTTTCTCGTCTGTTTTTTTTTCTTTATGCAGTTACTCCTAAGACCTAATTTTTCTTGTTGAATTGAAGTTTTTTTTTCAATGCAAACGTTGCGTTTTTTTTTTGGAACACGCAGCCCCCTAAGTGGGCTACAGCCCACCAAAAATTGACTTCGAATGCCCAGCCAACATGATCACGATTTATAAACTTCGACTGTTCTTGTCGTTCTTTCTTTCCATTTCTTTTGATCCTCAAGGCCGGAGCCTGAATTGGAAGGTCCGAAAAATCGTTTTTTCATTGCTTAAATCGATAGATTAATTATCCAAGAATATATTGACAAAGTTACAGAGGCAAATTGTAAATATTTTCAAAGATACAAGGCCAAAAGCAGAGAAGCTATTGATAAATTTTATTTTCTTCAGTAGGAAAATCTCTTTTAAGTGAATTAAAAAGTTTTTAAAATAATTTTTATAGCACGTCAAGGTGTTTTTTTTAACACATTTTTTTCAAACCTGAAAAAAGTTACAATTTCACGATTTTTTCAGTTTTTTCGTAATTCATCGGAAGAAAAATATATGACAATTGAAAATTTTATGGTTTTTTTTTTGTTTCAGTCAAGCAATAACAAGCTGCATCTGGAATAGGCTGATAAATGTGCAGTCATTTATTGTTCCACGTTGAAAACATTTTTTTTTATACATTTCAAATATACGTGAAAAAATACCTCAATGTTTACTGGGCACAATTGTTTTTTTCCCTTCTAAAAAAAATTCCGACAAAAAGCTTTTATGGACCTTCGAATTCCCGCTCCCGTCTCGATTTCCCTCCAGCCTTCAATCTCATTCGTCGATCGTACGATGGAAGTTGCACGTCGCCGGACCACGTGGACGTTGACGAGCAAAAGCCAACGATTTTAGATCGGCTTGCAGCTCGAAAAAAAATTCGCTTTTTCTCAGAGCTTTTTTTTTCTCTCGTTTTTAAATTTACACGAAACATTTCCCGATACACGGAGGGTCGCGAAAAATCGGCAGCTGGCTGGTTCGCGCGACACTCCGATGAAAAATGAATTGGTCGTTTCACGGATCTTTTTTTTTTCTTCATCGCTCGACTCTTTCGTTCTAGAGATTAGTCGTTAAATAGTATAAGATAGAATAAATATTTGTTCATACGATAGAATAAGCTAGGACTCTTTGTCGTGCCTGATATGTATTTTACTCGCCCACAATTCTACGATTTTTATTCGGCTCTGTCGAGCCACAAAGGAAAAGAACGTTTGTCCCTTATTTGTTCATCTCGCCAACCGCGAAACATCGAAATTGCTCGATTTCGAATGCGTTCTCCGTCTGGGAATGTTGAGCATGAAAGAAACGTCGAACAGGAACGAAAAAAACAAACGACATTTCGGAATGTGCCAAGGACGGTGTCGCTATCTAGAAATATCAAGAATGCATTTTTCGACAAGAATTGATGTCAAAAATTGATCGATCTTCGGGCAAATGCCGAAGTTCTATTTTTGGAATGCTTTTTTCTTTTTCCATAAAAATTGAAGGTAATTACTTTCGTAGAGTTGCTTACGCGAATAAAAATTTGCGTGATAGAATGAGGGCTCGTTGCTGTCGTCTGGTGGGAGTGTGGACTCGGTAATGTAATCGACCGACAAGGAAGGCACTTGGGCAAATTACGTGCCGGAACATTGGCCATCCTAGTTCTTTTCATTCTGGCCTACTGCCGTGGCCTACACGTCTCAGAGACGAAAAGGTCCGAATAGTCATCCACGGCAGAGACTCGAAAGTCCTCTCGATCGAGGTTTGCAGTTGTTTTTCTCCTCTCGCTATGCAGGATCGCCTGAAAAGTGACATTCCAAAGGAACATCTAAATGCCTCGTATCGATACCTATCCGAATTACCCCCCTTGGTCCACGATCTTCTTTGGTTTTCGACAAAAAAGAAAGCATTTTTTATTTTTCTCTTTCGTGCATGTACCTTCGTTGCGATTTTTTTTTACTAGTATTATCTTTATAAAGTGCACAGTTGAGCAATGAATAAATGGCCAACTGAAAACTAACGTAAACGTCTTGGATTTTGATAAAAAGTTTGGGAACAAAATTTCAGAGGATCAGTCACTGAAGTTCAGATGATAAAAGAAAATACTTGTGCAAGTCTAAATGACTCTCAGTTGCTTTTAAAAGCTTTTAAGGGATCGTCTCAGTGTGAAATTTTCGAAAAATCGATTTTTTTTGTTGCATTATCGGATAGTATACACTGTAATTCAATTGAAATTCAAATTATTACGGTCGCTACAACGTTTCTTGTAGAAAGGGAACGGAGCAAGACATCCGCCTCGCCAATCTTTAAACGCGTTTTTCTCAGAATAGTGTTTTTCAAAACGGTTTCCACTCTCAAAGGAAGAGTTTCGAAGATATCTAGTTCCCCTTTGAAGAGAACATTTTTAACGTCATTCTTTATAGCGCTATGGAAGCTTTTTTTTTTTTGGAAATCTTCCTATTTTTTTTTACGAAAAACTGTCGAGAAAAAGGGCCAAATTCGATACTTTTTGTTCAAACCGCCGCCATTTCGTCAAATTAAAAAAAAAACCCTTCCATAGCGCGATAACGACTTTCCTACAGATTAATAATCTTTTTGAAATTTTTGTTTCAAATAAAAATTGCGGCCGCAATCGTGGAAACCGTACAGGACCTTTTTTTATTACGTGTCATTTCTACAATTTATTTAACTATTGTACATACAATAAATAAACATAAAAAAAATCATTTTGTATTCGTCATGAATGTATTTATTTATTTAAAAAAAACCGGACCGATTAGTTTATTTGAACATTTAAAAAAAAATCGCGAAAATCAGTGATTTTTCGGAGGGTCACACCGAGACGATCCCTTAAGAGGAAAGCACACCCACAAAAGAGACAAAAATAAATACCAAGTTACTGGAAAACACGAGAAAAAAAATCTTCAGACGCTGTCTTATTTGAAAACTAAAAAAGATCGAACCTACATGTCGCTCATTTGGATAGCGAATACGAGGCATCTAGATTTTGCCTACTGGCAGTCACTTTTCGGGCCATCCTGTATATCCGTTTTTACACGCACGTCTCCTTTCCAACAAGGAACATCACTTGAGTGTCCCCTTTCGATTTTGTTGAAACTCATATATGTGACGAAGCATTGAAAACCATTAGACACGTATTTTTTTTTATCGCCGGAAAAAAACGGTTTGAAGGTGGAAAACCACCCCGAAAGAAAGACGCGTCGAGGGGAGATTTTGTAGTTTCGGGCAGTCCACCAATCTGAATGAAACAAAGACCAAAATTCTTCTGATGTAAAGCGACGAAAAATCCACTATAGAAGTCTCGAAAAAAAAATTTATTTAAGGGGCGACACGCCTTTCTTTGAGGGGTGGTTTCCCCCTTAAAACGGGTTTTTCGCTGACGAATAAAAATTCTGATGAAACTAAAAAAAAAATACGCGATGAACTAATTGTTTTCTTAACCCTGTGTTGACACACTCGGGCATTTTGACCCGGACAAATTTTAAACAAAATTCTCACCAAATGTTTTCCAAAATTGGAAAATTTTCAATAATTTTTTTAAGCCAATTTGATATTTTTCGAATTTTAATTATGCAGCCATGTTAAGCAATGTTTAAAGTATATCTCTGATTTTGATCAATAAGAACGGATCGAAGGGTTATCGATATCAGGTGGATGAAGTACTATCCGGGTCAAATTGACCCAGTGTCAAAATCGTGGCCAAACATAAGTGTGTCAACGAATGGTTAAGTGATGTTCCTTGTAAATTGGCCACTGCCGCTCGTTTTTTCCCCCAACTCTTCCGCCCTTTCGTAAAAAAGAAACTTCTCACCTCCCCCATCCCCGCATTTTCGTTAAAATTTTATTTCCAATTTCCTTTCCCTAAACAAGTTTCCCGCAATTTTCGTAACCCTTAAATATTTCTCGTTCACGTTTTTTTTTTTTTTTTTTTTCGTTCTACTCCCCCAATTTTTCAAACCCTAAATATCATCTCTCACTTTCCCAACCTAATCCTATGATATGTTCGCATTCGTTAAACCTTAACATTACGCTTACACAGTAGAGTTATTACGTGAAACATTTTTACCCTCACGCCTAGGACGATACTTTCATTGTTTTCCCCCACACGTTCGCTCCTCTTTCATACTCGGACCGTTTCTTTTTTTTTCCTTTTTTTTTTCGTTCATTGAAAAGAGAGAAAAAATAAAAAGAAAAGAACAGGCTCGCGCATGCTCTACTTTTACTTTAACGAGATAATAAGCTCGCGTTCGCCGCGATGCCGATGATAAAAACATAAATACACGTTTCTTAGGGCACCTTTGGTATTAAGCTTGACGTTATTCCTTTTTTTTGTTGTTTTTCTTCCTTTTTTCATCGCGTTACGGCTATATATATATATATATATGTGTATATATATATATATATATATATATATATATATATATATATATATATATATATGTATATATATATATATATATATATATATATATATATATATGTTTAATTAAACGTATGACACTCGGTCCGGGTCGTTCGAGACAAAATCTTGTAAGTCCGTCGTTTGTCCGCGGTTTTTTCTCCCCCCCCCCCCTTCAAACCTTATTTACACAACGAAAACGCGCGTGCGAATAATAATCGATGATTCTCGTTTTTCTTTTCGTCTTTCAAAACGATTTTTCGCGAGCACGTTTTTTTCTTTAACTGATAATTATTATCAATTTGTTTCGCTAAACAATTCGTTATTTCGTGGTCGGCGCATATTTCGCGTTTTGTTTCTCAAACGTCGAACAATAATCGATTCATCCGATGAAATAATTTTCGTATGCAGGGCAACTGAAAATTGCGTCAATGTGAACGCGACCGTAGGTCATTTGTGTCCGCGAGTTTGTATGGGTCAGTGATGCATTTAACAGTGCAATGTTATTTTTTTCTCTCTATACACGAACCAAAGATCGCGATCGAAAAATCGAGAAAAAAAAACGCGATCGGTAGTAGTAATAGAATTACTATAAATAATAATAATAATAATAATAATAATAATAATGAAACGTCCTGTAGAACGAAATAATTTATAATGAATAAACGACCGATTGCCTAAAAATTGGACTTGTTTTTTCAGCGCGCCGATTAAGCGGAGCCTATTAAGTGGCTCCGTTACCATAAATGACGAATAATTTTATGGATTTAACGGTGTCGTGAATTTTCGCTGCTTCGAATTATTGGACATACGAATAAACCCGAAAATAAGTCAGAATATACTGCAATTGAAATTATTAAAATATAACGATAATAATAATATGTGTGATAGCGATGAATTACGCGTTACGATAATCGATGAATGACGATTAATCGGATTAGCATCGATTTTTCTTCATTTTAAAAAATACGTTTAAGCTAAAGATTATTTACGACTTTATTCGTTCCGTCCGTTCTTTCCGCATTCTTATTCTTCGTTAATTTGGGCCCCGACGCGGTTTTTACTTTGCAAAAACTCACCGCCGAATACGCGAAAACAATTTTTCCTATTAAACAACGAGATTATTATTTTTTTTCCCCGTCATTTCCGTCTATTGTCCCTTTTGCTCCGAAATTTTCCTAGATTTTTCGTTAATCCCTAGGCGCCTCGACTCGCAAATGATCGTCGTGAGAACAAAGTGGACTTTATTCTCCTCGGCTTTGGAGCGACGTTTAGCTCGACACCTTTCTGTTCTTTGGTAATTTGTCTAAATCGTGTCGAATTCCTGATGTATGTGGACACACACACTTTTTTACCTCGTCGCCTCTCTCTCTCTCTCTCTCTCTCTCTCTCTCTCTTTTTTTTTTACTCTCTTCAATGTTGACAAACGTCACGATTTTGTTTTATTGCGATAGATGCGAGATGTTGACTCTTCGTTGACTCATGCATGCTCCTCACATACCGTTAATGTCGATCTTAAGGTTGCCCGTTTTTCTCTCCCTTCGATCCCTGAAAAGAAACCAACAAATTGATCAATAAACAGCTGTAGGTATTGTTGGATTTGCTGGAACGCATAAAGAGTATAGATATTTCATGAAAAACTATGGCACCCAAGGATGCCAAGTTGAGAATAAAGATACGAGTTATTTTTGGATGTGCAGTTTCAATGAAGTGAGAGTCCAATCAAAGACGAGTCCGAAGTCTCGATGCAGAATCAGAGTACAAGCAAATTTCGATCAGGGGCTGATCACGATCCAGTCATAGTACGGTCCATACGATCAAAATTCAATGAAAGTCTTATGAGGAGCTGTTAAGTGGCAGGCGAAACTCCAATCAAAACGTACTCAAATCTGACGATAAAATTCTAACAAAGATTCCATTTAAGGGGCTATACCAGTGTGACACTTTCAAAAAATCGATTTTTTTGCCTTTTTCGACAGATCGTACTTTCGAGAATATCCTGTAAAAACTTCAAGGCCGTATCTCTTATCACTTTATCTTGCAAACATCGATAGTTAAATATTTAAATGCGTTTTTCTGGAAATGTGATTTTTCAAATTTGCTGACGTTGTAACTCAAAGAGTAATTATCCGATTGACTTGAAATTTGAACTGAGTACTCTTGAATATATTTACTCTACAATGACGTAGGATATTTTTGATTGGATGAAAATGGACGATTTGGCATTGAAAAAAACGACCGTTTTATAGGCAAGAAAACAGACTTTTTTCCACAACTACGCCATTTTGTTAAATTTTGATATTTTTCGAAAATCCTACGTCATTTTACAGGAAATACCTTCCAGTTTAACGACATTTTTTCCTTTTTCGGTTTCAGCTACTCAATCGGCCGGAATTATGTCAGCAGTGGAGGAACTTTTTTTTGGCGCCTTCGAAGACAGCGCATAAGTCGCTTGGATATCAATATTTTTTTATGAAAAAATTACGTAATATAGGTCAAATATAGCCTCATATATTCTTAATTTTCCGAAACATTTAATTGAGTACTTTTCTTGCCAAAAATTCCCAAAAATCATCAAAATGTTCAGCGTCCACACTGGTATAGCCCCTTAAGACTAATTTTATTCCACTGATCCTATACTAATCAACGTTCAGCCGTAGGGCAATTAAAATTCACGTGTCAATTTTCAGATCCATTAAAGTCCAAACACGACTGTCATCTTTTGATTGATGTTTCAATTGGATTATCGACCAGACCCCGATCTGCCAACCCAGAGCGATTTTTCAATGACAAAAATATATTTTTTCTAGTACAATCTCGCCAGCCTCAACATCTTTTCATCCTTATCATCTGGATCGTTCAATTTGAGGGCTTATGCGTATTCTAGAGTGAAGAACAAAAAATGCGACTAGCTTATGGAAGAAAAGAAATAATTGAGCCAGGGAGAAGAACAAAGGGGTGACTCTGCTACGGGGGTGGCTTTAGAAAATAGCGCGTGTACGCGTGAACCCTCATTACGCTGCGGTGGGAGAGGCAAAGAGGAAATTCAAAATGTGGGAAAGGAAGCGTGAAGAGGCGAGGAGAAGCAGGGGCAAATAAGACGAGAGGAGGGCTTCCGGTCTCCGTATAGACGAGCGTCTGCAACGCTTCTTTTTCTTTCATGCTTGAATCCAAGAGTAAAAAAACGAAAGAACCAATGCACCGGTTTTTTTTTCATCTTTTTGGCCGGCGTTGAAGGAAAAACGTTTGAGACCCTCCGGGGTGTTCGTCTTCCCTTCGGCCCCTCACCGTGACATCATCCCCCTCGCATCTCTTCATTGGTCTCCCTCATTTTTTTCCCGCCTAGTTTATATCATGTACAGTTTACAGTCCACAGTCCAAAGTGGAGGGGATAAAAGGGACAAAGGGCCTCCCCCTCCTCTCGTCGCTCCCTCGTCCACCCTACGCGGTTCTGGTCCCATGAAACGCTCTCAATGACCCCTCTTGTGCTTTGCCACTCCCGTGGGACAAGACGAGAGTTTTAATTTACGCGAAGAGCACGGGATAGCTAGATATGTAGAGGATGTGGAAGATGAACGAAGATGATGACGGAGATGATGTCAAGTTGAGGTAGTTTGAGAGACTTTTCGAGGTTTTGAGGATCTTTTTTTTTCTTCAAGCGATACTTTTCGAAAAATGCGCAAGAAACAAGCGAAGGATTAAGGGGCTATACTAGTGTGACACTTTAAAAAATAGATTTTTTTTGCCTGTTTGGACAGTTTATACTTTCAAGAATATGAAATGAGATCTTTCAAATTTGCTGACATTGTAACTCAAAGAGCAATTATCCGATTGATTTGAAATTTGAACCGAGTACTCTTAAATATATTTACTCTACAATGACGTAGAATATTTTCGATTGGATGAAAATTGACGATTTGGCATTGAAAAAAACGACCATTTTATAGGCAAGAAAACAGACTTTTCTTCATAACTACGCCATTTTGTTAGATTTTGATATTTTTCGAAAATCCTACGTCATTGTACAGGGAATACCTTTCAGTTTAACGACATTTTTTCCTTTTTCGGTTTCAGCTACTCAATCGGCCGGAATCATGTCAGCAGTGGAGGAACTTTTTTTTTGGCGCCTCCGACGGCAGCGCATAAGTCGCTTGGATTTCAATATTTTTCTATGAAAAAATGATGCAATGTAGGTCAAATATAGCCAAATATATTCTTAATTTTCCGAAAGATTTACTTGAGTACTTTTCTTCCAAAAAATTCCCGAAAATCACCCAAATTTTCAGCGTTCACATGGGTATAGCCCCTTAAACGCCTGGCCACGAACCCAGACATTGGTCTAAACTCTGGTTCCAAACCGGAATGTATTAGATATTCCATGGTCCTTTTAGGAACTTCTGATGTGACGTCGAAGTTAGCATCGCTGGAATGCAACGATTTTTTCTTTATTTTTATGCTCATCCAAAGCCTTTCTTTTTGCAAATTAGGGTCGCGATTTTTTACACGAATACGTGAAAACGTTTGGATGATTTTCACGGTAAAAAATAATTCGAACAATTAAAAAGCGTTGATTTTCGTTGCATTCCAACGATGCAAACTTCTCTAGAACTAGAAACTTAGGGAACTAGAAATTGGACCAATTGCCCGGATCGCGGGAGTAGGTCTTTGGAAACGACCTTTTTTCAAAGTGGGATAACCGCAAGTATGATGAGTCTTGAAATGATGTGCATTCAGGTATTTTGATTCGGAGATTTTTTTCAGGAACAATTCAAGTGCTGGATAATTTTTAAGATCAAATCGCCCAACGATTGGCCACATTTCCTTGCTCAAACACCAATCTAGAATGTCGACAGTTTTTGAGTGCACCATTAATTGATTTATCGACGCATCATTATTTTAAATGTGCTTTAACATGAAATTATTGGAAAAGCAATAAATCAATGATTTTTTACTGAATACATGAGAATGGGACGAAATGTTTTATTTGATCGATCATTTTTCCGTGCATGTAGAAAGATTTGTCGTATTCTTCATCAAGGGTTTTCTGCACAAACTTGGTCCGCAAAAACTGTTCAGCAGCTATGCCAGTGCTGGATGACTTTTAACATCAAACCTCCCATTTCGATGCTCAAACTCAAATCTAGAATGTCGATATTATTTGAGTTCTGCATCAACCGATTTATTGATGCATCATCATTTTAAACTTCTTTTAACATGATGTTATTGGAAAATCAATAAATCGATGACTTTTTACTGAATAAATGAGACTGAGAAATTTTTAATTCGTCCGTAAAGACTGTTTAGCAGCAATGCAAGTGCTGGATGACTTTTAACATCAAACCTCCCTCTTCGTTGTTCAAACTCAAATCCATAATGTCGACATTATTTGGGTCTCGCATCAACCGAGTTATTGATGCATCATAATTTTAAACTTCTTTTAACATGATGTTATTGGAAAATCAATAAATCGATGACTTTTTACTGAATAAATGAGACTGAGAAATTTTTAATTCGTCTGTAAAAACTGTTTAGCAGCAATGCAAGTGCTGGATGACTTTTAACATCAAATCTCCCACTTCGTTGCTGAAACTCAAATCTAGAATGTCGACATCATTTAAGTCCCGCATCAACCGATTTATTGATGCATCATCATTTTAAACTTCTTTTAACATGATGTTATTGGAAAATCAATAAATCGATGACTTTTTACTGAATAAATGAGACTGAGAAATGTTTAATTCGTCCGTAAAAATTGTTTAGCAGCAATGCAAGTGCTGGATGACTTTTAACATCAAATCTCCCACTTCGTTGCATAAACTCAAATCTATAATGTCGACATTATTTGGGTCTCGCATCAACCGATTTATTGATGCATCATCATTTTAAACTTCTTTTAACATGATGTTATTGGAAAATCAATAAATCAATGACTTTTTACTGAATAAATGAGGGTGAGAAATTTTTAATTCGTCCGTAAAAACTGTTTAGCAGCAATGCAAGTGCTGGATGACTTTTAATATCAAACCTCCCACTTCGTTGTTGAAACTCAAATCTAGAATGTCGACATCATTTGAGTCCCGCATCAACCTATTTATTGATGCATCATCATTTTAAACTTCTTTTAACATGATGTTATGGGAAAATCAATAAATCGATGCCTTTTTACTGAATAAATGAGACTGAGAAATTTTTAATTCGTCCGTAAAAACTGTTTAGCAGCAATGCAAGTGCTGGATGACTTTTAACATCAAATCTCCCACTTCGTTGCATAAACTCAAATCTATAATGTCGACATTATTTGGGTCTCGCATCAACCGATTTATTGGCGCATCATCATTTTTAACTTCTTTTAACATGATTTTAATGAAAAATCAATAAATCGATGACTTTTTACTGAATAAATGAGAATGAGAAATTTTGTATTCGATCGACAATCTTTACGTGCACGGAGAAAGATTTTTAGTACTCTTCATCCAGAATGCTCCGTACAAACTTGGCTCGTGAAAAATGATCGATGTCAATGCAAAAAAAAAAACGTTTTTGAGGTAAAAGTGCGTAATCAAAAAGCTCCGCGTCCGTCTATTATTCGTCCAGGCACAGCTACCTTGGCAGCAAAGAAAAAAACGTTTGCATCACTACAGAAAGTATATTAAGAAGTAAAAATATATCGTTTTTGTTTAAAATTTATTTACCCTTTCATATGCAGGCCGTTTTCGTCTCGAATTAGTCGCAAAGTCGCTCAAACTACCTTAAAAGAAACAAAAACAAAAAACATAACGATCTAGATCACCTATTTGACAAAATGGCGTACAGCTTGTTATTTTATCCTCATTATTCGTACGCAAGGAAAAAAAGCTGGGAGATATTTTCGCAAAGCAATCAATGTCTACTATTGTCATTTTCCGTGTTTATCGGATTCGGACGAATTCGTATGAGACGGGGGCTGAAAAGTTGCAGCAACAACGAAAAAGTCTTCATTTCTTTGGAAACGGAAGGACGGAAACGCAAACGAATCAATAAACAAAAGGAACGACCTGAAACCATTATTTTGAAATTATTATCAAACCTTTTTTTGAAAAACGAAACGAGTAAAAAAAAATTAACAGAAAATTATTCCAGGCTTGGGCTGTATATTTTGAACGTCAAACAAATTTTCGACGATTCGAAATTGATTTTGAAAATTTCATTCGCAAGTCCGAATTATGGAACGTTAGTGGTTTTTTTTTTTTTTCAAATTCAGTAACGAATTTCCATTGTCGAGTCCACTGCGAAAAGTTTCGGCATCGATCGAGTGGTAATGCAAAATGTGCCATTGGGAAAGGAGACGTTTTTTTCCCGATTGTGCCTCGAAAAAATATCTGACAATGGGCGTTATTGTAATTATCTTTCTTTTTTTTTCTGGTAATAAAATAGAGTTGAAAACCTACTTCGATCCAGAGATTTGTAAAGCCCACCTCGGCCATTTTCGACTTTGCATATTCGATTCGTATCGGTCCCCGGTCGGAGGAGAGGAGTAGGGATCCCTGGAGTGCTGCCATCGCTTGGGCAGCGTAGCGTACGTCTTGAAATTCGACAAATGCCACGGGCGAGCCTCCCTTCGTGTGCATACGAAGCCGACAGAAACCAGTAAAACTGTGCACAAATAAGACAAGCGTACAGATACGTGCTTTTTCGTTTTTTTTAAAGGTTCATGTTTGCTCGTCCGCATCTCGAAAAGCAATGTCCAAATTATTTACACGTTGGTTGCTCGTGATTTTTCCAGATACTCTCTGTGTTCGTATTTTCTTCGCGAACAATTCACCAATTCAATTATTTCTAAATTATCTTTTTTTTTTTATTTGCCATTTTAAAAGCGAGTGTTTGTCGACACTGTCGTATTTGAAAATTGACCCGACGATATCCAAAAAACACGTAGCAAAATTCAGCAATCAATATTGTTAATTAAATCGTTGATTATTTTTTAATTAATTAATTTTTATTAATTCGTCAAAAGTATTTTTCACGATCTTGAAATTAGTCTCAATTGCGATTTTTCATTTGGAAAAAGTGATTAGACATCACGATGAAAATAATTTTTAAAAAAGTCCAACAAATTGTAAATTATTAACGCAATTTTTGAAAATTCTTCTTTTTTTTTTAATGTATGATTAATGTTCACTTTTTTCTGCAGTGCATGCGAGTCATTATTATTGAATTAAAAATAAATAATTTCATAGATACTGCCATTAAGATTGTGATTACGTTATATTTTCCATTAAATATGCAGTGGACGACAGTGTCGACGAATAAACAGCTATCACGATGCCGGCACCGGCACGATTTCAAAACGGTTTCTAGTGGTTTTTATTGCCGCTTTTTCCTCGCCACTTGCCGTTAGACTTAACGCTCAGGTACTCGCGTGAATCGTTCGTAAATGATATGCTGGATCTGAAAGAATTTCTATAGTGCGATTCAACGTTAAACTGCGGTAAAGCTAGTTACGACATTAATTATTGAAAAAATTAAGAACACATATAAAATATATGCGGGAAAACGGATAACAAAATAAAATAAAAAACAAGATCGAAATTTCAAAAAAAGTCACAAGACGACTGTGTCTTTTCCCGAATACGAATGAAGTTTTGTAGGTGCTTACGAAACGTTTTAATGTTGCATTTTGAAACGAATAAAAATAATTAAACGATTTTGGTTCATTAAATCGTATTATGTATTTTGTTGGAACGAAGAAAGACAATGTGGCTGAGAGTGTTACAGAGATTTCGCAAAGTAAACGCAACGACGTTGGAAACAACGAGAACTTTCAGCGAGGGAAAGAGGAGTAACGGTAGAGAGGTCTCCGGCAATCGCGGTCAGTTTGCAAAGAAAGACAGAAAGAAAGCGTCGTATATTACAGAAATAAATCTTTCCAGCATTTTAATTTCCCCTACAATTTTTTTCCACTGCTCAAGAGATCGTCACGACGATTTCGCAATTGAAAAAAGTCCTCTGTCCGCGCGTACGGTACTTATTTTTTTGCGGAATTTAACTGATTTCAAACAATGCAAATGTACAGCTTGTACGTCATCAGGGACATTACTTTGACGAGGCGATTTAAAATTTAACGCGAATAAAGGCGACTGTGTTCAACGATCTATAAGGAAGTGAGACGTTCTTAATTGAATGAAAATTGGTAGCTGTAGTTCGTAATACTTTAAGATACAGACCCGAATTTTTGCGATTTCTTGGAAAATTAGAAATTTGGAAGTCTGACAAATGAAGTATGTAAAATATACAGCCCCGTACAGAGTACCTTTAAATTTTATTTAGTCAATTTTATTCAGATTGTTATTTAGCAAATTTTATTTAGAATTTTATTTAGCAAATTTTATTTACAATTTTATTTAGTAATTTTTATTTAGAATTTTATTTAGTAATTTTTATTTAGAATTTTATTTAGTAAATTTGATTTAGAATTTTATGTAGTGTTTGTTATTAAATAAAAGTTCAATAGATTGAATCGATTTGTTGAGATGTTAGTCAATGCATCGATTAATTGATTCATCATTCATTTTTACGTCCAGTAATTATTCTATCCATAGTACATCCTTTGAGGTGAAACATTACTATGACGGGTAAAAAATCGATTTTTTTACCTTTTCTCAATGTATGCATATTTAAGAGTATGGAAAAAAATGTCAAGTAAAAATTTTGCAAATTGACCCTTTCATAGACGATTTAGTGAGGGCAGGTAGCACAACGATTTACGAATACCAAAACGTTCAATCGCGTTTTTCTCGAAACGACTTTTCTTGAGCTGGCCGGTATCATAACTCTGGCCATAATTTTCCTATATAGTTTTCCCATAAAACCAAAATTTTCGTTATTGCAGTAGCTATCGTTGTACATAGGCGTTTTTTTTCTCGAAATTTAGTATTTTTTAAGCCTCCGAATATAAGTAAAAATTTCGCCAAAATTACACTTTCTTTCGAACACCCGTGATTTAGTCATTTTTTTTTCTAACGACGGCCACGTACAACGACAACTACATTTCCATGGATTATAAAACTTTTTTTTAGACCAAGCATTGTCAGGTTATTGATTCGGACGTTGGACCACATTTTTTATACAGAGGCTCTATTATACTTCAAAAACGTTGTTAATGAAAAAAATGTTTAGTAGAAATTTGCATCAAAGAAGTTCAATGTATGCTTAATAACATACCTTTTTCCCAAATGCTAAATGAATAATTTTGTAGAATTTTTTTTTTTTTGGAAAATACGATCTTTTATTCGGCCCATCACAGTGGTGTCTTCCCTCAATCGATGTACTGGCCAAAGTATCGACTAATAGATTCATCAACATATTATCATGACTGGTTGATGCGTTGACGCATTAGTAGAGACATTTGTTCATCGCTTTATTGATTTAAAGGCTGGAGAAATCACCTTCGATGATGGACGACTCATTGAACAATAAATCTTCTAATTCTGTATAGAGCTAACCAAGCGGATGTTATTGAAAAATCTAATAGTAATTGTTCTGCCCGTTTCATTTCTACGCCATTGTTCCGACAATAAACTGGGATGGAAGAATAGGAATAAGAATAATTTTTTTTAGTACGCCCAGGTTGCATTTCCATTCAATTTTATTTTTCCTATGACGATCATGGTCTTATTGTTGTTATGGGAATTATAGTTCTACTGTTTATATAAGAATTGTAAAAAAATAATGGACTTGAAGTTTGCATCATTGGAATGCAACGAAAGTCCTTTTTTATAATTTTATTTTCTTCCTTTTATTATTGTACAAAAGGTTTTTTTGCAGACTTAAATTCTAGATGTATAAATAAGCGACTTAAAAAATGATTGAGGGATTTTCGTAACGAAGCTTTGCCAAAAGAAACTCGAGCCATCGAAAAAGAATGATTTTTTATCGCATTTTAACGATGCAAACTCCAATCTTATAAAAAATATGTGAGGTGACTAGACGGACTAAAATAAAAAGAGGAAGTACTCGGCGACGCGAAAATCGACTGATATTAAGGTCCAGTGTAACATTAAGCTTTACATTCTCTTTATCTAGAAAGAAACGTTCCATTTTCTCATTAAAAATGATATTCGCCTTTATTAATTCCTTGAAGTTGAAATTAGCTTTCTGATTGTTTTTAAAAAATCATGATCAAGTTAAATTTTATTTTATTACTAAGAAAAAAATCTATTGAACTCCTCTCGTCGGCATTTTGAAAATTCTATAAACAAATTTTTCATTGAGCTTTTTATTTGAAAATTTTATCCGCTTTATCTGGGAACGTTCGGAATGACAAGTTTTATTAAAATCACCTATCATTTTATTTTTGGGTCATTATATGTGCCCATAAATATTTAATGCCTCATTAATATATTAGTATCAATAAATTATGAATGCCCATTGATTAATATAAATTTTCAATTTCCTTAATCCGTCTCGAGTAAATCACGATTTATTCGAAACTGCTATCATTTTGATTTTCATCCGCTGCACTTCCGATCCGACATTATCAGTTCCATAATGAGAAAAATAACAATAATCATCCGCGCAACAGAGTTGATTCGAATCTAGTTACGTTTTTATTTTTCTGTATCGACGACCCGCCATTTTGCCTTCTTTTTTTCAAACTTTGCAACCATCGTTGCCACACCATGCAATGATAATGCCTTCGGCACATTTTTGCAGCTCTATAACTGCCAAATTAGTCACGTCAGAGAATAAGTTGTTTTTTTTCGATCATATTCCGGTTCAAATACAACTATTTTCGGAAGAACAAAAGCGTGAATAAATTTTGATGCGAATAAATGAAAATTTACCAGAAGCTCTAACGGTTGATTCGTCAATTTTTTTTTTTCGATGCCTCCATCGTATATTCCTCTCGAAATTGTGATTCTTTTGTGGGAAAGATGTTTGCTCGTACGACTTTATTTTCGCGAATTATTGGGGGTGTGGATTCCACATGGGACACGTCGTACACACGGTCCTATATACATATGGGATATGCCACGCCATTTCACCTAGCCCGTGACCCCGACCATTTTTGTTTTTTCTGTTTTTTTTTAAACTAAAATTGTGCCCCATGAAAGGAGTATCGACACCAATTTTTAGATTTTTATCTCTTCTCTTTCAGGAGTTATAATTTTCCAAAAAAATGTTGATTTCGGAAGATTTGGAAACGTTTAAACGCTGATAACTCCTGAACTAATTGAGATATCGACAAATGTCGTTATAGAACTTTTTTTCACTTTGAAGCATACTTCCGTTAAAAAATATGAAAAAAATGATAAATTATCAATGTCAACGTTTTTTTTGCTTTTAAAGTGAAAACTATTCTTTAAAAAGATGAATACCATTTTTTATTTTTTCCAAAAAATTCTGTAAAATAGAGTAACCCAATCTATGATTTTTAAGACTAGTCTCATCGTGGGCCCATTTTTCCTTCTATTTTTTTCGAATTGATGACATTTCTTTGAGAATATTTTTTTTATTTAAATCGAAATCAGGAAAATAAAAAAATTTTGGGGTCACGGGCTGGGTGAAATGGCGTGGAATGTCCCATATATAGATGTACGAATAGCGACGGTATATCAATTTAATGTGTTGAATCACGAATTACCCTCGGGCATACACGGATTGTCCATTTCCCCCGTAATATTATTCAAATAACTCGATCGACGTTTCTCCCGTCGCTCTTGTTGCCTTCCCTCGCTTCATTCGCTCAAAAATAGTCTCATGATTTTTTTCCCTCACTATTCCTAAAAGCTTTTCCCGCTGCTTTTTGGATTCGTGCCAAATTTTCGCCTCGAAATTAGCACGAGTTCGACAAAATTTTAATTGCTCCAAAAATGATCTACAATTGTTATCGTAATTTTTCATTGCGTCATCGACTATCGCGTGTAAGGTAGGAGCTTGCATATTTATCCTCCTTTATTCTTCCGCCGTTTCTTACGTCGCGTTCGGTCAAACGATGACGAAATTTTCCAATTAAAACGCGTGCTTTCGTAATCCAATTAAATTTTGTTACGAAAATATGAAGATTGTGCACTCTGTTGAGTTAGGAATGGCATATGGCAACAATGAGCATTGTTTCGACAACGAATGGAGAAATAATAATAAAGGTGATTATGTTAATTACAGAGGGAGGCAGAGGGGAGGAGGAGAGAGAGAAAGAGAGAGAGAGAGAGAGAAATATACAGAGAGGGGGGGGGGGGGTGCTAAAGGGAGGAGGATAAAATCGCGATCGTGAGAAAGTTTAGAGCTTCATCGTCGAGTGTTCTCAGTTCGTTCAGCATCGTTAAACATTACTTTGCCATAACAATATAAAGGACGAGAGCCACAATCTCGCGTAGTGCTTGGTGTAGCGTATTTCACGCCCGCGGAGTTAGTTGCGATGAACCGCGTAACGAATAACTCGTGAAAGCGAGTCCGGAGAATCGTTTTTTTGATGAGATTCTTTCAGAGTCGTTTTATTTTTATATGTCCACTTTTTCTAATTTTCATTCATTACTCCTTCATGCTCGATCTCTCTCTCGATCTCTCTCTCTCTCTCGCTTCGCGTTGCATTATTGGTTTTTAGGATGTAATATAGGTTTAGAATCAATATGAATTAGTAGCAATTAGGAAGTAATATAAGTTGAAAATCAATATGAATTAGTGGTAATTAGGATGTAATATAAGTTTACAATCAATATGAATTAGCTTTAAGGACTGTTTCGACTTCTAAAGTCGTTGCATTGTGCATCTTCCTTTTCAATATTATTTTGATTGATATCCAGTCATTTCACAATTATTATATCAATTAAGTATTATTCTCACTATCTTGTATTTTCTCAGTTAAATTTAAATTTGCCCTATAGTTGTTACCAGGACATAAAATAAATAATCAATCAATTAATCTTTTTCTTCCTCCTCACTCCATTACCGGGTGAGAGAACGTCTTTTTTATAACCTCAAAGTAAAGTTACGGAAACTTATTGCGCTTCCAAATCAGTCGTAGCGAGAAAGAGTTATTAAAAAACATTCAATTTTGACTTTAAATCCTTGATTTGTTGGGTTTGAAAATGTCTATTCGATTAGTTAATCGAACCCTTGGAATTTCGTTTGGGCAGTGTTCGTAATTAAATTCGAGACGGGCGAGCCGAAAAAAGGCTGGGTCCAAGAGTTAAATACCGTAGAAGCCAGCAAAGTGGCGGGAAATAGTGGAATGAGTATTACATGTGTGTGTGTGTGTGTATGTTTACAGGGTGGCCCGAAAAGTGACCTCCGAACGGAAGATTTATCCGAATCACCCCCGTGTATGTTTCACGATGATTTTTAATTTTCGAGAAGAAAGGCCTTTAATTATTTTCTCGAATCTTCCTGTATGATAGGTATTTACTTATTTCCTCTTTTGTGTATGTACTTCCCTATTCAAATTTTTCGAAAGCAATTGGGAATCATTTAGACTAATATAAGTATGTTTTTTTATAATCTGAAATTTAGTCACATCCTCACAAACCTTTTTTAAGCTTTGGATAAAAATTTAAGGCATTTATGTTATTTATTTGGTTGGTTAATCATTCGGTTACTAGTTGGTTATTTATTTATTGATTAGCAGTGCACCTTATAGCGGGGCCGGGTCGAAATTCCGAATTTTTTATGCTCCGAAATTCAAGATGGGTCTGGTTGAGATTTCAAACTTTGAATGGTCAGAACGCTCAAAATTCCGAAAGAATTTTACACGAAAGACCAAAACTCCGAAAATCTCAACACGGTCAAAATAATTCGGCTATGGAAGTTTGAAAAGTTTCAAAATTTCCAATAAATCGACGAATTGTTTCAAGAATTTTTTTTCGTTAAGAAGTGATTTTGCGTCAATTTTGAAATTTGTCTAGACCATGTTATACGTTCTACATAATTTACAGTCAATTTTGTAGACTTTCGCTGCCATGATCTTGACATGAGGGCCAGGTTGAAATTCCGAACTTCGAATGCGCCAACGGTTTAAAATTCCTAATATTAATGTTCCGAAATTACAAGGTTCGTCAAGATTATGCCAGCGAAAGTCTACACAGTTGACTGTTAATTATGTAGAACGTATGACGTCGTCTAGACAAATTTCAAAATTGACGTAAAATCACTTCTTAATTTAAAAAAATCTTGAAATAATTCGTCGATTTATTGAAAATTTTGAAACTTTCAAAACTTCCATAGTCGAATTATTTTGACGGTGTTCAGATTTTCGGAGTTTTGGTCTTTCGTGTAAAATTCTTTCGGAATAGTATATTTTCGGAGTTTTGAGCGTTCTGATCATTCAAAGTTCGGAATTTCGGAATTTCGGAAACTCCATACAGAAATGAGAAAAAAAAGTTTTTTTTTCCAAAACTACAAAATATATTGTAGAAAATACACGGTGGTAATTCGGATAGGATACGAGGCTTCGAGATTTTCCTTTCAGACTTCACTTTTCGGGCCACCCTGTATCGAGATATACAGAGGAGAGTCCCTTTCCGAATTATCGGCGTCTAGTTCGTGTTCGTTTGGGCCTAATTCGATTATTCATTGCCGAAGGGTGAAAAATTCTGCTACAGATGGGAAAACAACGAGGTGGGGGTGTCGTTTTCGTCTGGTCAGGTTTAAGCTCCCCTTTCACCGTTTCTTTGGCATCGATTGAGCCGTACTCTGTGTAACACCCTACAGCCGGATCACTGGCTGTGCTCTCAGCCCATGTGCCACCTAAAAACTCCATCACCGTTGTGTTTTCGAGGCCCAGACAGGGAAACCAAGCTGGTGCATCGTCCCGTATAATTTGAGGGTCGCGACCCTCGCAAGCAGTGAAAGGAACGTACGAAGGCTTCTTTCCCCCCTTGTAATTATAACGCCGACGAAATTTTGCCTCGCTCCACTTCCGGTTTGCCTTTAGCAACGCAAAAGCTCTTTTTAATGACTCGACTGTTCTTTACTTTGTCACTCCTCAGAATTTGCCGATTAAGCCAACTTCGAAATGGAAAATACAAAATGGTAAAATGAAAGTACCAAAATAATGTTGGATCGAAGCAAACGAAATGAACGAAAAAAAGAAAAGAACGAAACAAAAATTGCAAATTCACTTGTCAGGTTGTTTCGAGGCAACGAATTGTCCTTGCAAACGATACGAGGAGCTGGCGAACGGAACCGGACTTGTCCGTGAATGACGTTTTTACAGGAGAGGGAAAAAACCAAAATAACCAAATAGAAATGAGTTAGAATTTTAAAACTTTAATATATTAAGGCTCTATCGAAATGCCAGCCTGGACCTGGCTTTAGTTTAATAAAAACACCAACTAAGATGTGTTTGTTTTTATTTTGGACAACTCCACGTTTGAATGAAAATGTCATGGACATATCCGGTTATAAAATAAAACAGATTCTTTGAATTGAATATAAATTTGTTTTTTTTTTATCATCAATTTAATAATCCTACACAAACTCTTCCATGTCAAGGTCACAACAATTGCATTCAATGTCATCATCGTCATTGGTTCAGCTGTTAGTCATTTGTCATCCAGCCAGCCATGGAAAAGTCTGTTTCTGATTGAAAATGCAGTTTTTTACCTAATTTTAAGGTGTTAAGACCAGGATTTGATGCAAAATATTTTCGGAAGAACACAAAAAAAAAGCTTTTTACGTAACTTGGACAAGTCCGGTTTTGTTCGCCAGCTCCTCATATTGGAGTGTGCATCGTCGGAATGCAAAGAACTTTTTTTTATGTAGTTACAATTTTTTTTCCCATATCAAAGCTACGATAAACTTTTTTGCAGATCCTCATCTGCGACCTACAACGTAATTATTGAAAAATATTTTTGATGACGATAAAAATGGAGAATAAGGAAATAAAAAAGTATTTCCGTTGCATCCCAACGATGCAAACGTCAGCAGCATCTTTGCAAACGATAGTACGACTGCGCCAAGCTTGTTGAATTATTTGTTTGGCTTACCTGTTGAAGATCTCGTTGAGCTCTTGTTCGGACACGAATTGTCCCAGATTAGCGACGAATAGTGTTGAGCACGGTGCGTTGCTGACCGCTATGCTCGGCTGGGACGAGGACGAGCCTACCGGCGATGCCAGTGCCGGGGATGGCAAAAAGTGCGGCAGAGAGGCGTGTATCGACGTCAGTGTTGTCGGATGCGGCAGGGACATGGGAGCCTATTTTTTGTTTGTTTTCAATCGAAATACAAGAACAAACGAACGAGAATGTTAATACTCATTTTGGAGCTGACGTTTTATCGTTATGGGTATATGATTTTCAATGCTGATTTTTGTTAGTGCTCGATAGAGAATGTAACCTCAGATGTGCTTGTCGGTGATAAAGAGCCAATTTTCTGTCCGTGGAGAAATTGATTTAATGAGATAAATAGGGTCGAGGGATTGGGCCTTTGAGGTGGGAGATACCCTCAAGTGGGGAAAAGATTGGCTTTGTTTTCATGATTTTTTTTAAAGGAAATATTTCTTCACCATTTTTCATACTTAGGGTATGTTTTATTACTACTTTTGACTGTTTCATGGTGTTTTAAAAAAAATGATTAATGTTTAACAAATGACAGAGGTATGGCACGGTCTTCTAAACTGCATTTTTCAAACTGGCGTGACGTATAGCAAAAAACAAATCAACTGATTCTGATGAAATTGTCTAAAACATGACCCTAAAAAATAAATTTTGGAATAAAATTAAAAGAAAAATAAAATTAAAAAACAAAAACATATAAGTATAAGTATAAATGAAAAATATAAATAAAATAAGTTTTTTTTTATTGCAAAATGTAGTCATTTTTTCCGGAAAATTCAATCTTTTCCTTTCAAAGTGTACCATTTCACCGATTTTCAACATTCCTCACTTTTTCTTGGTTCATATTCTGCGTGTGAGTGGCGATGAAAGAAAAATCTCCGTTGATTCTTTTTCAGATTGATCAGGCCGACGCTACGTGTCACGCCGTCTGACAAAATCCGCCGCAACCCATTTAAAAGACCGTGCCATACTTCAGTCATTTTTAAAAAATGAATGGAAAATACAAATACGATGTAAAAGCCAAAATAAGTAATAAAACATACCCTGAGTTTAAAAAAATGCTGAAGAAATGAACCTTTAAAAAAATGATGAAAATGAGTAATTTATTCCTCGCCTAAAGGTATCTCTCTCCTCAATTGCACAGATGGAAGAACATGTCCTATTCATCACAACATTTTGGTTGCACTCTATTATTCTCATTTTACCTTTCTAGGCTTGCTCTGCAGGTATACGGTGGGAACATTATTTCAAATGTATCGTCGTGCACGAAGTTTGTGACGTTAACTTGAAAATCGATACTCGCCGCATTCTCTCATCCGCGATATAATTTAATGTCACGCGCGTTTCTGCATTATTCATTCCGTACAGGTCGCGAAAACAGAGAAACGGGTGAAATTTTTGAAACTCCGTTTCGCGAGAATTTACGTCCTCGTGTCCGTCAATTAGAATCATTCGTTTCGATTTGAAGTAATAAATTCGATTCGCTTGGGTGCGTTTAAAAATACGACGCGTTATTTCGGTAAATTTATGATAGCGTGTGAAAAAGAAAAAAAAGAAAACAAAAGCGATCTTTTTCGACAGCAGTTTTGCTGGCAGGTGATACACGCGTTTTTCTCCTCTATTATTAAATTCCGAAATTGTGCGATCTCGTCGTTGAAAACACCGGTTTTAAGGGTATACGAGGGTGGTCTTACGATTTGACGTCCAGCCAGGGGGTTCAGGAACGTCCCGCTAGATTCACCCGTATTAGCTTCGGTATGGACGTTTCAGCCCCCGAAGCGGAGACTACACATGTTACTCGCCGCACAAAATAGAGTCGGCCGGTCATGTGTATACGCCGGATATTCACTTGAACAAACATAACTGGGAAACTAGTTTGAGGATATTGTTTTTTTTTGTTCATGCCGTTTGACGTTGATATTTTTTGTTAATGGAAAACATGATCTTATGATGTACCGATATCGTACGATTTTTTTATATTATTTTCAAATAGAAATTCATTCACAAATTTAAATTGTTTAATTCAAAATAGAATTAGAGTGAGGCATCACTGTGACGGGTCAAAAAATCGATTTTTTAATCATTTTTTCAAGGTATACGTATTTTAGAATGAGTGAAAAAATGTTCAAGTTAAAATATTAAAAATTGACCAAGTTACAGACGATTTAGGGAGAGGAGGTAGCGCAACGATTCAGGTATACTAAAACTTTCAATCGCGTTTTTCTCGAAACGACTTTTCTCGACCTGGCCGGAATCATAACTCTAGCTATAATTGTCCGATTTTCAATTTAAATAAATCAAAATTTCCGTAATTGCAGTAGTTATTATCGTACGTAGCGGTTTTTTTTTCCGTCAATTTTAGTATGTTTGAAGCCCCTGAATATATCCAAAAATTTCGCCCAAATTACCCTTTTATTTAACACCCGCGGTTTTTTTAAACAATTTTTTTTTTCGAAAAATGGTTGCGTACAATGAGAACTACATTTATATAAATTATAAAACTCTTGTATTTTTATTTTTCAGACCAACCAGTGTCAAATTATCGATCCGGAAGTGGGACGCCATTTTTTACAAGAGGCTCTATTATGTCTCAATAACGTTTTTAATTTTTAATTTTTTTTAAACGACAACCTACACGAAGACGTTCAATGGATGCTTTATGCCATATCTTTTTTCAATACCAAATAAATAATCTGGTGGACAAAAAAATTCGGAAAAAACGATCTTTCTTCGGCCCGTCACAGTGATGCCAAACCTTAAAAAATATTTATGGAAACTTTAAATTAAGTATTAAAATAAAAAATATAAATAAGATTTTTAATGAACTTTCACATTTGAATCCCAATGAAAATGTAAATTTTTAAATGTTCAAATTAAATAATAAGAATTTTTGATTTTTTTAATTGTTAAATCCAAGTTAATAACTTTTAAAAAATCGGCAGCCGATCTAACTATTATTTTCCTCATACTAGCAGGGCCTTCTATACAATTTGGGCTGTAATTCATGAATTGTCATCTCCGATTAATTTCTGACATGCCGTGCTACTGTATTTTGCCCGTGCTACTGAATTTTTAATATTTCTCATACCGTCGATGATTTCGCGGTAAGAAGTGAAATAACAGCAATGTGAATAATAATTTGCTATCGAACAATAGTTGTGCCAATATTTTTTCTATCCACTGAAAAAAAAATAATGGAGGTTGACTTTAAATTTCGACGTTTACTACGTTTACATATATATCGACCTTGCGGCTAAATTAATAATAAAAATGAGGTTGATCGACAGTTCGATCATGGAGGGGTCTGAGGGAGCGGGGAGTCGATCGTACCGTGGTATCGCGGTCTCGCGCTTGATACACTATAACCGTGGGTACATCTATATAACGCTAGATGTCTTAAACGACGAGAGTATACGGTTTCCTCTGACCGTTCGACTCGAATCGAGTTTTCTCTTCGTTTGTACGTCTGTGTCGTTATATATCTACCCACACTCCTATAAACGCCGATGAAAAGCATCGATGTACCTTACTCGTTCGCGAACATTTTTCCCCCAGTCAGTATTGAATTTTCCTTGACTAAGTGCTATTGCGTTTTATTTAATTTTTTTTTCTCAAGTTGAAACGAGAAAATGCGCGTGGAGAATGAGCTAGTCTGGGAGCCAATCGGCAATCGATACTATTTTCTCACGACAATGGTAATTCTTCGTTTCTCTTTTCTCGGTGACTCGTGGAGAGAGCCATTTTCCGTATATGTCGAAAGTTAATTTTTTTTTCATACGTAAGGAAAATATTATTTTGGGCGATGAGAATTATATTTTAATCTTAATTTTTTATTTTTGCATATTGGAATGTCGTTTCTTCGGGTGAAATCGTAAAATTTGCTCTATATTTATACGCAATAGGGAGATTTTACGTTAATAAGTTAGTCTCATTTTCCGAAATTTCTCGTAAATGTGGGGAAAAAAATTATTTTCGGTCTTATATATATATATATATATATATAAGGGGTGTTTTGTGCATGGACCGACAAAATTTTTTGGAGTATTTTTCACCCTTAGACCCTATGTCCTAAGTGTCACCGTAATTGAGATATGATGTTTTTTAATTACCCAAAATTTCGCCTTTAAATCGTCATAACTGTTTTGTCTGTGATTACAATAGCACGAAATAACTTTTGTTGTATTGTGCATTGTAACTATATTATACATAAATCATTATTTGATACAATTGGTTTCAAAAAAATTACTCATGAGCTTTCAAAGTCTTAAAAATGCGTAAATGTATGAAAATCGTCAACTTCTAAATTCATTATGAAAAAAACTAAAAGCTATTTTGAACTTGGCTTTGTTTTGATAAGTTCTCTAGTTTATAGCCTTTCCAACGGTATGCTACGTGGCATAGAAATAATGTATTATGTGGTCAAAATAAAGAAAAAAAGTTTTTTTTTTTATAATGAATTTAGAAGTTTAAATTTTTCATACATTTACACATGTTTAAGGCTTTGGAAGCTCAAGAGTCATTTTCTTGAAACCAGTTGTATCAAATAATGCTTTATTTGTAATAAACATGCGTTGCAGAATACAACAAAAGTTGTTTCGTGCTATCACAACCACAAACAAAAAAGTTATGATGATGTAAAGGCGAAATTTCGGGTAATCAAAAAAAAAAAAACGAAAAAATAATCATATTTCAATTACCGTGACACTGAGGACTCAGTCTGAGGGTGGAAAAATTAGCAAATGCCCCCCCCCCCAATCTCCCAAAAATTGTGTTGGTCCATCATGTCCTACTATATGCTGGAATTTTAGTTTAATAAAAGTCTCACGGTTTTCGAGATAAAAGTCATCTGTTTGTGGTTTTTGACATGCCTTTTTTTACAAATGATAACTTTTTTTAACACGGTTAAAAAAATACTCATTGTTATTTGTTTCACCTAGAAGTCTTCTTTTTAACCTTAAATGTTAAGGAAACTACGAAAAAAAGATCTGCAGAATTTTCATAAAAACCAATTCGAACATCTGACTTTGATAGCCTGCAGCGTAGATAAAAAGTTACTACCCATATCGTGCCAATTACTTCAAAAAGTTTCTTAGTTATGTCGATTCATATCATTTGTAGAAATGACACGCGAAAAACCAAAGGCAGATGATTTTTTTTTTAAATAACATAAAGCCTAAAATCACGAAAACCGTAGGACTTTTACTAAACTGAAATTGCAGCATGTAGGAGGACATGATCTGACCTATCAGTTGCAGGATTATCCATTCATAACAGGACACCCTTTATATGCATATATGTGCACGTCAATCATACGAGCTCAGATTTTACCACAGTGTGCACGGAGCTTGTATTTATGGGATGGTAAATCAGATCGACGGGAAAACGCCAAGTTCCAGGCGAGTAATAATAGAAAAATCGATAAGGGTCTCGATAATTTTTTTTTTACTTCGCCTTTATCTGTTTTTATAGCTCTACTCGTCAGGACTTTTTCTGCTCTTTACAGCCTGTTATAACGGCGATTGCATTCACCGACTGTTGTATGCAAAGATCATCAAATTTTCGTCAATATATTTATACATCGAATACATAAATCGACCAATTAATTATTATTTAATTGAGGCGGGACACCGCTATGAGGGATCGGAAAATCGATTTTTTTTTCTCAAAGTATACATATTCCAGAATATATGAAAAAAAACTCAAATTACAATATTGAAAATTCATCAACTTAGAGACGATTTAGTGAGAGCAGGTGCGCAACGATTTACGTATACTAAAACTTTCAACCGCTACTCTAAACTAGCTATAATTTTCCGATTTTCAATTTGAATGAATCAAAATATCCGTAATTACAGTAGCTAATATTATTGTACGTAGCGGTTTTTTTTGTTTAAATTTAGTATTTATCAAGCCTCCGAATATAAGTAAAAATTTCGCCCAAATTACACTTATTTTTAACACTCGCGATTTTGTATACAATTTTTTGTTCTTCGAAAAAACGGCTACGTACGACTATAGCTACATTTATATAGATTATAAAAAAAATCCATTTTTATTTTTCCGACCAACCATTGTCATGTTGTCGATTCGGTCGTTGGACCACATTTCTTGTACAGAGGCTTATTACACCTCAATAACGTGGTTAATCTTTAATTTTTTTAAACCAAAATTTACACTAAATAAGTTCAATGTATGCTTACCAACGTACTTTTTTTCCAAATCTCAAATAATTGATCTACCAGACAAAAAAAAATCAGAAAAAGTGACCTTCTTTGAGCCCGTCACAGTGGTATCCTTCCTCAAATGGGGCAAATAATTTTTCGACATTCATTTCATATCTTGAAACTAGACGAATTAATAATTTTCGGGTTCATTTTTAAACAAAATAGTTGCTGGCTCGATAAAAAACCAAGTGCGTGCGCTAATTGATGTTCAATGTTTTTTCTCCAATTTTTCTTGTCGCTCTGACGCTTTTTTTTGTCATTCAACGTGGAACCGTGAGTGTCAGTGATTCATGCTTTATCGAGGAGCTTAGAACAAGTAAGCGAAACAAGAAAAAAAAAACAAACAAAAAAAGAAATCAAACGATAGTCATGTATCATCACTAACGTGCATCGGGGCGCTCGTCGGCGGCTCCAGAGCTTTGTCTGCAGATAGTCAAAGATAGGAACGTACGGGGACCTGAGGATGTAACGCGGGATGAACGAGAGTCGCATGTTGTAGCGTTCCCGGCAGTTCACCTGCCGCCGAGTATGCCAGGTGATGGTGCCATAATTCCGGTCCACCCGGGAAGAAGGGGCTTCCTAAGTCTGAAAAAATCCATTACAATCACACTTCGAGCATCCGAGTATTTGACGATGGTCGGCTTATTATTAATATTATTTACGACTCATTATATTGGCCTATAATTATATATATATATATTATGTGTGTGTACGTATGTATGCAAATATACACAAATATTTATTAACTAATCGATAGCAAAGTTTTCATCCTCGGGTTAATAATAATATAAATTCGCAGCTAAAATCAAATTTTTGACAGTGGGCGCTATATCGTAAATTTCTCTAATATACAATTTCTCTAATAAAATATAATATTTTATAAACATAAAAATACCGAAGTGAATACTGAAAAATTCAGTGAAAATTTTAGTTTTTTTTTAAAGAAATTTCTATTAATGTTTTGTTCATTTCTAATAATTTTGGTTTATTTATTTTAATTATATTTTTGTTACAATTTGTATTTCAAATGTCGAAAGAACTTTAATTATATATACAGGGTGTCCCAAAACTCAACGATAATCTGAGACCGGATGAAAGGCCAAGTTATACCAGTTCTGGGAAAAATAAAATAAAAAATCCATATCACTCAGTTCAGCGATAATAGACATTTTTTTAAAAAAAGTTGAAATTCGACACCTTTGGTCGCATTTTCAAGTCCTGTGATTACCAATGTCACAATTTCGCTGTGGTTTTTTAAATTTCGTGATCTTCATTAACGATGCTACTAATCGCAACTACAAATTAATGCAAAAAACATTGTTAATTTAATAAAATAAGTTAAGTTTTAGTGAGTCATGGTTCACAAAAATATTGTTAGTTAACTTTGACACTTCATTTTGAAAAAAAATGTACTACACTACCCTTGGCAAGTTGTTTCAAAAGATGGCGCATTTAATCAAGATTTCGAAATGGTGCAACACTTGCCACTTTTCTTGCCATTAAAAATTTTATTTCTTATTTTTTTCAAATTGAGCTCATTTTGAACAACTCAATAACCAATTTTTATTGTAAAAAACATATGTTTTTTACAATAAAAATTGGTTATTAACTGACTCAATTGCCTCTTTACTAAAAATAATAATTTTATTTCAGACCAGAAACAAAAAATAACAAATTTTAGTAACAAAAAATCCTAATGTTGAGTTGTTCAAAATGAGCTCAATTTGAAAAAAATAAGAAATACAATTTTTAATGGCAAGAAAAGTGGCAAGTGTTGCACCATTTTGAAATCTCGATTAAATGCGCCATCTTTTGAAAAAACTTGCCAAGGGTAGTGTAGTACATTTTTTTTTCAAAATGAAGTGTCAAAGTTAACTAACAATATTTTTGTGAACCATGACTCACTAAAACTTAACTTATTTTATTAAATTAACAATGTTTTTTTTTCATTAATTTGTAGTTGCGATTAATAGCATCGTTAATGAAGATCAGGAAATTAAAAAAATCACAGCGAAATTGTGACATTGGTAATCACAGGACTTGAAAATGCGACCAAGGGTGTCGAATTTCAACTTTTTTTTAAAATGTCTATTATCGCTGAACTGAGTGATATGGATTTTTTTTTATTTTTCCCAGAACTGGTATAACTTGGCCTTTCATCCGGTCTCAGATTATCGTTGAGTTTTGGGACACCCTGTATATTTAAATTTCAGATTTTAGAAATATTGACATTGAAATGTGTGTGCTACTTCAGGGCAACAGTTCGTAAGCGAGAGATGGGATTTCTCAAAAAAATTGCTGTGCACCCGACACTTTTTTGGGTCCATTTATTTTTTATCTCGAGTTACGAGAAGTTCGCAAACAACCGAATCGCCGTATTGCTTAGGCCAGTATTCCAGTCTAGAGATTTGAAAAAATCGATCTTTTTTTGGAATTTTCTAAAAGTATAGACCTTTAAGAATATGTCGTGAGAAGGAAATTTCGAAATTAGTTATATTTACGCCAACAAACGAGACCAGAACACAGAATAGGATTGACCGGTCGGAGTTACGAACTTCAGAAGCTTTTATGGAAGCTAGAACTACTCGCAGGGAAGAAAGAGCTTCAGAAAATAATCATTTCGGAGTCGAGGATGGCACACCTTACGAGTCAGGACTGGACGATTAATATAACGCAAGTATGCCATTATACCACTTAGATAATTGTCGTTGTCTGAAATTGTAAACTTTAAACGCTTTTTTCTCTAAACAACTTTTTTTCAACTTGGTTGACATAAAATCTCGAGTTCTATTCAACCGATTGACTTCAAATTTGGTATGGACCTTCAGCATATATTACTCTATTGCGCCTACCTCGGGCATTGCGAAATCGCTATTATTACTATAAAAATATTCAACTTTGGAAAAATAGGGCGAAATTTTTGTTTTCTTTCAGTGAGTCGCCGTTCCAATTTTTTTTTTCGTACCTGTCATAATGACATTCTTATTATCAAGAAAATTGGTTTGAATTCTGTCTCAGCTGAACGACATCTTCAGAATCATGTCAACCGCCTCAACTCATTTTTTTCACGGCTATATTTAGAGGCCTATAACTTTATGAGTTTAAATTTTGTGTTGTACAAAAATTTTTTCTTTGAGTTCTTGAAAAATCAATAAAAATACTGTAAAAAAAGTATGTTAAAAATTTAATTTGCCTTTTTTTTATCAAGTCCAAAAAAACGCCCTCAATTTTAGCCTCAAGACTAGCAGGCCCGTGAAGGCCTTATATACGCGATTTCGCCGATTTTCGAAGGTACTTTTCTAGACGCGGTTAAAAAAAATTACGCACATATTGTCAACATTTTTTTACAGTTAATTTATGCACATGGTTAAGTATATGTAAAAAAATCAGAAATACTAACAAATGGCAGAGATATAACATATTTCCACGATTCACTTTTTTGAACCTTGTGAAAGTTCTAACTCTGGAACGAAGGTTTAGATCGCTTTGAAATTTTTACAACATATTCTTAGTATCATCACCTATCGTGTGAACCACAGAAACGAAAATTTCAATGACACAAAAAAATATTAAAAATAGAATACCGACAGAAAGTTGAGTAAAAAAATTTAATTTTCGAATTTTTATTATAATAATTTAAAAAAAATAATAACGTTGGTTCACACTGAAGATACATTCATTATGTAATTATAAATATGTTAATTTTTTTCAGATACCCACATTGATGCCGAGAACTTTTACCATCAACGAGCGCGCAAAAAAAATACATTGCTTTATTATGTTATATCTCCGCCATTTGTTAATATTTCTGATTTTTTTTACGTATACTTAGCCTCGTGCATAAATGATCTGTGAAAAAAATGTTGTCAATATATGCGTCATTTTAAGTACCTTAACCCTTAGTAGTCACACTTAGCTAGAATCACGATATAGTCATACTGGGTCCATGGGACTCAGGCGTTTTAAAATTGTTATAAATAATGAAATAATGCATTGAGCGATATGAAAAAAATTGTGAGGTATAATTTGAACCTTGTTTAATACAAGGATATTGGTTAGAAATCAAAAATTAAATTTTGAATATGCAAAAAAAATTATACCAAAAAAAAACGTGAAAATTTTTTTTACAAAAATGGCTGTAACTCTTATAATTATTGACAAAAATACGGTTTTATAATCTGGAAACAATGTACTTTGCAATATACATAGCCGTTATTGTGGACTTTTCAAAAAGTATATTTATTCCATCCAACGCAGGTGCGATTCAGAACGAAAGAATGAATATTTCCTTTTAGAAGGAAAGTATAAAAATTTGAAATGGAAAACAAAAGTTGTACGGCATCAAAATTATTTTTTTGAGTCCCGTGACCCAGTGTGACTATTAAGGGTTAAAAGGCCTTAAGCTTTCTCGATACAGAAGTCCAGATATCCCGGCGAAAAACGAATTTTCGATGGCAAATTGAAATTCGAATACTATGAAAAAATGAAGATTAAATACGAGTGCCGAAAGATAAAATTCGTGCTGTCCCAAACAGAACATTGTCCCGATATTTTGTGAAAATCGGCATCGTTTTTTCATCCGGCACGATGACGCGTTGTTTTTTCTCGTTCTTCCGTGAAGCCCGTGACACGGTTGAAAGCTTCGTAAATCAAAATCTCCATTAGGTTCCGATCCGAGCCCGCCGATTTCACATACCGATTGCAGCGGGTGTTTTTGCTCGTCGCGAGTGGGTGGGGGCGTTAAAAAGCTTTTGCCATATGCATGAATATTCATATAGCCGGTATACACAAGCGGAAAACAGGGATACGTAAGAGCGTCGACGTGTGTCTGTAGTGAGAATTCGAATAACGGCGTTATCGCCCACGGTGAATATCGCGTTATCGTGTCGCAAAATAATCTCGACCTAAGTCCAAATGAATATTCGTGGAGCTTCCATTTCACCGCGCGCGTATATAATACGGGAATAATGCATTGTACGGTACGGATTCGTGCACGGCTGTATGGAAACGATTATTTGTGCCGGTACGATACGAACGTAAATGGAATTTATCGCGGACAATATCTATCATAAGAAGTTAACACGCGATATACGTATGTCTCGTGGCTAATCGTGCTTTCCTGAAACGCGCCTGTCTTCGCGAAACGAGATTTCCCGCTATGTCCTGTTATATCATTTTAATGCCGTACAAGGTATGGATTAGAGAAAAATAATTACTGCTCAATGAGGAGAATCGGGGAAAACTACTTTTGCTTTCTCACAGAAGTCTTGTGTAATATAATAATAACAATATTATTAATAATAATAAAAAAACAGTTACGATAATCACTTTATTAATGATTATTGCATGAATATTGATATTAATAACAATGATGATGGTAAATATGATTATTATTATTATTGTTAGAAAGGGTTAGAAAGTAGCTGACATTATTATTATTATGAAGACTTGTATATACAATAACAATAATTATTGTTATTATTAAATAGTATTGGAATCTGGCTGGAATTATTATTATTATTGTTGTTCTTGTGAAGAATGTATAAAGTGTTCATGATAAGAATAATAATAACGATGGCGCCGTCTATATATTAATACTTTAAAATAACAATAATAATGATCATAAAAAGAATAATGACAATAGGGTAAGTCATATATTTAATTTGGTAAGAAACGTTTTAACTTTATTATATATTTCGTGCAAAACAACTGTGACGTTACGAACAATTTTATTTAAAAAAATGGTATACGTTTTATTACAAAACTTATTGTTTTGATGTTCGAAAAAAAGTATAGTTGTAAAAAAAAAACCGAGACAATAATTTCGAAAAACGTGTTGACTACATTTTTCATACGATATTCGTTGATAATAATTCGGGTCAATATTTTGATATGTGAAAAACCCTTTTGGCGAATGAAATGTATATCTGCGTCGCGGATGTAGATCTTGAATAATTAAATGATTGATGGTAATACTATTGATGATGTCGATTACATTCTGATACTTGTAAATAATAATAACAATAACGTAAGTCATGTCTGTTTTCTATGACACACTATATTCATTTTTTTAACAAACGTTTATATTTTATTATATATTTTATGCAAAGGGATTTACTATCAATTTTATTTAAAAAAATGCTATATCTTTTATGAAAAAACTCATTGTCACGATGCTTAAAATTATATATAATTGTGATGAAAAACAAAACAATAATTTTTAAAAACATGTTAACTTCGCTTTTTATAAGAAATTTGTTGATAAAAAACGCGTGGATATGTTTAAATATAAAACGCCAATTCGGCGAATGAAATGTATATCTTTGCGTCGCGGATGTAAATCCTGAATAATTAAGTGGTTGATGGTCCGCGGCGTCCGGGGATAAATGTCAGTTTCAGTTCAACGGTGGACTTTCTCGCGTTGCCCGTGTCCGCCGCACGACGGGCTGCACTCGAATTTTGCCCGGCTCGGGACGTGTTCGACGCGAGGTTTCGGGTTACGTTATAGCGTTGCCCGGCCAGGTTAGGCGGAGAACTGCACTTTATCGATTCGCATTGCTGACCTCCGATTCCCGAGACACGACCGCGCGAAAGAGCATGCATGATGCACCCTAGTAGCAGTAGAAGTAGTACACGACATTGCTACCGAAAAACCGTGGCGTCCAAAGGGACCAAAAAGACAGTATGTGGGTTGCGCCCCGACGGAATAGGGCCTCAAAGGGTTTTTTTCTCAATAACTTACTGATAAAAATGAAAAAATAAAAAAAAACTTATTAAAAAATGCCTGTGCAAAAAAGTTGTTCCACAAAAATTGCACTGTCTACGTTTCATAGCGTTCCCATAATTTTCATGAATATTCAAAAGCTTCGAAGAGGAAAAAAATTGGCTTCGTCCTGAGGTTATTTTTTATTTTTCATAATTGGGACAGTGGTGGATGTTGTTATTTTCGAGATTGCACGTGAGGATATATTTGCGGTTCACTCTTCACGGATGAAATGTATGCAAGTTTATACGTAACAACTTCTGTCGACACTGCCTTTTCCCAAGCCTCAAATATATATATATATATATATCTTCTCTTTACCCCACCATACATAGCCAAAGTAACAAGAGTTCGCTGCACTGAAATAAACTTCGTCAAGTCATTTCCCCTGTTGCGAGGAATTCATAATATCGAGATTTTGAGATCTTCCGGAAACACATTACTCACAAACTTTATATCAATCTGGACGTGTCTCTCCGTTTTTCGATATTCGAGTGTACCTCGAGGATGAAAACAAAAAATACATTCGTGTAATTGGTTTTTCAAAGTTCGCAACACAATGACACTTGAATATCGTATATCTATATCCACACATTTTTGCAATGGGATCGAAGCTTGCATCGTTGAAATGCAACAAGAATCCTTCCCCTCGTATTTTCATTCTTATCTAAAGCCATACTTTGCAAATTCGTTGTACATCCCTAAATAAGCATCCTAAAAAATGTTTGCGTGATTTTCTTAGCCCAAATCTGCCAAGGGAAATTTGGGAAACTAAAGAAGAAAAAAACATTTCCGTTGCATTCCAACGACGCAAACTTCAACGTCATTTTTTGCAGTACTACACGTGTCTACGCACAGACACAAATACACACGCACATATATATATATATATATAATAGGTACGTATTTATGGACTGAAATTTATCACATAAAGTATAAATCTTCCCGCGTTTGTAGATATTAATTGTAACAACTATTAGGATATTATTAGCATGTGACCGGAAATGACTGTACGGGTGTGAGGATCATGGTTACGTGGATTATGCATTCCAGTCTTTCGACTATCTCTTATCCGTGTGTACATGTATATATATATGTATATATATAAGTAAATACACATATATATATAGTGCGTTTGTGAGAAAACAAAAATTAGTGCGTAACGAGGAGAAAGAGGTGAAGCGAAGAGCCAACAGATAATGGACGAAATAAGAGAGGACATAGTTGAGAAAGCGAGAAGTTTTGCGATTCGATTGATTTTGGAAACAGACTGCGTAGGATCACAAAATAATTGACGGTGACTGGTGAGGGCAAACGGAAGATTCGAAAATTTCGTTTACGAGGGGAAGACTCAATTAGCTGTAGAACTGACTTGGTTGCCTGAGTGGAACCACAGATTGGATTATGTAAGTAAATTCGCAGCGCTACGTTACAAACACACGAAGTGAATCGTGCAACAGACTTCAGAGGGTTGCACATTGTTCGTGAAAATTGGTCTGTACAAGCAGCCATCTGTAGGTGACGTACATTGGAACTTCGATTTGATGAATTGTGTAATCCATTCGCGGTGATGGCGCAATAAATGAGTTTATGCAATCTCCTGGACTCATCACGTTCGAGTGAAAAAAAAAGCGAAGAATGACAATTCGTTTGGGCTGTTGCTGAATCGTGCTTCTAGACCAGTAAAAGAGACGAAAACCCACCACTTTTTAGTGTACAATATGAATTTTTTGACTGAAGGTAGATATTTGCATACCGAAAGTAACCCCAATAAAATGTTGCCCCTCAACTCGCCCCAACCCTAAGAAATAGGGGTTGAACACTTAGTAATCGTTGTATCTCAATAATTAATAGCCCGATGAGAAAATGTTTCAAACAAATGTTGTTTGGAATAATAAAATACGTATAAAGTTATCCGACGTCCAATCATCTATCTTTGAAAATAGCGGCACAAAAACACGAGAGCACCACTGATCCACTTTCGAATTGTTTTTGTGCCGCTATTTTCAAAGATAGGGGGCTTAAAGTAACCCCAAAAAAATGTTGCCCCTCATCTTGCCCCAACCCTTAGAAATAAGGGTTGAAAACTTAATAATCGCCGTATCTCGATAATTAATAGCCCGATGAAAATATGTTTCAAACAAATGTTGTTTGGAATAATAAAATACATATAAAGTTATCTGACGTCCAATCATCTATCTTTGAAAATAGCGGCACAAAAACACGAGAGCACCACTGACCCACTTTCGAATTGTTTTTGTGCCGCTATTTTCAAAGATAGGGGGTTGGAGGTTAGGCAACTTTATACGAATTCCATTATTTTAAATAACTTTTGTTTCAAACCTTTTTTGATCGGATTATTAATTATCGAGATACGGCGATTTTTACGTTTTCAACCCCTATTTGTCAGGGTTGGGGCGAGTTGAGGGTCAACATTTTATTGGCAATTTTTGTTTTGCGAAATTGGCAAACAATTTTGCAAAATTTTATCAGCAAAATTTCATTCACTTTCAGTACGCAACCATCTACCTTCAGTAAAAAAAAAGTCATATTCTACGCTAAAAAGTGGTGGATTTTTCGTCTCTTTTACTGAACTATTCGTTGGTGCAAAGAGAATGGTCCGTGGAACCCTTTGGTTTCCAATGACCAATGCCGATGGAATTGTAACCGGAGGCAGGGTTAAGTGACCCAATCTTCAGCGTCGGGTTACCATGAGGTGTATCAATCCGCTGTGCGGTTCTCGTGCGATAGTCGAGCACGTTAATTGGCAGATAACAGCCTCGTTGTCGAATCGAGAACATCATTTTCGAGCAAGAACATGGATCAATGGCTGCTTTCACCATTAACCTCTTCTTTGTGGAAGAATGGAAATATTTTCAGCAATGAAATATGAATGAGGGGCAAAGCTCGAATACATCGATGTAGGTTTTGTTTTTCTCGATAGTCCTCGTTACTCTCAGCACACTCGTTGGTCGCATCACAACGATAGCTGCACTTGATATTCGTGATGTCACGAATGGATGCAGAATTACCCGCGGAAACTTGACTCACGGCGAACAGCGATGAAGACAGACAGATGACTGAAACTTGATTGAAGTGGCCTGACGAACGAAGACGATCGTGATTCGAATGCAAAAATTAATTTGAAATCAATCAATGACAAATTATTGTCAAAAAATAATATTTTACGAAAAAAAACAATTTAAAAATTGGTAACAATGGCGTATCGAGTGCACTTTTTTTATCGCTTGTCTTCATGATGTTCTTTTGAAAAAAAAAACACTCAGGACACGCAGCCTGTCAACTTTGCTGTGGATGATTGAAACTAGTGTTTGTATCTTCGCAATCGTCGTCAACGATTATTTCGTCGCGGGATCATTGGGATTAGTTTCTTTTTTCATTCGAAATGCGACATCAATCGTGAGAAAAAGCAAAACGGTTAATACGAGAGGCGTGGATAAACACGAAGGCGAATGTGGAGAGGAACTTGGCGAGAGGAGGAAAGAAAATTGCGATGAAAATAATGAAAAAAAAGTAAGGAGAGGAGAAAAGAAGACAATAGCAGCGAGTGAACGCGAAGATGGTGGCGGCGGTGGTGCATACTTACGTCCGGTTAGAGGGTGCATCAGAGCGGGGTGCGAGGTGGCTGCTGCAGCGGCTGGTTGCTTGGGTTTGCTAACCTTTGTGTTACTTTTTGCAAATTCCAAACGTATTGTTTGTGGCATTTCAGGATCGAATTTAACCCCCTGCTGGAATAGATAGATAGCCCTAAATTAGTAATGGGGGGGATGTGGTTGTGTTTGGTGGGCTTAAGTGGCAGGTATAGAGGGAGCAACTCAAGTTTGTTCTTCGCGTTTCGACAACGTGATTATTCTTTTGTCACTCCAATGGATTGGAAAATTAATCACACAATTCTACCGTTTAATTTTGTCTCTTTTCATTTTCGCCTCGAACAAATCTTCCACCCTCGCTGCTGCAGAGTTGCGACGGAGAAGAAAAAACGTAGGGCCGAAGGCTTTTCTTTTTGTGACAGCGACGAAAGTGGATTAATAGTGGTGGAGGATAATGCACAACAGCTACTACAGTTTCGAACTCAGTGTGTTTGGGTTAGTACAGTATTTACTAAAAAAAAAAATTCACGAAAGTATCGTCTCTCTTTGTCTCTCTCTCTCTCTCTCTCTGATTTATTTTGAAAAAATGCTCAAGCGAATTCGCGACTACCGAGCCGAAACGTTTTTTTTTTTTCGTCCTCTCAGAGTCGTCAAATTTTCGTGCTTCTCGTACGCGTATGAAAAATAAAGAAATATCCATTTGGCGTTAGAACGCGTGGAAAAGTTTGTGGATCGAAGAGAGGCTATACGTTGCGGGTTTTGCGGTGAGTTCAAAAATTTTGCGTGTCGTGGTTGAGAAGGAGAGAACATACTTTATCGGACAACGTGAATGAAAGAGTTGCGGAAACGTTTCAACAAAATAGCTCACGTGAACGGAACTTCGTCGACATTTTGCGACAATGTTTTTTCTTCTCGTTGTCTCGAGTCGAAAATCAAACGAGAGTGAACGGAAAGAAAATTTCATTCGCTACTGCTCACCACAAGTACGTCGTGACAATCGTGACTACAGGGTGGAAAATTAAGAACAACTAAAAAAAACAAACCATACGATTCGATCAGGAAAAACCTTACGGCGACAATGATAATAGTAATAGAGAAGGTGAAACTGAATGGGGTATTCTAATTGATGGTTACAAAAAAAAAAAAGAAAATATGTATAGTCGTATTATTTGATGCAGCATCAACCCAAGTGCCAGATACGTTTCGATAGAAGTAACGGGGTTGCACTTTAGAGAGGTGGATGTCGGGGTGGAAGTGAGTCGGACGGTTAACATTTTTTTTTCTTCTCATTCTCATATCCGTGCAATTTTTTTTTCGCTGTACTTTTTTTTTTCAAATTTCCTTTCGGCATTTCCCGAATGTAGTTTTCATTATTGGACGCGTCGATTTTTGTCATCCCAATTCTTCGTCGTGTTTGCTTTTTTTTCTGTTCTCTCGCATGACCAAGAGGGCTCAGGATGAATAAATTCTCCGCTCGAATTTCGCTATTCGCGCAGAGCGATTTTATTACCTGCAAGTCCTGTTTCGCTGCCTCGGCACCTGCTCTCGTGTGAAAGGTCACGAATCCCACCGGCTGAAAAGAGAAAATTGCGGAAAACATTTCTTTTTTTTGTTGCCATACCAATTTCATTCCAAAATTGCATTTCCGATAATCAACTCGGGATGAAGGGGATGAAGGGGAGGAGGGGCGAAAAAAAAGAAAACTGCGTTGTCGTTTCGAACGAACAAGCGCAAGTGGACGATTCTTTTTTTTCTCCCCCCTGGATATATTTATTCCGACATCATCGGGAAAATTCCGTGATTGAAGGTGGTAGACGTAGTATAATAATAACGAGGTGTATAGGTATGGGAGAGGCGGAGCGGCGAGAGTATCGATTCGTGCTGGTTGCCCTCGTACCCGACGGTGCCGGTTCACCGTTTCTGCCTCAGGCAGCACCCCGAATCGATTCCCTTTATTATCGTTATTTTTTCCTCCTTATTCCGGCAATAGCGAAAAAACACTATCAGCCGAAAATCCCGCCCTAACGTTCCAAAAGAAATTGTCGCCTGCACGAATTTCGCGGTCGCAGACACATTTTTCGGTATGTGTAAAAAAAAGTACCGTTTTTTAAGGGGCTATGCCAGTATGACATTTTCAAAAAATCGATTTTTTTCTGCCTTTTTCGACAGTTTATAGCTGGCCAGATGTAGCTGATTAGCAGTTTTTATGGTAAATATCATTTTATCTTGCAAAAATCGATAGTTAAATATTTAAACGCGTTTTTTTTAAATGAGATTTTACAAATTTGCTGACATTGTAACTCAAAAAGCAATTATCCAATTGACTTGAAATTTGAACTGAGTACTCTTGAATATATTTACTCTACAATGACGTAGGATATTTTTGATTGGATGAAAATTGACGATTTGGCATTGAAAAAAACGACCATTTTATAGGCAAGAAAACAGACTTTTTTTCATAACTACGCCATTTTGTTAGATTTTGATATTTTTCGAAAATCCTACGTCATTGTACAGGAAATACCTTCCAGTTTAATGATATTTTTTCCTTTTTCGGTTTCAGCTACTCAATCGGCCGGAATCATGTCAGCAGTGGAGGAACTTTTTTTTTGGCGCCTCCGAAGGCAGCGCATAAGACGCTTGGATCTCAATATTTTTCTATCAAAAAATTATGTAATATAGGTCAAATATAGCCAAATATATTTTTAATTTTCCGAAACATTTAATTGAGTACTTTTCTTCCAAAAAATTCCCGAAAATCGCCCAACTTTTCAGCGTTCACACTGGTAGAGCCCCTTAAATAATGATTCGCGAGTAAGCAAAGGCGTCTGGATTAGGAAAAAAAATGCTATCGCTTGAAAATTAGGTTGCAGGACAATGATCGCTAGATTCGTACGTAAAATAATTTTTTCTCCCACGTACGACACAAATGTCATTCACGATCGATCGTTTCGCTTATCACGTGACCCGAGCTTTGAGAAAGAAGCGAGGTAAAAAAATTTGCAACTAATTATTCACGACCTAAAGGGGTTTAAGACGGAACACCACTGTGACGGGTAAAAAATCGATTTTTTGTCATTTTTTTCAAGTATACATATTCAAGAATATGCGAAAAAAGGTTCGGGTTGAAATATTAAAAATTGACCAAGGCACAGATAATTTTGTGAGTGCAGGTAGAGTAACGATTTTCGTACGGATACCAAAACGTTCAATCGCGTTTTATTGCCAATCATAACTGTAGTTATAATCGTCCGATTTTCAATTTTCAAAAAACGAAATTTCCGCAATTGCAGCTATTGTTGTACGTAGCCGTTTTTTGTTGTTGTTGAAATTTTGTATTTTTCAAGCCCCCGAATATAAGTAAAAATTTCGCCAAAGTTACACTTTCGTTAACACCCGCCATTTTGTGATTTTTTTTTTCATTCGAAAAATGGTTACTTACAACGCCAACTCCATTTATACAGGGTGTCAGGAAGGTCGATGCAAAGCTTTAAGGGGGTGATAGGTCACCTCGTTAGGACCAAATCTAACCTAGGTTACCTTATTCCAAAGTCTAAGGATTTCGAGTTATCATGGTAAGTATGATTTTTGGATAATTACCCAAAATTAGGTACTAACTCGTTTACCTCTTATGTTAATGCAATTTAAAAAAAAACAGCATTAAGGTGAGTTCCCTGAATAAGCGGCGAGAAAAACAGGTAAACTTCGGGAATTTTTATCTCAAAAACTAATGTTTCGATTGAATCCGGGTATTTTTAATTGGAAAATATGTACATTGAGGTATGTTTAGGAATTTTTTATAACAAATTCGTTTACTGGAAGCGATTCAAACGCGATTATCTCGAAACATAGTTTTCAAAGTCAGTGGCAGATGTACCTCGAAAACGGCTTGTCCGATTTTGTCCAAACTTGGATACAATATTCTTCGATAGTTCTTCTCGTTCACCACGTAGGATTTTTTTGAAATTTTCATTTTTGACGGAATTGCGACCGTTTTAATTTAACATTCGTTTTTCGTTCGCAATTTCCGACGATTTTGTATTGCACACACATTGAATAAAAAAGCAATGGTTCAATCAAATGAAAAACCTCTACGTGGCGAACGAGAAAAACTATCGAAGAATATTGTATCCAAATTTGGATAAAATCGGACAAGCCGTTTTCGAGATACATCTGGCACCGACTTTGAAAACTATGTTTCGCCATAATCGCGTTTGAATCGCTTCCAGTCAACGAATTTATTTTAAAAAATTCCTAAACATACCTCAATGTACATATTTTCCAATAAAAAAAATCCCGGATCCAATCGAAACATTAGTTTTTGAGATAAAAATTCCCGAAGTTTACCTGTTTTTCTCGCCGTTTACTCAGGTACCTCCTCTTAGCCTAAGAGGTATTTTTATTTTTTGACAAGTTTTCAATTATTCAACACGCCTCATTTAGTTAGTTGTGTGGACACAGATGATTGTATTGGTGTTTGTGGATTGAATACACATTAAGCAAAGACGCAAATAGGTTTTTAGTCCCCAATTATTGTCTGTTTGAACATTATGAACGAGTTAGTACCTAATTTTGGGAAATTTTCCAAAAATCATACTTTCCATGATAACTTGAAATCCTTACACTTTGTACTGAGGTAACCTAGGTTAGATATGTTCCTTCTGAGGTGACCTATCACTCCCTTAAGGCATCGACCTTCCTAGCACCCTGCATAGATTATGAAACTTTTTTATTTTCATTTTTCACACCAACTTATTTTTTTAAACCAAAGTTTGGAAGAAATACGTTTAACGTATGCTTAATAACATACGTTTTCTCCAAATCCCAAATAAATAATCTAGTAGATAAAAGAATTCGGAACAAACGACCTTTTTTCGGCCAGTCACAGTAGTGTCCGCCCTCAAGAATCATTGCGAATTGTTTCGTTCATATTCCGAGATCTTTGCCACGAGACAAAACGATATCACCGAGCTTGCAAGTTTTCCGAGGACGCGCGAGACATTCGAGCTCTTTTTCGGGCTTTTGTCATCCAGGAGCAGCGTTATTGAAAGAAGCTTTCGTTCTACGAGCTTTTTAAAGCGTGTGCGAGCTTATCGCAGGTAAAGCTTGCGAATTCAATTTATCCATTATTCTATTTGAAATATCAGCGATGCGAGTGCCTTCAGCCGAGTGGGTCTCGGGGAGCAAAAGCTTCCGAGCTCATCCCGAGTGCTTTTTTCTTTTCATACAAATTCCCTTCGATCTTATAAATAGCCCCGTTCAAGGATAACCGATTACTCGAAACTCCGTACCTTTTCAAGGCTTTTCCCGTACGAATACACGGAAAACAAGCACTGATCTCAAAAGCTTCGCGGGCCTTTGGTGCTTCTTATTTATCGTCGTCATTATTTTGGCACAGCGTCGAAGGCTTTCCAGGATAATTTGCCGAGTAGCCCGAGCTTTCGGAGCTTGCACCACGACTAGTCACGCAACAATGGCGAATTATCGTAGCCGGCAAATTTTCGAATGCA